>WBND01000565.1:0-169820 GCA_013398595.1 Tychaedon coryphoeus | reverse complement strand
TTTCCTTCTGATTTTCCTGACCCTGCAATTTTTCAAAGATTTTTAACATATTTTGGAGAAGTATCCAGTTCTGCTGTTTAGACTAGGGGTAGCCATGGTATCCCTGAGAAATGCATAAACAGGCCCTCACAATGGCAGAATTAGTCTACAACTGGACTGTTATAGGTTGTTTTTGAAATAAAGGTGGAAGTTCAGCACTTACTTCACTTTAAAAACTGTGTATGGTTTTGGTTTTGATTGCTTTAATTTCTTTCTTGACATAAGTATTCTGTAAGTACTATAAAACAAGCAAACAAAACCCAAACAAAACCACTGAAGGGCAACTATTGGAACAGTGCCAATGCTGACTTCCATTCTAAACATCTGGGGTGATAAACTTGGTTGTGTGAACACTTTCTATTTGGGTTTTGCATCAGGCCTTCTTAGATGGATTCTTTAGTTACTTTTGTTGCGGGTTCTTTATTTAGTTGGGGTTTCTTTTTAGTCAGTAAAGGAGTAAAGGTTTATTTTCAGAATTTTCAGGGAATGCTGAATAAGATGTAATTCCTCTGCTTCATAATAGTTCATAGTCTTTCATTTCTTGGTATTGATCTGCCCCATTCAAAAGTAGAGTTATGTGAACTTTATTGATGCATTTACTGAAAAATGCATGCATATGGTAATTCCTATCACAACCAGTTTACCTGATAATTCTTGTCTTTTTATAAAGAAATTATATGTGTAAGCATAGGAGTTTAGATGAAAAATTAATTTCCTTTTAATTAGCTGGTATTTATAAAATAAGAGTCTGGAAAGCACTGGCAAAACCTAACTAAAATTATTAAAATAAATTTTTTGATGGAAAAAAGACTTAACTGTCTTATTTGACACATGGCCCTCATCCAGTCACTACTCCATTAACTTATGTTCATATACTCAAACATATCTGCATACCAGGTCTTTCCCCCATGCACTCCTGTTTGTTTGAAGATAGTGAACTGAAGAAGAAATTTACCTCTATTAAATACGTTAAATACTCCCAAAAGCAAAAGGGAAGTAGATAATGTCAAGTAGGATGATTTTGAAGAGCTGAGTTTAGAAGTGGCTAATTCCATTATTAAAATGTCAGTGTAAAAGCTACTTTGTCTTAATTGCATTGTATTACTGAAATGGACAAGTGTATTTACTTGGTAGATGATGCTTTTTATTCTTGTGTGGATCTTCTATCAATATGTGAAATAAATTGGTCATTACTTAAGGAATTTTTTGCACTGAAGTATTTCTCCCTGTTTCTTCTTGGAAATTTCATATTGACTATGAAACAGGAGCAAGAACAACATAAATTCTCACTCTGGGAGAGTGGAGTGGATAATTGTTTTAAAATATTAAGTAGTTTTTTGTTTCTAAGTGATGGTGATCTGTATTTTATTAGCTAAGAATACTTGAGATAACTAAAAGGGTTTGAGTGAAAAAGGCATGATTGCATTTTCATTACTAGCAATTTTTTGGTTCATTTCTTATTAGGCTGGGTGATTCCAAAATGTGATTTTTGGAACATAAAGGAAAGTGGTATGTGTGAGAAAAAGGGTTAATTTGCACTTAACTGTATAGGTGAAACACAGAAAAAGGCAAATTTCATTAAATCAAGTATTCTGTTGTTGGGGAAAATAAGAGTTTACTTATCTGCTGCTCAGAATGGCAGAGACTTCTACAGAATCCTAAAGGCATAAAGAAAGTTTTGTCGTTAAAACAGCCTCAGGTTTGTAATAAAGCACAGCTGTTGCCACTTCCGCTCACATTCTTTTATACTAATACATTCTGTGGGTTCTCTACAGACCAGCTGACCCAGCCTTAAATGTGACTGAACCATAAAACCTGTTTTGTCTCATTTCTATGAGATCTTGTTTGAAGCATTCTAAAGATAAAAAGGGTTTTTTTTCCTTCAGAAGGGTTAACTCCAGTCAAATGTGATATTTGTAACTGAAGTTACAGCATCTTCATATAGTCCAGACTTTGCCTATGCATGTACTGAAAGGAAGCACAGAGTAGCAGCATAAGATTTAATATTTTTTTAAACTAGGACAACTCTGGAAGAAATATACCTCAGTACATTACCAGATACTTACATAGTACCTCCATTTTATTTACATTTATGTAGCAGGCTTTTGTGACCTACTAAATATTTTTAGCTGATCTTATCCTCGGCAGTGTTGCTAACAAAGTATTTAAACTGACAGTGATTAGATAAAGCCTGCAAATAGTCACTAGGGTCTCCTGTGTGTATGTTGTGTCATTTTTTGCTTTCAAAAAGCATCAGCAAACCAGCAACCCCCCCCCAGACCCATCAAATATCAAGCACTCTGGTATGGTACAAGTGCCAAGAGAAAAAAGGCTAGTGTAAAAGGAATATATGTATTTTTGGCCACAGTCAAAAATATTCTAGTACACCATGTAAACCAATGAAAACAGATCAGAATTTACTGTTCTGTGATTATTTAATATTGCCAAAGCACCTGCATATTTTATGTAACAGAACAAATCAGCTTTCAGATATTCTTTCCAGACCAGTCTGAAGGAAATCTGGATTAATATAAGGACAGTGAAGGATATAGAGTACCTTGCAATGCAATTTTTATTCCAGCAGTTGAGTACTTGTCTCTAGACAGCAGCTTGTTAAAGTTAGCATGCTTCTAGATACAACAGTTTAGACACTTCTTCATGACTGTGTAAACTAAAGTACTCCAAGCATTTAGGGTATTCTTGGCCTATTTTTCAAGGACATTCATGTTTAAGGAGGTATTAAACTTTTTTTGTAAGTACCAAGTGCCTTTTTAAAAGGGAAAAACATTTATTGTGGGTACTAGCTAGATACTGTGCTATTTAATGGGGTGTGCAAGCAGCTAAAGGGCAGTTATTTGCCATTTGTCTTGGATCCATTGTAATCTAAGATAATAAAATAATTAAGCAGGACATATGGTTATATGTTTAGCTACTAAATTAAGTTTTTGAAATGAGGGTGTACCTCAGCAGGGAAATTTCAGTTCAGCTTCATAAAACATAGGTAATCATTCCAAAGAATCCAGGTGCTAATTCTTGCCTGTTCTGAGAGAATCAGTTATTAAATACATATTCTCAGTATTTTTTTGCTTGTCAGTTGATCTTTATCTGAAAGTTTTGTCAGAACACAAAATTCAGAGTTAAAAATAGGTGAATTTAAATGAGAGGACTTTTGGTTAGCTGTTAACATTAGTCCTGTAACCTTTATCATCGAGATGCTAATGTGGGATTGGACTGAGCTCTCTCTAGTTGAAGATGTTTACCATAGTATAGAATATCAATATTTAGGTGTTGGAAGTAACTTCGCAGAACACAGACACTTGTGCTTCCTCTAAACAGTCTTTCAGGATGTTGCTAAGCACTTATGTAGAAAGGATATTTATTTTTGTGTTTGTCTCTTAGTATACAAGGTAATTTTATTGATTCTGATTTCATTGTTCCTCTTCTATGGGATCTTTACCTGCGAGTTTGTTTAGTACATATGAAAAAATGCCAGTGTGTGCATTTGGGTAACAGTTTAAAACCTACTCTTCTTGAAACATAGTACAATTTACTGTTGCTGATTATATCAATTTGATACATTTTTTATACTCATGTCTGTTTCTGACTTCAAGGCTTATTAAAACTTGCAAACCCGGCTTTAATCCTGGATTGTTCTTGTATCTTCCCTGGAAGTTCTCTTGATGGCCTGAGAACTTCAGTACATGTACTCTCATATCTCAGGCTAGGGAGTGATGAGAAGCTGGCTCAGAGGAGGCAGTAGCTAACAAGGGCAAACACACACTTTTAATTTGCCTAGCTTGTTCTGTTCTTCAGTCTGAAGTTGTTTGCATGAGTTTAAATTCACATCAACAATATAAAACAAATAGTCTGGTTTTCCCTACTCTGGATTAAGACTGCTTATAAATTTGCTGTGTTTTGTTAGTGCAGTGGGATATAAAAGAAGAAAGTTGCAGACTTTTAGAAATGCTCTTACCATTTTATAGACATTTCCAAGTAGTGTTTTAGTTAGATTTTTAAAAATTATTTTGTTTTATGTTGTTAATTCTGACTGCAGAAGTGTATGAAAACATTACTGTGCCTCTCTTCTCTCTGTTGGTCTAGTGACAGTTGGCAGGTGCTGGCTCCCAGCGAGAGCTGTAAGTTGCACAGCTTGGTAATTGGCATTGAAATTGAGTAAGGAAACTGCCTCCTTCTCTTATGCTACAATACAGGCTTTCTAAGACAAGTTCTTTTTCTTCTTCTCTTCCAGAGAAAATCAGCCATTATTAAATTTTTGCAAAGAAAAAGGGCATACATGTGGCCAGCATGAGGAAGAAGTACTTGCTCTCTGAATTACTTGTGTCACTAAGAACCAGTAGCTCAGTCTCACCTATATTTCTAAAATCCAGTCTAAAAATGTTTGGAAATTGAAGAGGGTGCTAATTGGGAAACACTTCAGGGGTACCTCTGTGAAATCAGAGGCAAAAGATACTGCTGTACAAGGAAGAAAAAAGTTGTCAGTCTGCAGTTATACAAAAAATTCTCCTTTCCCTCTCATGAAAAATCAGATTTCAATACTGTGCATCTGAAAATGATTCTTTACTACTTAATTTTTCTTTTCTTTCTTTTTTTGGTTAGTTGGGATTTTTTTTGTGTGTTTTTAAATGGAGCAGCAGTGAAGTTAATAGTGAGGTTTTTTTTGTGGGATATTACTGTTGAGAGATACTTAATTAAAAGTGTATTTTGCTTTGAACAGTTATTTGAAACTGTGGCAGTATGTATGGGTACAAATCACAATGCACTTAAAGCCAGAATTACAGAATTCAGAGAAATCTCATTCTGTGAGGCTAGTGGAGTCTCTTCATGCATCAGATATGAGATCTGAGCTGAGCGTGTCTTGGAGTTCGTAGTACCTGTTCTTGTAATGAAAGCGTGAAAAACCCATTTGAGCACATTTTCAGAGAGGAGTTGTATAAAGAACAAAGTTACATCTTGACAAAATACTTTGTTCTGCAGATGTTGTAATGCATGTCAGGGTATGCAGGAGATTAAGTCCTGATCTCATTTAGAGCATCCAAACATGCTTGTAAATTCTTCTTTCCCTGATAAGGGAGTGGGTCAGAGGCAGATTCCAGTGAAAATGTATTAGAACAACTTCTATCAATTAAGTTTTTACTATGAATAGAGTAGGGCTGTTATTAGAAGTAGGTGCTTGCATGGGGCATGCTCCCTGCAGGTGCACCCTGTCACCCAGCCCCAGTCACAGCCCCTGTCACTCCCAGTGCCCGTGGGGAGCCCAGCTGGCTGTTGGCTCCCCAGGGGAGCTGTGCTGGTGGCAGTGACCCCTGGGAAGGTGTGACAGTCCCTCGCTGTTCCCCCAGCTGCTCACACAGACCTGGTGTCTCTGAGAGTGCACAGCTGCCACCTGGGATGGGGACTGACCCGCACAGCCCCTCGCTGGCACTGACATGGCCTGGGGCCTTATCTGCCACAGGCTCTGGATCTTCTTCCATGTCTTGGGAATGCAACAGCACAACAAATCTCCATAGCCTGTTAGGGTTTGTCAGACTCCTTCTCAGCACACATGGTTCTCTTTCTAGTTTGGTCCTTTATACTGAGTCCATTTAGAGAAATTCCCAGCAACAGGTTTATGTCAACACAACCCTTGTACAACCAATACTTTTTTGAAAAACTTCAATGGGATGATGTTGACCTGTGAAACGCTTTTCTCAATTTTCTTTAAGTCTTTTTATTATATTTGGAATGGAACTTTAATCAGTTTGAATTTTCAATTTCCTTTTGTGTTCTAATTTACTTCTGTGGAGGTTTTATTTGTTCCACTGTGACTGAGTTCAATTCCATTTTCCAGTTGTTATAAAAATACTAACAAAATAGTGTCACGTCAAATGCGTTTCATGACAATTTCATCTAACCTTTTAATGCAATTTGAACACAAATATATTTGTTATAAAGAGTCAACTATTTCTGCGGAAGCAGTCTTTAAGATTCTTCTTCTCCTTTCTCAATCACCAAGATTACTTTTTTCCATTTACCAAACTTTTATATTTTGAATTTCTGCCACTGATGCCTGTATTACTGTGAAACTTCCAGTTGATGCTAAAAATGGAAAGAAGCTGAATCTTGTGATTTACCATAATTTAAGTTACATTGCACCTCTGCAAATTTTGTACTTCCTAGAATCAGAAGCAAGTTTTATGGATTTTCACTGTTACTAGCTGGTTATTAGTGCAAGTATGAATTTGGAATAATTTAGCTGACATCAAGGGAGTGGCACTGACATAAAACTGTTTTCAATGAGCTTTGTCTGCAGACAACTTTGAAGATGAGAAGTAATTTACATGACACCTTATTTTGTCCACAGAAGTGTTGATTTATTCAACTATTTAGCTGCTATTAATTGGACAGTACTCTCAAAGTACTATTTGTTCACTGCAGGTAAGATGAAAAGATCTGACCTGTAAGTGTTAAGAGCACTACAATTACTGTTCTGTTAGTGCTATTCAATATTGCTCTATCAACTAAGTTTACTACATAAAATTATTCCCATATATTGCATTTCTATATGCCTGAACAATATCCAAACCCTCTCCTAAGACGATCTCCCTATAAGCCACTGTCTTAGTTGCTGAGAGGTCATTCTAGGTATTGGTGTAGATTCTTTCAAGAACTGTTGACATTATACAGAACCTGCAGTGATGATCATTGCTATGATCACCATCACCATCAGATCTGAGTTTTCTCATGTAGTACTCTGAGTTTCCATGAATAGTTATGTAGACCCAGGATGAAATTATTTATCAGTGTGCAAAAGCCATTTCACTACCCCTTTTTCATATGTTGATTTGGCTGCAAATGGAATTACTATATTTGAAGAAGAATTTTTAAAATACTGCTTATGATCTAATACATTTCATTACTGCTGAGTTGTAAAAGCATCTCTAATACTTCACAATGCAGATATATTCAGATTCTGCTTTACACCTCTGAAAAAAATTAATTTGTTGGGAGGAGATAGCAAGCTAGTTGGGTTTGCCATTGTGTAGAAGTATGTTAAGAAGTATGCTTTTTTGGTGTTCCTGGGTACTTAGTATTTAATATATCCTTAGATATAGACTGAAACATAGTGTGATGTTTTAATTTAACTTCTAGATTTTTAATTACCTGAATATTTAATTTGGATCTGATATGTCCCTTTGAGCATATTGGCTGCTGAGTGTTCACTTGATGGTTTCTCTATATGGGGTTGTCAATTTAATGTGATGAATAACTCAGTAATTCTGCAGTCATTCCATACTTCATAAATCTACAGTGAAATGGGAATCCCATTAATTCTTTAAAAACTATCTAGTTTGGGTTCTTTTGGAATCACTAAGCTGTATTTTAAAATGCCATATTAATATCTCTGAATCTAGCATTAATTTTTTAAGAACCTGCAAGCAAATTATACAATTAGATTTAATGAAAAAATAAATAGAAGCTGCATTATCTTAGGGACGTAATATTTCTCTCTTTAGTTTTTGTTTGGAGTGATTATGTAAACGTAACTAAACAATTTGAACTTGTCACCACTGTTAATATGGACATGTTATGAGCAGGTATTTGAATACTTCAGGAAGAACACACTGATCCCACCAGTACTGTCTCATCAGTGCAAATCTCAATGGTACTTTAATAGCAAGTTCCCTTGAACTATATGCCAGTGTCATTTATCTCCTTTCAGCTGCCTCTCTAGCTTAGTTTAGCTCACAGATGTGCAGAGTCTGACCACATAATCCCCTAAAGACAGTGCTTGTGTTTGTTATCTTTCTGGGCACAGTGTTTTATCTCCTGTGAACCCATTTGATATGGGTTTCTGGTCCTTGTATGAGTGGTATACCAAGCAATGCCCTTGTAGATGTTTGCATGGAGGATTGTGAGCATGCTGATTTTGTTGATGTCCTGTATTTTAGACCAATTTTGTCCTTTTTTCCCCCAGTACTTAAAACTATCAAAAGGTGTAAGCACAGAAAAAAATAGAACAAAGCATGAATAATTATCATAGATGCAAAGGAGGAGGAAATATACTGAATTTCATTGCCTGATGTCAGAAAGATCTAATTCAGTTTAAATTAATAAGTAATGCTGCAGGTTTTTTTTGTTTTGAGATGGGTGTTTTTGCATTATGGTAGTTTTAGAATGCTTATTGTGTTTAATTTTGAGCAAGATTTTTGTTCCATTTGGGGATTTTGGTAGCTGTTCAGACAAAAATAGTCTGTGGATGAATTCAGACAGATGGTTGTCCCGTACAGTATGTGCAAGGATGTTCTTTTCTCAGGGACTAAATTTCAGCTTTGACTGTTAAGAGTTTGGGATTATGTTCATTTTCCCTTTTGGATTCAGATGCTGATGTAGCCCCTGGAGAATAGTCTTCTGCTTATCACTAGAGGCAGTAAATGAAATCTGTAAAATGGAAGAAGTATGTCATGGTTTATGTTCCGGTTTTGGGTTTATCACTAAGTGGAGTAATAGAAAAATCAATGCTTATTGAAACCTCAGGGCATCATTTGTTGATACTGATACTGCCATGAGGAGGAGTTTGACAGGTCACTGATCAAGTATTTGCAGGATTGGATTTCATGAGAAAAGAGATGATGTTGCAACTTAAATTTCTAGTCAAATAGAAGTGAGGATTGCCTTTGACTTTTTCTCCCACTATGTAGATGGGAAATTGATTTCAGTTTGTCTATGGAGAATTTGCTTTTTAATAGAGATCACCTTTTTAATGACTTGGTAAATTCTAGGAAAAACACATTAGAAATCACTTAAAAAAACTGTCACTTTTTACAACTTATTACAGCTTAAGAGACACCATTTAGCAATCTTAAAAAAGAGAAAAAAACATCCCCAGCCTGCTGAAATTGTCCTGATAGACTTATTGTTTATATGTTGATACAAATAAATGTGAGTGAGCCATCTGAACAACCAGCAGTGTAGAAGTCCTGAGGCACAAAACATGTCCTATTGAATCAAAACGGATGCATTGTAGAGTTATTAAAATATTTTACTTAAATTTTACATTCCTTCTTGAGTATTTGTGTGGAAGATGTGGAAATGTATTCAACCTTTGTTTTTTTTAATAAATGGGAAGATAATAAGTTAGTTGTTTCAGCTCCCTAGAAATATTTCTGTCCTACTGAGAAACTAAATTCTGCTTACAGACTGTGTTTGAGTTCCTGGAGAATTTAGCAAGAAGTACATAAAATTGTGTAGAAAAACATGAATAATAACCAGCTGACTAAAAAATATTTTATAATGAGTTATTTGCATCTTTGTCATAGTGATAGTTTGTTTCCCTTTAATTTAGGAAGACAAAAGCGTAAGGAAATTATGATCAGAGGAGTATGTGACAAATATGATTTCACCTACTAAATTTTTAGGTGTACAAAAGATAGTAGTCATACATTTTCTCATTTTAGATAAATGTGAATATATATTATTAATGACTCCAAAATGTAAGTCTTCCAGTTATTATAATTTAGAACTTCTAAGTATTTTGATTTGGCGTCCTCTACCTGCTGATGCAGGTAGAAGTCAGACAAACAGACAGATGTATTTTCAACAAATTACGTTTTCATTGAGCAATGAGAGAATTTACTAATGTGTAATGGGTTTTAGTAGCAGGGGCCGCAGGAGTGGTTTCTGTGAGAAGCTACCAGAACTTTCCTCTGTGTAGCAGAGCTGGTGCCAGCTGGCTCCAAGATAGACCTGCCACTGGCCATGGCCCAGGCCACCAGTGACTCTTCATGACCAATCTCTGATTTGACTGGTAATAAATTAAGCTGATTCCTCTAAGCTGAGCCTGGTTTTCCTGTGATAGTAATTGGTGAATGATTGCTCTCAGACCTTTTTCCATGAGCCTTGCATTCTATTTTCTTACCTCTGTCCAGCTGAGGAGGGGACAAGGTCAACCCACCACAGAAACTAACTTCAACCAGCTGGTTTTCTCTGTAAGCATCCCAAGTGATCTGAGAATTAAAAGACAATAATGGAAGCCTGTTCGAGTTGGAAAAAAATAATTACATTTGATTTTTTTTTTTGGGAGGGTGTGGGGGTTTTTTGTCTTTGTTTTAGAGATTTGTTTGGTTGTTTTTGTTTCACTGGGGGTTTTTTGGTTTTTTTTGTGGTGTGTTGGATTTTAAAAAAACTTCTGTATACTTCTTATCCTATATTCCAGCACAGCTAGCAAGCAAACACAGATAACGTCTGTGTTCTGAACCATAAGACAGTGGGAAAGCAATGTTTTGTATTTTTGTTGTTGATTTTCTTTGTTTTCTTGCTTTGGATAAGTATATCTGAGTTACCACTTTATGCTTGTTATGGAAGTATTGTTTTGTCATACTTTTAAGCTAGAAGTTATTTCAGTTACTAGAATTCACATATTGCAGTATTAGTGTACTGGTTACAGCAGACAAATGGACAGAAATCTGGTATTTTTATCATACATAAATGGCAAGAGATCAAAATACACGTGCTTCCTAATAAAACTGAGCATGTCAGTATGGCAGCATGCTTTGCTTTGAGCTGACCTCCTGTTTTGAATAGTTGAGGAAAATGATCCCTTAATATCATTCGCTTTAAAATAAATAATTGGATTATGGGGTAAAATCTCATGTTACTGACATTTTTGTTTCCTCTTCAGTCTGAGAGTATTTATGGTTTGTAGTTATGATTGCTATTTCATAATGTAAGCTGTTGATCTGCCTCAAAAAAAGGAAGTGTGCAGACTCTGCAATGGTTTGTTAAATGCTGTTCTGCCACAGACAACGCTCACAATTGGCTTCAATATGTAGCCCTGTTTGCTGGCTTTTCTTGTAGAGTATTTGATGAATCAGTTTTTTTCATTTTCCTTTTTTTTCAGGAAACTTTTTAAGCTGAGATCCAGCCTGTCTCTTTTGATCTGCTGTAGGATATCAGTAAATAGCTTGGACCTACCTCTTACCTTCCCATAGACTGAATTACCAGCAGGGTATGAGAGCTTTCAAGAGATGTGAGGAAATCTGGGAGTGTTTCAGAAGAGGGCACTCCAGGGATTTTCTTCTTAAGGAAGATGCCTATGGGATTGACATTTTGCTATAGTAGAGCATAGGGCATATTCTTAAGAAGCTGCTTTAATCTAACATTAAATGACAGTTTTTCATCTTCAAAGTACAGTTCTTTAATATTTGTGCAAGTCTCAACTCCTTCAAATGCACCATAAAGCATGTCCTTACGAAAATGGTTGTGTTTTGGGTTCTTTTTATACCCTATGTGAGAATAGCATGCTGTTTGGCTCATTCCTGAGTTGTGATATGTAAACTTTATGCCTTGGCTCCTTCCAGCCATTCCATCTGTATGCAGGCTGGCTAGACTGTGAGGGAAGAGGCCCCCATGGAGGGGGGTGGCCAGGAGCCCCCAAACCAACACAAACTACATCTGAAGGAGGGGCTGGACTCTGCTCATACCTGATGCTAAGTGTTTCTTGTGTGGAATTGTTTCTATTCTTTCAAACTTGTTTCCCTTTTATGATTGTCTTGTTTAGGTGAAATGGATCTTTTGTGCTCCTATTTCTGGTTGTGGGGTTTTGGGGGGAAATTGAGTGAAAGGAGATAAAAAGTTAGATACCCCAGGCCATGTGGATTTGCCTGACTTTCCCCCTCTGGTCTCAGTGGACTCTCTCAAGGTTAGAATGTAGTTATACCTATCCTTGAATTTCCTGTGCTGTGGGCAACAGATAACCAACACAGTTCCAATGGCAGCTTTTCAGTAGTACCATGAAAGAAAAATTTCTTCAGGGTGAAAACTCTTCTCTAATAGTTGCCATGGAAACAGAGAACTGCATTATGGATTAATATCTCAGCTACATGTAAATGTTCTGCAACCTTCCTGCCTTACCATTTAGGAGAAACATTGATTCTCTAACCATTAGTGCTTTCAGCTCTATTATAGCTTAGATTTGGGCCAGACCTTTAAAGCAGAAAAATAGCTATCTATTTAAATAAATGGTTTGATTTCAGTCCTGCTGGCTCGTCATGAATTTAGAAGGCAACATTGGCTTTTCTGCTGTTGTTGCATAAGGTGCATTTTGCAGTTTAATATAATATAATCAATGCTTCAGATACTATACTAATACCCAGGGAATATCTGCTTTTTTACTTGTCATTGCCCCATGACATTTCTGGTAAGAGATTCCTCAGGAATGTTCCAGAGGATCTGTAAGACAGGAGTTACAGTCAAATTGGTCATAGTTGCCTCAATATGCTGCTTGTTATTACTGGAGGCAAATCATTCCAGTACATTCTGGTCAGGTAGATGAGTCACTGTACAGTGCTGGAATGTCAAATTCCTATATCCAAGAGAGAATTAAACTTTTTAAAAAAGTTATGTTAAACTTGACTTAATATTGACTGGTTTATCTTTAATAAAAGTATTTCACCAAATCTATTTTTTTAAATGTTGTAGAACTTCATGACCAGTAGCAGCATAATTACTGATCTTTTAAATGTCTTCATTTCTGTGGTCACTAACATGAAATGTAACCTTCTAAAAAAAATTTGAGTCTGATCAATTTCTGACTGGAACAAGGTTTTAACAATATATTATTTCATTCTGATGGAGGATTTTTTACTTTTTTCAATAGCAGTGTAAAGGTACTCTTATCCTGAAAGAAAAAATGCATAAAATCATCTTCTCTATGCTTATTTGTCTTATCTAAGTTTTGTTTTATAATTGGATTTACTTAAGTGCTGTCTGGATTTACACTGAAGATTGTAGTATTTCCATTGGTCATGCCAGCTCTTGGCCTGTGCACCCCTATCCAACAAGAGCCTGGTGAGTGAATCTTTGTGGTTGGTGCATAAATTGGAAGAAATTACTTGGATCATATCAAGATATTATTTTGCTTTGCTGGTAACTGAAAACATGTCTTAAGTCTTGTTATACTTACTAGTTCTACTATTCATCCTGGTTTTGGGTTTTACTGAAAAAGACCAAAAGGACTATCTCTTGTGTTTAAAGTAACATTCTGTAATTAAAAATTTATTCTCTTGTCAAGATATGACTGTGTATGGAAGTTAATGTCGACAGAGAGTGTAGTCTGAGCCAGACAACAAGCTCTTTTTTTATCCTGAGAACAATCCGTCTGGTAATGGAGTGTACACAGAGCACAATGACTTCAGTGTGAGGGTCCAGATGCATAGAGATCTATGGATATCTCTGTACATCTGGATGTGAACTATAGATATATAGTTGACAATGGTCATTATTTGTAATGCCATTGTAGTTAGTAATTAAAATGTTAGTTTTATGAATTCTTGTTGCCACTTATATGTGTGTATTCATGTATGCATTAATTTACTATGAAAATTGCATCCTTATTGTTTCCAGATGCTGTACAACTTTAAGGCTATCACAGCACTGTCAGCCAGAGCATCTCCATTTTCAAGTGTGGTGACTCTACTGAGGATGCCAAACAAAGTCAGTGATTGTATGCTGAGTTGACACTGAGATAATGTTCAGTACTTTAATGGGCTTTATAGGTAAAGAACATCCTAAATTCTGTGTGGTTAGACTTGCTGCTAATCTGAAATTGTGTGCAGCTCCTCTAATGAACACAAAAAGATGAGCATTTGAATACTACCAATGAGATTAGACAAAAGTCTGAGACCAAAGAAAAATGTGAATTCTTAAATGGAAGAAAAAGCAAGTTTCACAAGTACTATCTAAACATTTAGACTCAAAGTGCTACCAATGCTCAGTTAGAATCACAGACTGTTAACTGCACGATTTTTGTAATACTGGTTATGCTTAGTATGTAAATGTGTAGGAATAATACTTAGTCTTCATACTCTTGCTAAAAATAATCTTAGGAACACTTGCCTTGTAACTGTACTATGCTAGTCAAGAGAGCTATGTTCAGCTGCTTGCCTTGCTAACTTGTTAGAAGGGTTTCTTGCTGTGACATGCAGTAACAATCCTGAGCATAGTTCAAGAGTTGATATGGTCCCAAACCATTTCCCAGGAGAGAGTTTGTGTCTACTTGGCTCCACCGTATAAGGTTACAGTAGTGTGGTGATGGGCTGCTATGGTCTATGTCAGGTAGTATGGTTCAGAGCATCTTTAATTTCTAGAGTAGACAGAGCTGTGTAATACAGATTAACTTGAAGAATATACCAAATTTTAAGAAATTCCAAGTGTTGCATGCATTGGCGAGATACTTAGTAGAAGTGACTTTGTGAAGGTCTTTAAAATCTGGTTTTGTCATCATTTTTTTCCCATCCTTCACAACAAATGTTTAATTCTCTTCTTTCACTCTGCGAAACTTTTATTGGTAGCTAGGCTCTATATTATTCTACAGAAGGCGTTTCTTTGGGTTTGTTGGCTTAAAAATGCATATGTAATATAATGTGCCATCTGTGATTGCTTCAAGTTAATAGCTGAGACAGAAATATTTTCTCTATTTCCAGACAAAATGCCCGAGCCTGAGTGAGTGTGGATTCATCTGTGCCAACAACCTGCTAATCACATTTTTCTTTGGGAGTTTGTACTGAAGTGGAAGGAAGTTGTAGTGGCTCACTGTGGATGGACAGATGATGCTAGCAGTTAGTCTTTCCCAAGACAGATCTTCCTGTGAATAGAAGAACTTGTTTTCTGATTCCAGAGGAAGAAGTGGTTTTAAAAAAAGTCTGAGATGTACTTGTCCTTCTGACCTAACCACCTCTTTAATTTCTCAGTGACACTGCTGAAGTGGTTTACAGGCTCATGGCAAATGGAGTGTGGTATCAAAGCATGTGACAAACTCAAAGCCATATCACACAGTCATGTTGACAAATTGAGTAGTAGAGTTCTGATACCAGGGGAGCTGCAGTGCATACAAGGAAACGCTTCAAGAGTAGTCCTGCATAAGAAAATGATGTGATAGTTGATTTAAGAGACCCTATCCAAGGACAAACAGGGGGGAGCATAGTAAATCTAACTATACTGATCATGCTACTTTCAGCGTTTAGATTGTCTGTTTGTTGGCCAGTCATACACTCTGCATTTGTAATAAGGCAAAATGGCACATCACCAGCTATGAGGAAAAAGAAATGGCCACCTTCTGGTCTGCATGGACCACATCTCTATTTTCAGCCCAGTCTGAGAGACTGCATCAAGCATTCTTAACATTCTCCAGCTCAAGTGGAGTGTAATTCACTGACCACATGCTGGTTGTGAGATTTGTTGGTAGATAAGAGTTGCTCTTAGTCATTTAATTCTACTTCAATTTCTTGTTCTTCCCTCCACACCCCCACTGCCCCCTCCCCCACTTCCCTCAGTTCTGTAATTCAGTAACTTATTTCAAGGTCTGTTATTCATTATGCTTACTATCCTGGAAGGTATGGCTCCTAGAGAGCTACAGGTGGTGATCCTTTTGATTTTAGGAAATTTTCATCCTTGCCTTTGGGGGGAAAAAAAAAATCAATATAAACTACAGCCCATAGAAACTCAGGAGAATATAGGTGCATAGGAGCAGGTGCCTTTTCCACTGTCAAAAATGCTACTGTTAGCAGTCATAAATCTGCATGACCCACGTTTAAATTCACTTAATTGGGTTAATTGCTAAGGAGACAGTCTAGGAGAATGGGGCTCAATAATAGCTGCAAAATATGCTGCTGAAAAAATTCTTGAGCAATTAACCAACAATTTTTTCCATGCTACCACACTGATGTAATTGTCAACAATGCACCTAGATAGTGTAAGTATGCTGCAATTATAATTTTGCAAAGATCACATAAGTAGTTTTAGAAATGGTACCATAAAATTAAAACATTTGTTTGTTATGAAAGGATGTCTTTTAGCCAAAGCAGATTGGCACTATTTTTGCCATGAACACTTCTGTTTTGTCTACATCTCTGGGACAGTGATTGGAGTAAATGGGATAGAGCCACACAGAGGTCTTGGTGGCATACTCTAGTATTAAGGAGGAGACAAGTACTGTTAAGTTGTCACAGTTTTGCCTAAGAAAAATTATGGGGATCCTACAAATGCAGGTAACAAAGTTCCAAGCTTTGTGATTAGTTCATGCAAGCCTTGCCCCCTAACAGACACCTCTCCTTCGTGTATCTGTGGAATAATTTTTTTTTCCCATTAAGTTCAGGGTGAATAATTCTCCTATCCTATTAAACTGTTCACCTGAGTTGTTAATCGTACAAATTAGATGTTCATTTGAAATCAGTGTCAGCACACAAGTCTCATAAAGTAGATCACGCTAACTTTTACACTTTTTTAGGATGGATTAATATTCTAAAGCAATACCCTTGAAGCATATATTTGAGAAAAAAACTACTCAGGCCCAATGTAACTGGTATTTAAGGGAAAAAAAATAATTTTTGGTCTTGGGAAAGTTGTTCCAGAATGTAACTTTTAAGTGAAAGCACTGTCATTTAAATCAGGTGAAAGACTGAGTGTGCTCATGGAGAATCCCCCAAGGTCCTTAAAATAAGCTATTTGCTCATAACAGGTAGTGGTACAAAAAAGGGTAGAGAAGGCGAAGAGAATAAAAAACAACACAGGCAGCATTAGTTCCTGTTAATTTCATCACCAATTCTGCTAGGTACCCTGTTTTTATTGGTGAAGTGTCAATATTGGATTGTTTTGTGAACTGGTTGATGTTTATTGTGCCTTCTGAATTGTGAGGAGGTGTCATAAAAAGCCTTAGCCTTGCTATGTGTTTAATTTGTGTGCCATTTATTGGTGTTCCTGCGGAGCTGAATGTCATAGTAAAGTGGAACATTAGATTACCTAATTAAGCATTTCAGAGGGATATGTGCTAAAAATAAAACTTACAAGTGGTAGCAGCTTGCTTTTCTTAGTAGTTCTAAATGTGTAAAATATAAAAGCCAACTTCAAGCCTGTACTTGAATAGGTTTTTTCTAGCTGTGTTACTTACAGTCTGCATTATCTGGGGGACTCGTCCAGTTATTTCTTTCAGTATTGGATCAAGCCCAGTAATGACTGAACCACTTACAATCTCCCAACACTTTAATTGTCAATTATCTTATTTTTTTTATGTGGCCTTCAGTCTCTACTGGCAGGGGAGTAGTGGTTAACCCTTTCAGAAATACGATTTTCCAGTGTGTTGCATGCAGCAGTCATGGCACGGCATGGCTCTCAGAGGACTCTGTGACATTTGTTTGCCAGCAGTGATAAAACTGTCTATTGTAGTTTTGCTGACAATCAGCAGCGTGATTATGGATTTATCTGGTACTGTAGAAATGTGTGGCACATTGACAGCTGCAAAAATGATTTAATTTTGGTTCCATTCAAGTATACAGCTAAGTGCTTAGTAATAAAGCAACATTGATAAAGTAAATATTATGATGACTTAATGCACTCTCAAAAGTGTAATTCATGCTTCTTGGAAATGAATGATGAAGCAGAAATTCTATCATGTGAGAAAATACATTAGAAAATTATAAAATGTAGGTAGATGAATATGAATAAGGTTTTCTTGATTGAATACAATTTGAAGTTGCTAATCCTGTGAAAATGTGGTCATTTCCTTAAACTAAGTAAAGCTTCATTAATAGCATTTACTACTCCATAAATCTCTTAGATAAAAACCTTGGGATTTTCTTAACAGTGAGGAAATGTGTTGTGTGTTGAAATGTTACTTTAATAGCAGTAATCATAAAGTTATTGTGGAACATAAGTAATTGAGTCGGCATTGTTAAATATAAAGTGTGTACCTGTGCAGGAGTATGTTCATGTGAACATGGGAAATCATAAATTAGAAAAAGGAGACCTTTTAGCTCCACAGAATCACAGAATATTCTGTGTTGGAAGAGAACCACAAGCATCATTGCATCCAGCTCTCTCTACAACTATATGAGAGCTTATATAGCCATATGAGAAGTCTCCAAATTCATTTATTGATATATGAAATAATAAAGACTAATTTTATTAAGAAATCATGTTAGTGTTTTCTTTAGTTCTTGTACATGCATTCCAAAGCAAAAGAATTTTTTTCACTACTGTGAAAGATCTGAAGGCATATGGCTCATACAAAAATACTTTGTAGTCTAGCAAAAACACCACGCAGTGACTGACTTAAGAAGCTCAATTTCTTTGGTTTATAGAGTAGTTCAGAGTTTACTTGATCAAAGACTGTGAGTACCTGCACTGGGAAGAGAAAGCTCCTGTTAGAGAGCCCTTTAATTTGACAAAGTGCAGCAAGACTGTAAAGCTGGAATTTGAAAAGGCAAGATATGCCAGTAAAGTACAGTAAAATTTATTTTTTAAAAGAGAAGGGTTATTTACTCTTAGATTAACCTTAACCAAGATTGACTATTTTCTGGAAGCTGTTTCTGTTTTCAGAAGTTATCAGACCTTGATGCAAGAATTACTGATGATGGTTGGTGGTATGCAGTCTACCTGCGTACACTAAGCTGTTATTATGGCCATTTTGGTCAGAGTCTTTTTCTACTTAATGTTCTAGTGGTGGTCTTGTCATGGCTCAGTTTTGCTGTTACAGAAAGCTGAAAGTATAATTTGTGGTTTAGTGTCCTTAAGTGTGTATCAGCAAGAATCCCTCTCTCTCGCATATATGGCTTTTCCTAATATATTATAGGAGTATATTGGCAAAGAAAATTACAGTGGTAGTATGTTGCTTCATAGCTGAGACATACAGGCAAAAGAACTAAACTTGGATTCATGGTAATGTTAGTTGAAACAGAAAGCCAGTTTTGGAAAGCCTAAGTTCTTAGAAGCATAAACTGTATATAAAAGATTCAACATAATCTATGTATCTAATTTAATCTATACTATATGAAAAACAAAGCTTAACAGCCTAGATTTTTTTTTTTAAAGTGAAGTATTTTCACAACCATTTTAATGTTGTCTTACTTTACAACATTTTCATTGTTTATTTATCATGGAGTGATACAGTTAGTTTCTTTCCATGTAAGATTGCTGTGAAGTGTAATAAATATTGGCAAAAGCTCTAAGATCCTTAGGTGTTAGAGACTACAGAAGTATAGAGATGAAGTGTTAGAGGTACAGCTCAAAAGTCATATGGGAAGAGACTTTTCATCCAAGATTGTTCAAGAAACCACTTCATTAAAACAATTTCCCATTTTTCTTTCTATTGGCAGTTTTCCAGTAGTTAAACAAACAGTGACAGTATGCAACATCCTCAGCATAGTACAATTCGTGTGACACAGCAAATGCCAGAATAAAAGTAGATTCTTTTGGGGTATCCAGATAAAGCCTCTAACCCATATTATTTAGTGTTGTTCTTGGCATGATATTACAGTTAACAATGATTTGTAGCAGTTCATGTGAAGTTTTCAAAATTGAATCAGGTGAATTAATGAATTTCACCCATTTTTTTGGAAGTACATTAGAGTTCTTTAGACTTCAAGCACCTAATCCAGTAATCTAATAAGCAAGGAAAAGCCTTCATACTGTAAAAATTACTAAGCTACATGATCCCAGTCAAGTTACTCTCATGTTCCTGTTATGAATTTACTTGAGTGAATAAAAATGCCTTCTCTGGTGTTCATTTATCTCCAGCTTTCCATGCCTATTAAATATTTTTATATGCTTCATTGCTTTAGAGCTGCAGTCAAGTACCTTCAGATCTGTATTTCCCTTCCTTTTAGGCATACTCTTGCTCATTAAATTTCGTCTCTTGATCAAATCTTGATTTGACCTCTCTCCATAAACAGGTTGGAAACAAATTATGTGAACTCTTTGTGAATGTTACGAAGTATTTTTGCCCCATCGAACAGGGGAAATGAGAAAAGATAATTTCCATAGTTATACACATATTCCTTTCCACAGTTAATTCCCTTAGCTGATTATTTTCCTCTTAAAGGCAAAAGAGTTGTCTGCTGAGTCTCATATGTAAAGAATTTTCTTTTAGGTAGAAGCTGAGAAAATCTGGACAGTGCCCACAGTATGGAGCCATTGCTGCTGTCTTTGCCTTGCTTGTGGCAGCCCTGCTCCTCTGCAGGTCTGTACTCAGGCCTTGGGAAGTGTGGGGATGTATGGAATGTTTTCATGGTCCCTCAGAATGCTTCCTTAAATATTTTGCTGATACTCATCTAACCCAATTGAGGTATCTAAAAGTTAAGTATCTATGCTTGAGTTATTCACTCAGGAGGAGTAGGCGTATTTCCATAATGATTCACTTAACCCAGTTTTCACTGAACATGAAATGAGCATAAGTGCCTGAGACCCATGTATTTAAAAAAAACCAAAAGACTAGATCAGAGGAATTCAAACATTTTTTCACAATTATGTTTTGAAATAATCTCTCTCAAGCCACCCAATGTGTAGATGCATAGTAACAATATTCCCATTACCCAAATTTAGCCCAGGTTTGCCATAAAAGTAGGCTGGGTGATAGTCTTCACTCCTGACTCATGATGAAAGGGAGAGGGACTGGGTCAGAATGTGATTTAGAATAAGAAGCTGAATAGGTAGGAAACACCCTTTCTCCAGAAGAGGGGTTTGGAAGGAAACAAGATGGTGATAGGAGGTGATAAATCTGCTTAAACAGTCCAAGGGATTACTTAAACCAATCAGTTTTAGACAGTTTATTTGTCTGAAAAGTATGCAGAAAATCCTGTGAGTGACAGTTCTGCAATGCTAAGTGATGCCTGAATCAGGTATGCCTGGAAAGCTGAAAACACACTTTTGCTGATGTTTTGGTGCATCTGTACATACCTGAAAGTTCATTTCATAATTGTGTCTGTCTTGAAGGAACTTTAGATGGATTTTAGTAGATTTTCATTTGAAAAAATTGTTCCATTTGTTCCCCCATCTCACTAGAAAAACCCGAAACAACCAACCCAGCACTTTATATTTTTAATGCCTGCTGCAATACAGTGAAATTTACAATAGTAAGTACATGAAAATGAAATAGAAAAAAATATTTTCAGTACACTCTGAACATTCAGGAACTATTCAGTATGAATGATAATTAAATGAAGAACAGATATTAATATTGTGGCTATCTGAAAAATGTTTCTGAAACAGTGTGCTGAAAGTAAACACAAATAGACTAGACATTTATGCATACCAATTTTGTGTACCAGATCTGCTTCAGCATTAAAAATTTAATGTAGACTGCTTTGTTCCCTCCCCCCCAGTCAAAACTATGTTAATTCTTTTGAAAACAATAAAATTCAATTTCTAGGGCACAAACAGGATGCAAAATGTTCTGCAGGTAAAACACAGATCCAAGTATTAGATGCACATTCATTATGTTTAAACGTTTAAAACTGTTTCTATTCTAAATAATGAATCTGGGGCTAATTTTATAACAATGAGGCATAAAAATCAAGGATCATATCCTCAAATGTCTTCAGTTTTTATTTGACACAAAACAATATATTGGCAGAAATATTTTTAGAAATTGCTGAGAGCATAAGGGACAGAAAAAGATCTCTGAAGAGATTATATTTCCCACTCCCTTTTGTATTATTAATGTCGGTCCTCTTTTAGGGCAGCTTACTTATTTGATAAGCATTCTAGAATATATGTCAATCTGTGTAGCCTGATACTACTTTGTGATAAACTCTTAAGACTCAATCCAGATCAACAGGTAGATGGCAAACCTGGGTTCACCTTTCATCGCACTCAAGAACGATCTTAGCAGGTCAGCTGTAGGCAGTGGTGTAACTATCTCATGTTCCACATTCTGAAGGCTGGAAGAGAAGAACTTGATTGGGATTCTCTCTTCTGCTTCTGGATGTGTGAAGAACAGCTTTCACCAGACCACTGAAGTACTTTGACTTCTGAAATAGAGCTGAGCTACAGATGGTTATACTTGCTTTGTACGTGAGCACTGGGAATTAGCAAAGCAGGAGAGTGATTTAGTATTTTGATACTGTGATGTCAAAAATCAGCTTCTGCTGATATTTTAATTTCAAATTTTAAACTGGCTTTACAAATAAAAAAGCCAATGTTTAAACTTTCTCTCTGAAATACTTAACCTCATAATGGTGTAAGTGTGCAGTCACAGTTTTTCTATTTCCTAAATAGGTATTATTATAGGAGTCAAGTAAGTGTATAATTATTTTTAAATCTTTCAAAGCAAGTTCATTATCATTCTGTGATTTCAGAACAGTGAAGCAGTTTGAACTTTAATTTTGATATTAAGTTCCTAAATGAGAAACTCCAGTCTTTGAAGCCTGGGTTCAGATAAATCCCATGAAGAATTTCCTACTTGCACATGCCTTTATGTCAGTTTTCCACGTTGAATCTTCTTTGATAATTGCTTCAGAAAGAGAACAAAGAGAGCACTATGTTCATGTTAGTCACATGTTTGCCAAAGCTGATCTGGCAGTGCTGGAGATGGCTTTGTTCTGTGTTGATTGGGCCATGTCGCCGCGCTGTGCAGCTTGTCCTGAGCGTGCTCCAGCGGCTCAGAGCAGCGCGGTGGGCAGGGGAGGCTGTGCTCACACAGCACACCTCCTGCGTGGGGGCTGCCTGTGGCTGGCTCTGCAGGAAAATGCAGCCTTTGGCCTTGGAACTTGAGCGTGCTGAATGCTTGATTTTTGGCCTGCTTTGCACGGTGTTTCCAGTCACCTTGCTGTGCTGTTTCAGGACTATTGACCAACTCAGTTTGGGAGATCCAGGCTCTGGCAGTCTGGAATGGTCTTCCACCACAATCTGCAGCTTCACTGCTGTCCATCTCTTCTCACTGCCTTTCCTTCTCTGTTTTTTTGATGGACAATTTCACTTAATGCAAAAGGACATATGACTAGTGGTGTTAGCAATAAGAAGTACTTCTGCTCTACTAATCTTTGCTGGCTGGCTTTCTCTTACGTTGTGTGGTTGAGGTTTAAAGTGCGATTTGACTAAAAAAGATGACCAGAATTTTTTCTGTGTGACCTGGTAAAACGTTTCTTTACCACTTTTCTCTCTGTATAAAAAGCTGTTTTACTTGTACTGAAGTTACCATTTTGGATGTACTTTTTTTATTTTTAAATTCAAGTATAAGGTGAACAGAGATCACCTGCATGATAAATTCTTCCAGTAATTTTTCACATAGCACAAAAATTTTCATGTGAGAGATCTGAACTATTTATTTGTGGAGTGCTTTGAAATTGTACTGAGAATGCAGTAATGTAAGTACATAAGCATGCTTACATATTACAAAAAATACTGTGTGCATAAATTATTGCTTTTTTAGAAATACTTTGCCAGCAAATTAACTGGCATTTTAGAGGAAAAAATAAGAGGAAATAGCTATGAAACATTGAGCCTTTTCAGAGCTCTTGCAGTCGTCTTTTTATCTGGGTGTTTTTATGTGATTTTTATTAGCATGTAAATGTCTTATTATTAGCATTTATAAGTATGTAATGTCTTACAACATTGATCCAGTGTTTCAGGACAGTGAAGAACCACTTTTAAAATAAACTCAGTTTATTCACAGAATTTAATGTTCTTCAAAATTTTGATTGATATAGTGTTTTTCTATGAAAAAAGAAGTTAAAATGTTATTCTTGTGAAAGTATTTTCTATTTTTTCCCTTGTTGTGCTTTTTGGAGTTTTTTCCTTTTGAAATCTGAAATAAATAAAATAGCAATGGTTGAAGGTTTATTTGGCTAAGAAAGTAAATATTGTGTGCTGTTAAAACTATTCAAGAGTAGGAGTTTGTTAAAAAAATTAACATGTGATGCTGTAAAAAGTTGCTCATAACAGAGTAATACATTTTCCTTCATCAGCAGTTTCTTGTGCTGAATGAAAAAATGGCTCCCATTGTACCAAGATAAATGTTAGTTACCTCAGATTAAATATTATGTACGAATGTACAAAATAAACACAAAAAAACCTGTCAGCATTTTGGTTTACTAACAGAAGCTAAAACAGTGTGCTAACAGTTCCAGCATCTGGTTTTGCTCTTTTTGCTCATGAGCTGCTATGATCTACTTCTGCTCATATAATAAAAATTAATGGTAGAATAATGTTCTCTCTGATATGTGTTGTCCTTGCTCAAAGAATTTATTAGGTAGTTTCAATTCAGTTTGTACTCTGAAGGGATAATGTCATTACTTTATGTTCAGTGAGGCTGTTGGGTTTTATATAGAATTAATTACTGTCTAAAACCAGCCTAGTATAATTTTAAAATATGGCATCACCAAGTATGAAGTCATAATAAATTGAAAAATAAATGGTTTTAAAAAATTTACCCTGGTTATATTTAGTATGTGCCTCAGGGGATATAGGGATATCCTCAAGGGATATGAAAAGGATGCAAATTTTCCCAAGCTGCCTTTTTTTTTTTTTTTTGAGTGGCATGCACAAAAAATCAAGTTTATCTTATCTCTTCTGGAAGTAAGTGCTAAAACTTACCATTTAACTAATTAAACTTCCAGCTAGTGGTTAGGGAAACATACTCAACTGCTATTTTTAAAGCATGATGGTTGCTGCAGAGGTTGTACACTCAATCACATTGAAACATCCTTGTAATTAATCAGTTGCTATGAACGTTAGTCACTTTTTTATATATGATCAATTGAATGAATTTTCAGTATTACTAAATAAATTGAATGAATTACTGTTTTTTTTTTAGTGGTAAAAGGGCTTGGTACAATGATTTTTCTCCCCAGCAAATAGATAATATACAACCAAATTTGTTATTACACATTTGCCCACTCACATGGTGGCATGAAAAATAGCCTAGTCTGTGAATTTAAGGAAACCATTAAGGGGAGCTTCAGCATGAAATTGAGAATTAAATTCAGTAATGGGAGTAAAAGGTAGCATCTTCTCTGTGGGTTGATCAACCCTGCATATATGATTGCTTGCAAAGACAAGAGATGAGAGTGTGATGAGTCTGCTGCATTCTTGGTTACCCCTTGGCACTCTGGAATAGGGTGAAAAGAGTCTTAAACTGTTGATGCAGAAGGCTAACTAATCCTTCCATGGATTTGAATAGATCAGCTCAGGCACTAACAATGGAACGTGGCATGGGGTTTATGGGGGCAGGGCTGACACATGACTTTTTTGGTCACTGAAGGTAAGGTCCTTAGCTGTGTTTCTGTGTGAATGCAACTGAGTGTGGAGAGCAAACTGCACTCGTGAGAAGAGGGAAGTTGTTTTACTTGGTCTCTCACCTGGGAAGCTTTGGAATCAAACAGAGATGAAAAAGGCAGATTTATGTACAGTAACTGAGAAGCTGGAGGCTTGTGCCAGTGGCAGCATACTTGTTTGTTTCATTGAGCTTTGTCATCCGGCTGAGGAAACTACCCTGTGTTTTACTGTTTCCTGTCACTTGCTAAAGGGTCAGAGTACTGAACCTAGAGAGAGAGATCTAGAGACTAGATCGTTTTATGAATCTTCTTTGAAGAGAGAACAATTCCTTGAAGCAATTGTCTTTGCTGTCCAGTGTATTATGTAGAATACCATTCCCCCACTGGTACCTGCTCTGTAGGCACTCAGTATTTTAAAATGTGAACTAGGTGTAACTGATGCCATTGCACTTGCTAAGCATCTGAAGCTAGGTCTGTAAAACTGCCTCAACAGCTGTTCTGCAATATTGACTCCACTGCTGGTTTTGTAATTCTTTGTTTTCCTGCTTCTCCAAGTGTTTATTGTGCAGATCCAGCAAAGCGTTCATCATCTGTTCCCTCATATTACTCCTTGCAGTGTGTGGACTTGGGAGGGAGCTTTGTTTCCTGAATTTTAAATACTAACAATGGAATCTGCCTGAACTGAAGTGTTCAGAGGGAGTCAGCTACATCCACCAGCTACAGCTGGCATCTTGTTTTGGCAATGGCCATTGTTGGAGATGAGCTTGTTCGCAGAGTTTAGAGTACTCTTGTTCTGACTGTGTCTTCCTGTGCCTGTATTTCCAGGTGGTCCTGCTGGCTGCTGTGGGTCATGCCAGGGCCGTGCTCCACTGCTGGTGCTCTGGGCTGCTGTGAGTTTACTAGGTGTATTTGGAAGGTCCTTGCTTTGTGTGCTGTCCTCTGTCTTCCTGGGACTAGGTGTATTCAGTTTTGGCTGGAAATTGTCCTAGGATTTGTCACAAAAACTTCTTTATCTGAGACAAGTTGATAGCTGAATACTATCTCCCAGCTGAAGAGCTGCTCTGTGGGGTCTAGCTGCCTACAGCTGAGCAACACTTGTCTTCTGTGTACGTTTGTGTTGGTTTTTGTTTTCCGGGTCGTGCACCATCTACCAGCTGTTGTCCTGAGTACTGTGCTTTTACAACTGACTAACTGCTTCTCACAAAAAACAGAGGTGTAAGTTTTTTATTGTCTTAAAGAAATTGCAGTTGTACAGCTCCTTCATAGCATTGCTTGACCTGATGCCAGTTTCCCCTGCCTGGTCTCCTTTCTCCACCCCCCATGAGGTGTCAGCCCTTGGGATGCTGGTAGAATCCCTGTCTCAGAGCAGGAACAGGTACTGCACTTCTGGCTGTTTAACACATGTATGGGATGTTGTCAGTTCCTGTTCAGCTACACACTGTGAATAATCTTACTGTTGCCACCTTCCCTATCTCTGCTGGGCTATTGTTAGTCCTGTGCCAGTTATTGTTTGGACCATTAGTTATAACTTGTGCCACTATTCACAAGCATTTCAGATTTTGTAATTTCCTTAGCTTATAATTAAATATTTAAAATTATCCATTTATTTCTGAAACTAGAGAGAGGACCACGCAGAATTTTGTTATACCTGTTGTAATTGATAGTCAATAATTGTATAACACTGTCTATTCACCAGGACAATTTCTTCAGTGACCCAAACTGCTTTCCATTTTTTAGTGTCATTTTAGTCCATTCACCTGCTTAAAGCTCCAAGATCTAGCTTTCTGCGTCTGATAGTGCTGATTCCTGTATCTGATACTGATACTTTTTAAAACTGTCAGGGTTGTTTTCTAGTACTGTAAAGCTGAGATAATTTTCTTTTGTCTGTGAAATAGTGATAGAGTATAATTATTTATAGATCACAATCAAGTAAAATCATGGAATTTAGTTGAGTATAATTTTGGCATCAAATATTATTTTCTAATATTAGTTACTTAGCTAAAATAAACATCAGAAATGTTGATTACTAGAAATCACTAAGAAGCAGAATTATGCACTTACAAGTGAAAACTACTAAGTGAATTTTTTGCTTGTGCAGGCAGAACTTCTGCTACAAAAACACTGAGAAAATAATGGCATTCTTTGTACTGTGAGAAGCAATTTTCTTTATTCTTCTATAAATCTGCTCTGCTATCAATAGAGAAGGTCTGGCATCCTTGTTGTTTGGAACTGGATCTTCTTGTCCCCTGGCTTATATTGGTGTTAGTCTTGGAAGCCCTCACAATTATCTGGATCATTGTACTGTTGCAGTTAAAAAGAATTTTAGAAAAATCCCATGGTGCTGGTGGCAAGCAGTGAGTCATCTAGACATTTAAGCAAATCTTAGTCATGTGAAGGTGTGTGTCCAGTTAAGCTACTGTTCTTTGCTTTCTCTGGAGTCAGCAATGAGAAGAGGCTCCTCCAAAGGAGACCCCTTCCTCCAGATGTCCAGCAGTACAGATGACTGACTTGGATATGAAGCAGACATCTTTTTTAGGCAGCAGCATTTGTACTTGCTTTGTACTCAGACTGTCAGCCCTGAACTTTGTGTAGTTTTGATTCTTCACTTTCTTGAGTCACTCTCATTTTGACATTAAAAATCCATAGCTTGTTCAACCGATCAGCAAGCGACAGAAAAAGGCAATTTGTTAACAATTTGTGAGAAAGTTTAGAGGTGAAGTTCTGCATATTGAGCTATCACTCTCATACAGTTTTGTGAAAGCAGTGCCATTTTCTTTGACTGAATACAACCATCTAAAAACTGAGCTAATTAAAACTAATATTTTATTAGTGACTACCTAGCTTTCATTACTAGATACATATCATACTTTGAGAGAAAATTTGGAGGTGAAATAGGGATTCTTCTGTTTCAGTCCCCAAGTACACAATTAGTCATTTATGAACTGGGTATTAATAGTATTAATAATACATTGTATTGATATTACAAATAGTAATACAGAGTATTTATAATTTGTACATTGGTACTATTCCTGCTCTGGAATCTTTGTGTGGGCCAACATTTGTCAGCATTGCATCTACTGTCCAGTGTAGAGAAAGTTATTATTATTTATATATAGTTGAATAGTTTATTTATAGTTGAATAAGAACATATTTGGCCAGATTTGATACATAATAACTTGTCTAAAGAAATCTGACAAGTTCAAGGAAGATGCAGGTAGCCAGAAAATAATTATTTTATTATCTGAATTCCTACCTGATTCATTGTTAAAGTTTTACTGTTTCTTGCATTTATACTCTGAAATGCAGTAATTTTATCTTAATGGCTTTTGACCATAAGTTATTAGTCCATTTTGTACCTGTCATTATTCATAACTTCTGAAGACAATTTAAATGCGTGGTTGCATTTTGCAGCTATTTTTATGCAATAATAAATATTAATTTAGCAGCAAAGAGATGACATAGGCTGAATAAGAGATTTCAGTGTTGATAATTGCCCTCAGAACTTTAAATGCTTAGCACACTCTTATGAATGGAGTCAAGCACAGGGTACTTACTGCATCTTT
The DNA here is from genome assembly GCA_013398595.1 of Tychaedon coryphoeus. Lineage (NCBI taxonomy): Eukaryota > Metazoa > Chordata > Aves > Passeriformes > Muscicapidae > Tychaedon > Tychaedon coryphoeus. The sequence goes on along the minus strand of WBND01000565.1, from coordinate 141,178 downwards.
ATCTGCAAATCCAGGTACTAAACTGGTTAATTCTAATTTTTCTCTTTCTTAGTCTTTTCATTTGCTTTAAGAAATAGGCAAAATAACAGATCTAAAAGAGAGCTCTGCGTAATAATGGGCTTGGTGCCCAAATCCCAATCCCCACTTTAGTAGGAGGTTTCTAATACAGTGGGCATTTTCTCTGACTGATAATTGCCCAGGTTCCTACACTGATTCTGTTCCATCTTCAAACATTCCTATTCTTTGCAGCCAATACATACCTAACACTTGAATCTTAGCCTGAAAGTGCCTGTGTCTCTTCACTCATTGCATAATGAGCCTACACGGCATGGTGGCTTTTGTAACTTGGACCTCTCTGTGAAATGCTGTAATAAGATGGGATGAATCTTGATTTAAGTACTGCTCTACCTAAATCCTCTGAAGTGATCAGTGTCCTGCATGTGTTCAAAGAAAGAACATCTCATGCTTTCATGTCAGAGCAGACCTACAGCAGAATGCAGTATGGTCTCAGCTGCTGGGGTTTTTTGAAAGAAACAGCCTTTTAAAGTCAGAGGATGGGTTAGCTGTCTTTTTCTGGAGAGCACTAACCAAGAACTGGAAGACCTAACTTTCAGCCCAATGCAGTTGAGGTTTTTCTGCTTCAGATGAGCTTCTTACATACTAAGTGAAATTATGGGAATGTATATGTGGGGTAACTCCCAGTTTTGAAGACAAAGACAAATTGTTAATGAAGTTAATTATATTTATTAATTAGATATTAATTATAATTAAAAACAAATTAATGAATACCATGTCAAAAATAGTCTTTTTAAAAGAATACATAACGTTCTGCTCTGTCTTCTTCAATGATGAGTGTATGCGTTTCTTTTCTGGGAATATGCAATGCTGAAACATGGTGGCACAAGTGAATTTCCATTCTCTCATGTGTAGTTATCCAAATGTCCATTAGACAGTAAAGCTATTGCTTTTGCCTCACTTCAGCTTACCTCTGCTTCTTAAAACTAGGTCCCAGTCATTTTGGTCTGTTTCTGTACCCCATAGTAAATTTTTTTGCTGCCTCATGCAGAAAAAATATTTTCTTAGGAGCACAGGGACAGCAGTACTCTCCTGTTATGTGTTTGAAGGTGCTAGTTTACAGCAGAGTCAAGGTCTTTTTGAATAAGAAGAGAAGCAGGTGAATTTTACAGTCACTGAGAGTGTCAGAGGGGAAGGGACCTCCTCATGACAGTGCTGCTGTAGTGTTTCCTTGTATAAAATAAGCCAGTAAAAAAGATCACTGCCTGTTTTACCATCCTTAAGACAGAAGCAATTATAAACTTCTGATCTTAAAGAGGTGAGAAAGTAAATGAGGAGGAAACGGTGTGGGATGGGTCCTTGTAGACTGTCTCTTGTTTAGTAATTTCTCAAGATGTAGACAGCTGGAAGATGGGTCATGATATGACCTATGTTCTTGTCTGTTGTGTGAATGAACTGGGATGACATTAAGATCTTATTCAGGAGATGAAATCTAGTTCTGATCATATGAAAACCTCAGATGGCATTTTCTTCAAGGTGCGTTTGTCTTGCTTTGCTTTTAGGTGAAAACAGACCTCTCCACTCCACTGCATCTGCCCTTTCTGTTGCTGTAAAATTGGCCAAGCCAGAGAGTTTCAGCCAAATGCAGTTCATTGGATGGTTCAAATGTGTCTCTATGGCTAAAAACTGCTGAGGGTGTGGGGGAGAAAGCCAGCAGGGCTCCAGGGGCAGTGTTCACATCATCCTAGAAACATGTTAAACATCCATCTTGATGCGTGCAAAATGTAAATCTTCTACCTATAAAACAGTTTCACTTACCTATTGTGCAGTGTGGCTTTGTTTTTCCTGTGCAGAAAGGTTTACTGACAGTATTGATGCTTTGACAGTTGCCCATGAATAACGTGAAGAGACCATTTAGTAAATATCAAAGCCCTTGGTTCAATACCTTTTCAGACCATTTAGGCAAGACAAAGCTGATGTAAAATTATGAAGGTGACAAACGGCAGTAGAAAGGTAGTGCTTTTACCTTTTCCTTCTTATAAGTGTAATGGAAGAAAACATAATAGGAAAGTACAAATCATGCAACTAAACATGATGATTAAAAATTACCACCTTTGAAGTTAATGCACGGTAAACTGGTGGAATCAAGTGACACATACCACTGAGGGAAAAAAATGAGGAATAAATAATGATGAGTAATGCTGTCTTGACATTTATGATCATCAGGCCGAAGATAGGGAGGATGGATTTGTTGAACAGCTCTGCCATCAGTTAGCTAATAATAGTCTTGGATTGGAAAGCAGCTCCTGGGAATCAGGAAGCAGTTATCCACTTGAGGGGTTTTAAAGGCTTTATCCGCTGGTCACTGTAATACAGAATGTGAACTTGGACCACAGTCCATTCACATATGGTTGTGTTTCTGTCAGAGGAGCATTTTGGGGGACAGTTAACAGCTGTTGCTGGGTGAATTGTTTCAATATTTTTCTAATACCCAAAGCAGCAGCAAGAGCTGCGTGCCCTGAGGAAAGGATGCGAAGTACAACTGAGCTATGGAGTTCACCACCTGTATCTGGCTATTAGAGAGGTTGAAAAACTCCTGAACAGTATTATGCACCTTATTTCTGTGACTTTAAGAAGAACTTTGTATTTTCTGGGATTTTATTTAATACATTTAAAAATAATGAGAACTGTGCAAGTTTTTGACGGCCTTTGCTATAAGTAGTAAGACTTCATTAATTTTTTTGGAACTGCTGTACCTACACAATACGTCTTGTTTTCAGTTCTGTCCTTGAAATGTGTCTTATGTTGGGCTGGCAACCTGTGGATTTTTCTTGTCAGATATTTAAATTACTTCAGCAATTTTAGATATGAAAAACTTGTGCTTTCCAATGGAATTGTCAAAGTAGTATCTTAAGATTCTGTTCTCAGGAGGGCTAGGCACTTACTATAAGTTTAAAACTCATTAAGAATACTGCTCAGGAAAAAAAAGTTAGTATTAAGGAGTTAGGTGCATTCATGGTAGTACAAGCTACTTACTGTACATCACTCTGGTTTTCTGCCGGTAGAAATTTAGAAATCTCAGGTCATTTCTCCACTTGTACATTTTGTCACCTTAAGAAGGTTTTCGTTACTCTTAGTATTTTGATTAATTTGCTGACTTTGGTTCATTCATGCATCTTTGACAGATTGGAGCTGAGCCTTATTTTTTCCTTTGTGTTGTCTTCATGCTTTTGGGTGTTTGATACTTGAATTCTATGAACAACTCTAGCAGGTTGACAAGGACAGTAAGTTTGCAGCTTCAGTGTATGTAGTTTTTGTATGCAAAGCTGTAGCTTGAATCTCTTTTCCAGATTTCTTATGCATTTGCTAGATCTCAGTAATAGCTAATTTTTAAAAAAGCATTGGGTTCCTATTGCTTATTTTTTGCATCTTTTGCTTATGTAGATAAATTATTCTGATTTAATAATTTAAAGATCTGCAGTAAAAACCCTGTCAGTGAAAGTTACTGAATAAGCTCTAAATAAAGTCACTTTGTTCATTGCTAATAGTAAACATTAAGGGTAAGACTGACTGCTTTTTTTAGTTCACCTTTTTGTTAAAACAGATAAAGGTTATTTTCATCTCTAGCATTTGCTGGCTGGTCACTGTGTTCCATGTCAGAGAGCCTTGAATAATCTCTTTGAAGGCAGTATTGAGGCAGAGAATTAGCATTCTCTCCAGCCAGACTCCACTGCACACAGGTTGGTTTCTCATTTGTCATGGCAGTGTTTTCATTAGGTCAGCTGAAAAACTGCCCTTCTCCCCTTCAGAATGCAAAATGAGCAGGGAATACCGCAAAATGAAATTATGGAAATAAACGTTAGGTAATGTACGTCAACTTATCATTGGCATTTAATCTTGCACAAATTTTAATAATTTGCTTGAGCACACAAAAAGCAAAACCACAGATGTTTTGTACTGGAGTTAGTTTGCCTTCTTTTTATGAACTTTAGAAAACAAGGTTGAGCCCTATATGCAGTGAGATTGGGCAGCAAACTAGATGAGGACTTAAAGAGATTTATTACTTCTCTTGACTCAATCCCTCTAAAGTTGCTACTAACACTCAAATTTGGAAACAAGGTCAAATTTGGAAACAGGGAGGTTTGACAGAAATTTGATAGGATCACATGGAAAACTAAATAATAAAGCTGTAGTAATTCCTGGCACAGCAGTAGTTTAAATTTTCATTGCGAAAAACCAACTTCACTCTTACATTTTCTATAAAAAAGCAATGGTACAGTTCTGTGGGGTTTTTTTGCAGTAAAAAACCTCCACTGAAATACAGAGAAGGTTGCAAAAATAGGTCTCTCTTCTAATACCCTTATTTAGCCAATCTATGCTTAAAAAGTTCAGTTAAAATATGCTGTTTCATTAATTTTGTTAAGAGTATTTCGGTATGAAAATAAATACTGTACATGCAGGAAGAAAGTACAGAGATACATAATAAGAATAACAGATGACCAAGGAAGATCAGATAAAATAAGAAATTAGCAGTGTGTTCCTATTCACATAGGAAGATTTCTCTTCAATTTAATTTGTCTTGCTATAAAACTGGTCCTTCCAATACTGAGTTTATTTAAAATAACACAATTCCTTGCTAGAAATTCAGTAAAGTAACATTTTCCTATTTCTGTCACAAAAAAAATACATTTTAGTGTAGTCCGTGCCCAGGACCTGTTCAAACAAAATCAGATCTCTACCACATGCTGCATTTTTATAATGTAAATACTTGAGACTTCTAAATTACATAAATAGAGCAGGCAGTTGTCAGCCTTGAAAATAACTCTCACATTCAGCTGGTGGATAGGAAGATGTTTATTTTGGGTTGTACAATTCCCATAATGGATAAGAAATTACTGTTTTGCTCTTCTTTTTTTATATTGCTGATCAATTCTCTTTACTATACAAAGATACAGTTCTGATTCAGGTTTACAATAGGATTTGATCAGTCTCTTCAAGACCAAAGAGAAATTTCTTCTACTTTATTATTTTATTCTGAGGAGTCAGCTGCATGGTTTAATATTCTTGCCCTTTATTTAGCCACAGGTTTTGTTTGGTATCAAAACCAAACAGATGCCCCAGAAGTGTAAGAGTCAGTGTTTGAGACTGGAAATACACCTGCCTGCAAAACACTTGGCCATTGCTGCCAGCTACATCTGCCCCAGCTGTGATAGCAGCACTGGAAATGGGGACCTAGAGCTGCCAGAGGAAACTTCAAACCCTGCCTCCTTCCCTGAGAAACTCACTGACAGACATATTCTACTTTTATTTAGGAAAATCTGCCTCAGGGAGCTGTAGATTCTGCTGGTGTGGTGCTGCTCAGAAGTAAAACTCAAGCATGCTCTGCTCTCCTTGGTAAGGCTCTGTGCTGAAGTCTAAGTATTTGCTTGCCTTATTTCTGCTCTCTGGGGAAGTAATCTGCCCCCTCTGTACAAAAGTGTGAAAAATTCATAATTTTACAACAATAAACTGTCTGATTCTGTGTTTTAAATACAGTGCTCCTAAGATTCCGGAGGCTTTGCATTTAAGAACAGTATCTTTTAAAGCCTGCTGGCTTCCCCAGGTCATTTCTTAGGCAAGTGCCAGCCCTAGCCATGGGGGGAGCAGACTCCAAGGCCTGACATCAGCAGTTGTTTTTTACATTTCTGTTAAGTAAAGCCTGATAATTCCATCATTGGTTGCATGCAACTCAGTTGTCACCAAAGAAATTATTCCACCATCAGTTACAAGGGAAAACCTCCTGAATGAAAGGCTCTTGCTATCTGGAAAAACAAAATATTCTGGTCATTGTACCTTTTCATAAAAAATTACTAATTACACCTCCCTGAGATCTCCAGTGGACAGGTTATTGTGAAGAACATTTGCATCATATCAATACTGAAGAGGATTTTTTTTTGCCAAGTCATTGAGCTTTATGCTTACAGGTAGTGTCAAAGGGTATGTTTGGCTGCAAGTCATGTTCCACACTCTGGCATTTGTGACTGCTAAGACCAGTAAACAATCAAATACTCCAGCCACATAGGGAAGATTGAAACAGGACTGAAAAAGAGGTGTGAGATATGAATTCCCAAGGAGGTTAAGGAATGCTTCACTTGTTTTTCTTCTGGAAGCTAGTAACCAAATGCTACTTTTAAAGCCTCATGTTAAAAATATCATCTTCCATTTCTTATGTGGACTTCAGAAATGTCATGTGAATGCTGTGTGAAATTCAAATACTACGGCACTACATTCACAAGATTCATACAGCTGTCTGGGCTTCTAGGTATAATTTGACTAATTTTTCTCCTAGTTTCTCATGTTTCTCTTTTCATTTTTTTTCATATGTTAAAGTCATGTGAGATAGCATGGTGTCATTTGTATTTGCAGTCTGCATAATCCAATTTTTTCTTGCCTGTTTTGAATCTTTGTATGTGTGTTAGCCTTGTTCAAGGACCTAACACCTAGTTGCTTTAAAAGGAAGAGGGTAGTTCACAGAAATGCACACCAGCATGTTTGTGTGCCCTTTTTTTGGTTGCTCATGCTTCCAATGCATTCTTCAGTGTGCTCAGGAAGAGTGAAACACCAAGTATAGGCTAGAATTTCTGTATGGAAAATGTAATCTGTCTTACAGTGAAAGTCCAGTGAATTTCATTTTTGTGTGCATTCATTTGCAGTGACAACAAGGAGTGGAACATTATTTTTATCATATAATTTTGAAGTGTTTTGTCAGTGGAAGAAAAATAAATCTTGTTCACATTTTCATTCCTGTAGGCTCTGGTGTAGTTGTGCTGTAATAGAACTGTCATACAACTGCCAGAACCAGCCCTGCAATTCAGCCTATTGATGTGTGTCATGTATCTTTTGTCAGGGCTAATTTGAGAAGTGTTGTCAATAGCATATTATAAAAAAAAAAAAAGCCTGTGGTAGCTAGCTGAAGCAAAGGATAGCTGTAGGAGGGCTGGAGTAGCACTTGCTGCTCTAAAGAGCAATCAGAAATAGTTCAGAAACCAAAGAATTTGACCCCACTTTGATGTGAAAAGGGAGTCAAGAAAGAAGAACTTTAATCCCTCAAGTGTGATTCAGCATCCTTGTGTCTGTGTTTAGCAGAATTTGGGACTTGGCACCCTGTGTGTGTCTCTCTCTATTGTAGAACTGGCTGGCTGCAAGTGCCAGCAAAAGTCAGTGTAATCCTCCCTCTGAGGAGGCACCTGCACTCTGGGGCAGAGGGTCCTGTACACTTTCTGCTGCATCTCTTGGTATCATCAACCCTTCTTCCTGTCCACATGCTGGACAGGATTTAGAAATGAGGTAACTTCCCAAGGGCTTTATAAGCCATTCGTGCCATGGCCTAAGTTCATTTGTATTAGTTTATTTATTGCACAGTCAGGTTTTTATTGAATTATTGAGGTTCTGTGTGGATAAACATATATGTGAGGGGAGATACTGTGCTGACAAAATCTGCTGAGAGCTGGGATTTGTGATGTATGCCACAATCCTGGGAGTTCTTCAACTGGGGATGGTTTGGAAAAGCAGCTGTTGAACAAAAAAAAATAAATGAAACTTCAGCATTTGTCAAGTCTCATCTGTCAGAATTCAGAGATGGATAGTGCATTAATATTTGGAACACTGAGAGTTCCTTTTAACAGTTAATATTCTTTTGTGCTGAGTGTATTCTTGTTACTGTTCATTCCCTGCATTCATGGGGGTTTTTTGCAAGGTAGTATGTGGCCTAAAATAAGAAGCTTTTCTTCAGCAATCTGCAAACTGATGAAGCAGTCAAAAGAAAATGTAGAGCAATCATTTTTTGTAGAAAATACTGAAGGAAAGTTACGTCCTCAGTCTCTAGTGACAAGTAAGTGTCTGTTTTCTCCTTTGCACTAAAACATGTTACAAGGTGATATGAGACATTACTGCTCCTTTAATACAAATGCTGTTGGAAAGTACTGGTGAGCTTCCTCTAGCATCTGCTTTGTCCACTTGGCATTCAGGGATCCTACACCAACCAGTTTACTTCAAAAGCCTGCACAACACAGAACATACAGCCAAACTTACCACAAATTGATATGAAAGTGAGGATCTGTAGAGTGGACATTAGTTACAGGCAGTTTTTACTGATTTTATATTGGTGTTGTTTCTATTTTAACTCGGGAAAGAAATAGCTTCTCATCATTTCTGTAAATTATTTAGGGAAAGGTGCAGGGTTAGTAACTGAGAAAATAGAGTCGTTTCCTGTGCTTCAGTTGGAAGATACAAGAAATCATTTTTACTGCTCAAAGTGGAAAATTTTTCTTGCAAAGTAAATAGCAGCAGAAGTAAAACAAAACAAAAAAAAAAATCATGAAAAGGGATGTTTTTCCAGTAGATTTTCAGGGTGAAAAATGGAAATAAATATGGAAATATTTCTAACCAAGACTTATCTGCCTTACTTTCTGATTCTCTATTCACTGAGGAAAGTAGTTTTGGGTTTTTTTTATTATTTAATTCAAATCTTAGGATTGCAATTACATTTTTTTGAGCAGAAACATATATATTTAAACTGTGGGAGGAGTTGAAATGCAGGCTGTTAGGCATCTCTTGGATGGCCAAGAAATTACAATTAAAAGGTACGAGAAATAATTTAATCTGTATTGGGGAAGTCTGTAAGAGCAGTTATTATAAATTCCTATAAAACACAGGAGACTTCATATGCAATATTATGAAGGCTCAAATTGGAACCTCTAAACTAGTTAAATAATCTGAATTTAGAGCATCCAGAAAGACACTACTGCAAAGCTTTATATTATTCCTTGATATTCATGGATGCTTTCAGATGTTTAGCTAGATCTGTCAAAAGTGCAGAACAGTTCAGCTCCCACCTACAGTTATATTCTCAAGGGGGATTTTCAAGACAATCCTTGGTATAAGCAGTGAGATGAAGGAATAAAAATCTTTTTGAGAGTAAAACAACTTTAGAAGAAACTTCAGATATTTCCTTTATCAATTCCAAATCACTCATGATAAACATAAAAAATTCTCATTTGGAGCACAAAGAGTTCTGGGTCAAGAAGTGAAAGCTTTAGTCAGTAGTTGAGTTCAGCTATACAAAAGCAGCTCTGTTTTACAGTTTCAGGCAGTAGACTGCCTGGAATATCTTGTCTGCTACTTGAGCTCACCTAGTATCAAACCAAAACTAAAATATTTAAGTTTTCCTACCCAGGTAACAGGCTACTTAGTGGATTTCCTTAGCTGAAAGTAAAACCATAATTTTGAAATACTTTGGTTTTGAAAGAAGAAATTTAAGGATGCTGAAGGGCCAATGACAACAGGATTGTGACTATAAGAGAGTGAGAGTTCATAAAATGTTGATACTTTTCTTGGAAGAAATTGCATATACAGAACTGAGCTCCATATTTTGTGATATGCCAGTTAAACTGAATGTAGTATTTTAGTCCCTTGCTGTATTTTTTGCTGGTTCCCAGCTAGAACCTTATTTATTTGAATAGATTTAACTATGGAAAAAAAAAACCATAATAAAAGCCATCCCAGTTTGATTATATCATACTTTTAGCAATGAATCTGTCACTGTGTCCATCTGAATTGTGGCAACATATTTCTCTGATTCGTTTTTCTGCTAGACATAGCTTTCTTGGCAGTTATTTATGTTAAGTTCAAAAATGTAGTTTCCTTGCTAGGGAACACCGTGGTCTAGCAAAATGATTTTTTGGTCAGGATTCTCATGAAACCATACTGGATAGACATAGGAGTTGGGCAGTCTTTTCCCTCCTCCATTCTACAATCTATGGGGGAAAAAAAAGCACAGCAGAAATTAGATTTGAAAAAAACATGGTCTGCTCAGGTGGATTGTTAAGGCTTCCTTAATAAAAATTTTTAAAAGCAATAAAAGAATAAGCAGATTGGACCACTCAGGCAAATGGAAACAAGCTTTTCTTGGGAGTTTTTAATTAAAAATATATAATTATGGGAGGTAGACTAGGAAGCAGAATGAAAAGCATTTCTTAAATGACAAGTCCTAAAAATAAGTAAGCAAAGAACGTTAACCATCTGTACAGATCTTCCAGTGTTTTTCCTGTAGCAGGCACTTCCGTAATATTCCATACCATTTGGATCTTCCAGAAATTCTCATCTACATAAAGTCCTCATTATCTTCATTTGTGGTTTATCTTCCTCTACCCCATCTCCACTTTCCTCTTAGTAAATGTATAGTGTACAGGATAACTCCCCTTCAAAAAACTTTTGTTTACTGACTCAAAAAGTTGTTACATCCCCAAACTCATTCTGTAATTGGAAACCATTTCAAAATTTGTGCTTTTTTTTTTTCCCCATCATATGAGTTATTTTTAAGAATTAAAATGTAAACAAAACATGAGAAAATAATTTCTGACCTAGTAATGAGAGATCTGAAATAGATTGGAGGAACCAGTTCTCAGTTACAATAAAAATGGTGTCTTGGCCACGGAGAAGATTTCTTTCAGCATATCAGTTGTGTAAAGCAGTCCCAGGGTGAATAATGTTTCACAACACATTGAAGAAATCCACTTAGTTTTTGAGGAAAAAAACATGTTTCAAAGTCCATTAATCTCTGGAACACAGGATATTTATTATGTTGTTTTCTAATGTTGTTTTTGGCTTTTAGCCTTCTAACTGGTGCAGTATAGCCAGATTTCATAAGCCATCCAGTCAGGCCTGGCCAAGGCTTACAGGAGGCACAGAAGTTCACCAGGTATGGCTCAGCCAGTTGTGAGGCACAACTCAGCATTGACACAAACAGAATTTAAGTTTGACAGAGGTGTAAGCAGAGATAAGTTTGTCTTTTGGTAGTGTTTAAAGGCGTATTTTAACTTTCTTTAAAGTTGTTTTGTCTTATATAACCTTTGATTTTTTGAAACTTAGCCTTGATATATAAACACACATCTAACGTATGTGTGCTCCTGAGAGAAAAAAGCAAACAATAAATCAAATCTAGATTTTGCACATCATATAATCCATCATCTTTGTTTTATACAAGCATATGCTCCCTGTTTTCAAGGGACCATGTTGGGAAGGGCAAGGTTCAAAGCACTGTGCTTGCGAGAGTGAGAGTTTCCTAAGCAGTGCACATCTGTTCTTGAAGTACTTTTGTAATATGCAACCATGAATGACCTTCTCTAAGTTCATATTTTAAAGGGAAACCTAGGATGATGTGGACACTGTTGAGATCGTGCAGTTATTATAGGGTGTTGTATCCAGTTTGATCAGTGGAAATTTTGACAGTAATTTTAGTCAGCTGAATTTGGCTATTATTTTACAAAGTCTTAACAAAGGACAGATGGAAGAAGGGATTTTTTTATTGGCACAAGCTGTCTAGAAATAACTATAAATGTAAGAGAGAACCTTGTAATACAAATATAGCATCACATAATGAAATCAACATTTATTTTCTGAATTCTTACTCTTTATGAGATATAAGCACTAGAAGACCTTTCAAGGACTGTTAGAGCTGTAGAATATCTATAGTAAAGGCTGGAATAGGGGCAAAGGATTTTGTTTTCTTTGTCAAGGAGAATAGGTAAGATCTGATCTCCTCAGAGGTAGGAGGGAGTAGGTGCAGTGAAAAAATTGCCTTAACAGTCTCTTCTGCAGAAGAGGAGATTGTTTTAGTCAGTCTGATGTTCTCCAAAGGTGTAGGTGAAGGATAGTCTGGGAGAGCTCCTTTCTTGGCACATGCCACAGGCGCCATTCAGTCCATGGTGGTAGTGAGTAGCATGACTCTCAGGATGGGCCAGAGCAGCAAATGTGTCCTCTCTTAAATGGGGGCCACAGTCCACTATTGACTTGTCTGTTTTCTCTCCTTTCTTCTGATATAAAGGTAAATTTGTTTTTGGGATGTGGGTCCTTCTTTTATCAGAAATAATATTAAATTAATATTCAGTAGTGATTTATTGCTCATTCCTTGTATTTTTTATTCCCTTATCCTTACTAAGAGGAGAAGGGTTGGAAAGCAAAGCAAAGGTGAATATTATTTTCTTAGCCTGGTAAAGATCAGGGAGTTCTCTGGGGTTCAAATAGGTTTTCTTCCCTCTGGCAGGCACTCATGGTGCTGTGAGAAAATGTCTGTCAATAAAGTAAAACAGATGAGACAGAGGACAAAACCAGACTGGCAATTAATTGTGGTTAATTGGTATAATTCATTAGCTTGTTTCTGAAAGCAGTCACAGAATATCTCCCTTGTGAGGGATGAGAGCAAACTAGAAGCTAAATATTTTGTTATTGTAATTATTTGAAAAATTTTCTTAGTGTTTCATGATACATGGACTAAAAAATATCCACTTATTATCAGAATAGTATACATTTTATGTGTATAACTCACAAACAAGTTGCTGCTCTACTGCATCTTCATTCCTTCCCACCTGTCATTTGCCTGTCTTGGTTTCCTCTGACTATGAAATCTGGGGGGACTGAGCACTGCACTTTGAAATGGCTCAAGCTGGGCTGGATCCAAGTTTCATGGCTCACTGGCTGCTGCAGCAATGGAGTTTTAGCAGTCCATGTGTGGCTAGGAGGAAACATCTCACTTCCTGTCATGTGTTGGCAGAGCATGCAGCAGCCATGCAGTGTGGTCCCATTTGCAAGCACAGGAGAAGAGCGTGACTGTTGGAGCTGTATTTACTCTTCAAACAGCTGATCTGCATCTTCTGGATCAGGTAAAAAAAACCCACAGGCTAGGTGGAAGCATCCCACAGGCTGAGCTGTGTTGGTGCTGTGTGACATGATACCGATAACAGAGCCCCAGTCTCTCTGGACTCTGTGATCTGACATTATATACATAATGTTAAGCAGGAAAGCTCTCCTAGTGCTTTCCTAACAGTCCTAATCTCATTTTTCATTACATAGGCTCATTTATATCCCTGAGAGGTTATCTTAGTTTTTTTCCTTGTCAGTGATGTCATGCAAAATCCAAAATGCTTTATTTATTTTTGCCAGTGGAGAAATCTGTTTTCTATGAGTTGTAGAAATGGAAAACAGATGATCAGAACTTCAGGACAGTTACTCTCCCACATTAACTGTCCTGTATTTAACATAATAGGGCTTATGTCGTCGTCCTTCTCACTCTGCTCCAAGTTTGGGGAAATTGTAACTGTGACCATAAGCTGTGCAGCAAAAAGATAATGTGTGCTCCATCCACTTTTCCTTTCCACCTATGCTCACACAAACCTTGCCTTCCTTTGAGGCAGTCAGGTGTAAAAGTGTACAGTTCTGTCTAGTGTGTCTTGGGGCACAGCTCAGTCTCTTCAGAAGATACTTATTCAGGATCTTATATTTTTATTATGAAGCTAATAGTAAGTCCAAATCTATATACTATAACAGTAAGGTACATACTTTGGTGTTTTTACTGCATTGATTCAGAAGGGAGATGACCCCCTGGTAGTATAATACATTCTCTAATGGGTTCAAGAAGTCCTGTGAGGCTCTGATCTGGCTACGTGCCTAGTAGATAGGTAGGTTTCTAACTTCCAGCTTTTAAGCCTGGCAGGCTGACTTATTAGAAATATGAGGAGATGGATTCTAGGCATGATGTGGTAAAAAGTATTAGCATTTTCTGTGTCTACAATGCCAATTCTGCCAAACCATGAAATGATACATACTGATTTTACAGAGGAGACTTAGGTTAAATGGGCGCCAAGATAAAATCATTAAATCATTCAACATGGAATATGAGCTGGCATTTCAGAAATTAGGCACTAAGGAAAGAAAAGATACATTCATTACTGATGACAGTGGACTTAAAGGAAACATATTTGGTTTATGTTGATTTTTAACATCAAAAAATTCCTCCATGGAAAAGTAGTTTGATCAGGGAGCACATGACAGAAGAGAAATTATTTAAATTTTAATTCAGATTGAATCCAATCCAAGTGATCAGTATCTGACTAGAATGAATATCTGACATTGAGAGATCGTAGTTCATGTGACAGGAATTGATGATATAGTTCATTTCTCAATGAAGTAATTTTGCATAAAGTAACTTTCATTAATTGATCAATTTCAGAGCAGTTATAAAAAGTGAAAATTGTTTTTCTTATTACCCCAAGAGAAGCTGATTTTCCCTGGCTATATATAAATGTGAGATTTACATTAGTAGAATGGCAGAAAAGCCCATGACATGCTAAGGGTTTCATCAGTATCTAGTTTTCCAGAGAAACATTTAATGAAAAACAAGGGCCTACATATTATTTAGCCTGTTTTTAAAGAAATGAGACATAGATGACTGTACTGTGCACTTACTGGTGTTTCTCCAGTAACTTTTGTAGCTGTTGTGCGATTTCTAACTCAACTTTGAGGACGAATGCAATTTCCCAAAGTAAGTGCACTTGACCCCAGTGAGGAGTGTTACCCCATGGTTCCCTGTTGTGCTGGGAGCACACACACCTGCAGAACTGGCTACACCTTGTTGAGTTCTTAAGCAAGAGATATATGGCAGGTTGTGGGGACACTGGAAGGGTGATTTAAAGAGCGTGGACATCAGCTGTAGGTTCCGTGGGATAGTGGCTAATTCTGCAGTGTGAGGGAAGGAGCTGAAATTCTTACTGAGGCAAGGCAAACAAAAAATACTCTATGAGTATTTCAATAAATACAAAGAAAATTTGCTAAGCATTTTCTAGTTTAGAATGTATAGGTGAATTGTTAAGATGAAAGCAGAAGTCAGATATAAGAGGATTTTTACTTGCTAGTACAGCTAGAGGTATATATTCTTGTGTCTTGTAAACAGGTACCTTTTCTTAATGAAAATGTCTTAACAGTATTTCACAAATAAAAATGAAGTGCTTTTAATGTATCATGCTTTTAGCAGCTCTTTTCAGTGCCATGCACAAAAAATTAACACCTAAATACTTAATTTCCTTTTTTTTTGCATACCATTTAAGCACTAGTATGTTTATTCCTGAGACTTGACGCTTGTGGTAGTAGTATTTTGAATGTAACATCTGATTTTGTCATAGAAACATACCCTTAAGGATTGCACAATTATTAGTGTTTTTGTTTTCTAATTGGAGTTTTTAGACTAAGTTATTTAGAATCCTGCCTCCTGACAGAAATTTTAAGACAATCCTTCTCCAGCTCCTACTAAAATTTTTTGGTTGCTCCCAAGCAGCTGATACAATGTCCTTTCTCTTTTTGTAAGTAGAGTTAAATCCAGATCTCTTTTTAGTTCTTGGGCATGCACTCACTAGCTGAAAAGTCTGTAATGAAGAAGTGGATCATTTGTTTAATGGGTGTTCTGCATGATAGAAACAAGGGCAGATGCAACCCCTTGCTCTTCCCATTAAATCTAGGCCTATGGAACATACTTTGAAGTGGTGACAGTTTTATGTTCTTTGGAGTAGAAATTAATTACTCTTTCTAAATCAGATGAATTAGGGTTTAGAAGGTAATACAGGCTACCTCTGAAGCCCACAAGTCAGGAATCAGAAAACTTAAATGATGTAGAACATGTAATTTTCTGCAATATTTCTTTCTATTGATTCCAGTGATAATTAAATATGAACCTTTTGGCAGTTCCCAGAACATTTTTATCAAATTTTACAGTGATGGATTTAAGGTCTCCATGTCCAGAGGTGAATAGGGTTGTTAGCATAGCTCAGCCTGAGCTGGTTGAATGCACTTTGCTAACATTATTCTCGAGGGTAAAAGATGATTTTCCTTCTGTGTACTAGGAGAAATATATTACAGGTCTTTGACAACCCTAAATTTGAAGGCCCTTGATAAATTGTTTGAGCTTGGTTCACTCTTGCAAACCTTTTTGATTTGATGCGTTTGGTTTCTGTAGATGCTTCTATTGTAGGTATTTTTTCAAACTGTCCCTTTATATTTCAGAGCAAATACAGTAGTGATACATAAAATACATGAAAACGACGGAGTCAGTAAATACGATTTTTTCCACTTACTCATACATTTTATGTGAAATAGGAAAGCACTTTTCAAATCTTGCCTTAATTGGGCTAGTAATTGCTCTGGTCAATGGTGAAGAACATCCTTGGAATTAAATACTGGACATACCACCCTAAGCTGAAATACTGGTACCTCATTGAAATATCTAATTCTTTACGGATGTACCCTTATAATGGCCTAGTGCACAGAGTGATCTCAGGTGTGTGGCTGTTACTGCTTCTGTGTGAATAAAACTTGTTCACTGGAGGGAGTCTGAGCCATTTGTGGTTGTGACCAAACCCAGATAAGAGCTGTGTTGTGGTTTAACCCCTGCAGGCCATTAAGCACCAGCAGCCTGGTAGGGTGGGGGACAGAATCAGAAGAAAGAGAGAAAACTGGCAGGCTGAGATCAAGACAGTTAATAGGTAAAGCAGAAGCTGTGCATGCAAACAAAGCAAAACAAGGGATTTATTCACCATTTCCCATGGGCAGGCAGGTGTTCAGCTATCCACAGAAAAGCAGAGCTCCATCACAGGTAACAGTGACTGGAGCAAACACCATCACTCTGAATGTCCCCCTCTTCCTTCTCCTTCCCCCAGCTCTGTATGCTGAGCACACCCCATGGTCTGGGATGTCCCTGTGGTCACTTGGGGTCAGCTGTCCTGGCTGTGTCCCCTCACAGCTCCCTGTGCACCCCGAGCCTCCTCATGGCAGGGTGAGGTGAGGAGCAGAAAAGGCCTTGACTCTGGGTGAGCTCTGCTGGGCAACAGCTGGAACATCCCTGTGTTATCAGCACTGTTTCCAGCACTGATCTAAAACACAGCCCCTTACCAGCTACTGTGAAGAAAATTTACTATCCCAGCAATAATCAACAAACACATGCTAGAACAGCAACACCTCACAGAATCTTATGCATCTAATGTTCAAAAATAATGCATAAGCAAAATCTATGGCTGTCCAAACATGCTCATTGGACCACTGAAATCCACTAACTAATAATCTAGTTTTGTCCTTCAATGAACTGGCAGTTTAAAGATACATGAATGCCACCAAAGTCATAGCTTGAATACACCACTTATATTTATAACTATTTATACCATTTATATTTTTATCTGTTGCCACTATTTATAACAATAAATAGCACAAAGTGAATTTCTTTGTGCCAAGTATAGAATAAAATTCCTTAATTCCTGCAACTTATTGGTTACCATTTAAAAATAGCCCCATATTTTTATAAAAAATTATTTAATTGCCCAACTGTCAATAAATGGTATGTAGATGGTGAGGGTAGCTATGAAATAGAGGGTTTTCTTGGTTTTCTGGTGATTCTTCAGCATTAAAATAGTATAGAAGTCAGGAGGCATGCCATTTAGAGTGATTCTAACTTGCTCCCTGCTAAGACATTTGGAATACTACATTCTCATACCCAGAGGACATTACAAAGAGACTTTTAATGTTTCCTAGTGCTGTAGTATGTGGTAGATGGTAATTTACATAGCTAAAGTTTGTTATCACATTGTTTCTGGAACAATACTAGCAAAACAAGCTTGAAGATTCTCTAGAACAAAGGGTGGTTTAATCAAAAAGATGAAACTTAGTGTCTGTCAAAAGGCAAGCATCTTTGGTTTTTGGTTTGTTAGGGTTTTTTTAACCTCTTTTTGTATTCATAGCAACAGAAATTCATACATACACTTAGCTTGCCACAGGCAAATCTTTCTGGCTTTGCCAGAAGCCATTTCTGTCTTGCATAAAGAATGGTTTATCAAAGAGGTTTTGAACAGAATTATATATTCTCCAATGGGTATCATTGCCTTAAAGTGATTAGTTAGGGATTTCTTAATATATGGAGGGAATCTCCTGCTGTATTGTTTGGAATAGACAATATACTCTTCAAATGCAAATAGTTTATATTATTTCAATGGTACTTTAATATGTTGGAAATCCTCTTTGCAACGCTACAGCTAAATTAGTGGTGAAACGATAATATAAAATGAATGACTTGCAAATGAAAGTGGAGGCAGCATCTGTGTGCTGTTTGTATAAGCTCAGTTTCTGAAGAAAGATTAAATAAGGTCCTGGTCCTGCGTGATTATTTACGTGAATAAAGTTCCTGATATGTAAATTTTTTTCCAAGATAAGAGCCTTTGTAATTTCCCAGGCAGGAGCCATATCTGTCTCCTTGCTTTTTGATACACCGCCAGCATGAATGAACTTAAAATACTCAGTTTTAATTCCTTGCGAAACCAGTGACTTAAGCTTCAGCCCTGAGTTAAAGTCAGAATAAACAGGGAGCAAGCATTGCAGAGGCTCTTAGCACACTGACAGTTCTCTTTTGCACTCTTGGGTTGAGTTGTTTGTAGCTTGGGTTTGCAATGAGCTCATTTGTAGAGGGGTAAGACCTTGGATCTCCACTGCTCCCAGATCTTGTTGCCCCTGTTTGCAGACCTCAATAGTTAATGGAACAGCCTGCAGCCAGAAAAAGATATGTTGCCATGATTATCCAAAGCAATTTTTAAAATGGGTTAATCTCACTGTAACTTGATGGTGGCAGCTGGAAGTGTTTTTTGATGTCTCTGGTAGCAGCTCTGCTGAAGGCAGGCAGGGCTCTGGCACTCAGCCTAGGCTGTGCCTCTGTTACAGGGACAGAGGAATGCTGAGTGTTGTAAGGATCTAAGGTTTATCTTTAACTATAGTCTTAACTTTCTAATCAAGAGACAGCTGTTATTTTGGTCCAGCTTCTTACAGTTATTGATATAATTAATACACAGGCTTCCTAGTATGTGTTCCATTCACTCACTCCTTCAGCATCCTTTGAGTCTGCAGCCTGGTGGTGTCAGTACTGCTCAAGGCCAGCTGCAGGGGCAGAAGGGTGAGGGTGGGTCAGTAGCACACTGGTGCAGGGATGAATGGCTAGCTAATGATGGGGGTCCCTTACTGCCTTCTCATAAATCCACTAAGGGACATTTTTACACGTTTTCTAGCACAGTTGGCTTACTTGTACTTTCTTAATTGATTTCCTGTTTCACATTGCACTTTTTCTTCTGTTTACTGCTGTCAAAACTGATTTTACCTGACTCACTCCTTTACACTATGACTTATATTTTCTGGCTCATGCCTTTGGTATTTTCCTGTGTTGGTGTTGTGATACACTTTGAAGGTTTTTCTAGGGTTGTAGATAATTCTGTGATTTTTTTCCATGACACTACAGTTAATAGTTTAGGAAGGAGCTTTCTCAATATTTAGCTTCTGATTATTGGAAATTTTTTTATGCCAGTGCATAGCTTCCTGTGAACATGTCTGTTTTTCAGCTGAATCAAAGCCTGGCCTTCAGCATATGAGGTGAGTTAACATCTGAGCTTAAGGAAGACTGGTGTGGCTTCTACACAATAGTCCCAGAAAGAGCTAAGCTACCTAATAGTTTTTCCAGTTTTCAAACTTTTTTTTTTCCTGTCTTTTTTTTTTTTTTTTTGGTATGTGAAAGATATGTAGGAAAGGCCATATGTGTGGTAAGAACAAAAAAGATACTTAAAAGGATTAGGTGGAGGTGCAGAGGAGGGCTTTATGGAAGGGTGGGAAATTATTGCTAACAGTTTGACTAAAGCTACTAGAAAAGTGTCAGAAGTCCTTACTGTTCTGAGTCAGAACAGAAATTTTAATGCAATTTATATCTTTACAAATGCTTTGTCTAATGGTTTGTACCAAGATATTTTTGTGACAAATTGGCATATTAATATTTTAATTGAGCCTTAATATCTCTAGGTAGGTAACAGCTTTGTGCATCTTTGAAACTCCCTGTTTCTTGTCCATTGGTGATGTTTTGCATTATGTACTCTTCCTATAGTGTCATCACAATATATTCACATATGTGACCAGTACTACAAAAGGGCTTTTCTCTGAGTGGAGGCTAATTTATAATAGCCTTTTTTCTACCATTGCTGTGCACAGCCAGTGCCTGGTGCTGAACTGGTGGGTTCTTCTGATTAGCAAAGTCTGAAAGTGGTGTTTTCAAAGTCTCCTTATGATTGCTTTGACATTACTGAGTTCAGCAGTAATCTTTATCCACCACAGCTCACCCACTTCCTTCACAGTGTGATTAAGGCTGAAGAAGTGAAGATGTTCTAAAGTTCTGTATGTTTTTTTATAAGTTTTCACACAAATCACTTCATTATCTTTTACAGCCCATTGTGAATGGGAAAAGTGGAGAAAAAAAAATGAAAAAAATATTCTGCCTGTCTCCATTTCACAAGCTAAAATTATCAAATCACATTTTCATGACATCTGATGCAATATTGTGAGTTGTAAAATGAATGTGATTGCTTTCCCAGCTAATTCAGTGTCTCGATTCAGGTACCAGTAGACAGAAATACTTTGACTTCAGTGTTGTTCCTCAAATATGAAAGAGGCTTGATGGCTCCTAGAGCTGTCTGGAAGATGCTTATTTAGTCACTAGGAGTGAATCTTGCTGGAGCATCTCCTTCCCTTGCTGTGCCCTAGTATGTGGGCAGGGGAACCACTGAGCTGTGAGAACTAAATTTGCTGGTGATTTCTTTAATCTGCTTTTTTCTTCCTACTTTGTACAGCAGTCATAAGCTTTAGTTGAAATAAATGAATGTAAATTTTTTAACACAAGTGCAAAGTTTAGTGTAAAATAAAGGGATGATAGAAAATGACATAGAGAAAGTTATAGAAATACTGTTGTTAGTAGTGTTAGGGATTTTCACTGAATATGGTAGTAAATAGTTCTCATGCCTTTGCTTTAGAAAAATACATAATTAGCCTAGAAAACTCAAAAAATCGACATTGTTAAAATGCTTGCCATTTCAGAAAACCATTCAGAACTCTGATGCTGGAATTTTTCTCTGTTTTAATTTATTTTCCAACCCAGATAATCAATTTTGAAGCAAGCATGTAAACCTTTCTATTTAGAGCTGAAAGAATGACAGAATATATTGCATTATTCTGATGGTGTACTCAAATAACTTGTTACTCCAAGAACTACATAGTCAAGATAAATGTCTTTCTCAAAAACCAGTTTTTAGAGTTACTAAGACTTCTGACTCTGCAAATATGTACTCAGCAAGAAAGTGAATGGAGAATAAAACTTAGGC
Source organism: Tychaedon coryphoeus (assembly GCA_013398595.1). NCBI lineage: Eukaryota > Metazoa > Chordata > Aves > Passeriformes > Muscicapidae > Tychaedon > Tychaedon coryphoeus. The sequence continues at coordinate 120,134 of WBND01000565.1, read as the reverse complement.
ATGGCAAGGTCAGTATTTTTCTGTCTGTGGTTCTGTAAGAGTAGTTATAATTATTAAATTAGTTTTAGCCACATAATCTCAGTAGTAGTTTACAAAGAGGTAGAAATAATAAAGTTTTATAGATGGGAAATACCCTGATATTCTGTCCATGTCAGCAGAAGGATTAAGCCTGGGTGCCTTAACATGTACTCTGACTTAAATAGAGAGGAGGGATGAGCCTGAAGGTACAGTCATCATCATCTTCTCTCAGCACAGTGAAAAGTAGTACAGTAAGTCAGAGTACAAGAGAAACAGATTAACAAGCACACCTTGACTAAACTACCTACAGAGTAATACAGCTTTGGAGCCTAAGTGTCTGGATTTTTTAGGGAATTCATAGAATTAGGAATTGGACTTTATGTATCTAAAATAATTCCATATCTTATATACTTAAATAATTGACCTTTTTGCTATTAACACAAATTAAAAATCCTATTTATAATATGCATGAACTACAGTTACAAAAGGCAATACAGAGATAGGAGTGAGCTGCAAATCTGTTCCTTTTATGTAGCAAACTTCTGAAGTGAGTTCTCTATTGTACAGTGGTTGGGGTTGCTGTAGATCTTTGAAGCACTTGAAAATTGCAAGTAGAGCCACTGGAGTGTTGTTCCTACTTCTGGTCCACTGATCAAGATGTATAGTGGATGTTGCTTCCAAACTGCTAAATGAGGCAATTGAGATTTGGAGGTAGTTTGACAGCATCTACAGCTGTGAATCAGAAAAGAGTTGGTATGAAGAAGTCATGCCCAAAGTTGTGTACTTTTTTTTTTTTTTTGGAAGGGCATGCCAAAATTTGATGGATGGAGACAGATATAAGGAAGAGTCAGAAGAGATACCACAGAGAGAGGAATTATTTGTTAGGGCAAGAGTTTGGTGATAGTATGTATCTGAGCAGGCATCTCAGTGTAATTTACTTTAAGAGAGAGCTCTAGGATCAAGTGTTTCTGATAAGGTATTAATAACTTGGAAAAGTAGCTAAATCTTCACCCAAGCCAGTTTGGAAAGGTAGCCTATAATAGCTTTTTGTGAAGTAATCAGGAAAAATAAAACCATACAACTATATCTGCTTTCCATGTTTAATTTTAAAAGAATTTTATGGGTGTGTGCTATCTTTATAAAAAAAGTGACTTACTGGAAACCCACATGTTTATGACTGCTTGAAATGTCTGACAAAAGCCAATTGTACGAGAATGTTACAGAAATAAGCATAAAAAATGCTAACAGTTAGTAACTGAAGAACTGAGGATTTAACAAATGACTGAACCCTGTTTTTATTCAATTCTAGATACTGCCTCTGGATCTCCAGTGAAACAGAGTCTACCTTATTAGAGGTTGGTGGCTTTTATTTTTTCAGCTCTTACATACAGTTTTAAAGTAATCTTTCTGAAAGGCTGAACCTTGGTGTCTTTGATATATTGACAAACTGTTTTGTTGAATGTTTCTGTACCCAAGGGATCTGTGTGATATAAGCAAATGACAGTAATTCTTCATATTCATTGTGCTTTGGGTTTTTTTGTGAAATGCCTTCTTGCATTTGTTTCACATACTGTTTCAGTTACTAAACAAATTAATGTAGATCAGACTTAAGTTTTTAGTCATCCTTAGCTAACCTGTCTGACAAATAGCCCAAAAATCCTCCGTTTTACTGTTTGATTCATTCTTACAGAGTCAAATATTTATCTGGATCTTTCATCCATTTCCAAATTACTATGATATGACTTTTTGTATATACGACAGGATGTAGATTATGTGCTGGTTCATTAATATATATGTATTGTCTAGTATGGCATGACTCTTCAATGCTAATGAAATGGCATACATTTTAGGAATTATTTCAGTCTTTGGGCCTTGTTTTATCATATAATTTCTGGAGAGAGCTAACTCATCTGTTAAGCTGTTTTTATTTGCATTCTATAAAACTGATTTCTTCCTTCACAAAGATGTAAGTGCAGCTTGTTAATAATTATTTGTGATTGTAGTTGTCTGATCAGAGTTCTGGAAGTTTGGCAATGCTTTTCTATTTGGATTATGAGTATCACATCATACCTCGCTGTTCCAGTCCTTACACAGCTGTGCTTAGGCTCTTAGTATGATTCACATACAAGTGAAGTTTATCAGCCAGATCTGTTGGAGCCATTAGCATTTCTCAGGCTTTCAGCAAATGCACACTGCTGCAAGTAGATGTTCACAGGGCTTCTGCCCTCTGTGCTCACAAGGGCATTTTTTTTGCCATGGAAAAAGTATTTGAGGTAGATCTTTCATTCCTGAAACCTGTTCCCTATCTGAGATGACATACACTAAATTGTTCACACGCTCCTTTTCCGTTTGAGAAAGAGTTTATCCACCCTTGTTGCATTGTTCCTCACACTCCATTTTCCATGTACATGTTATACTTTCCTTACCAATAAACCCACAACTGGCATGGCACATGCTGTTGCTCTCTTATTAAAGAACTGCTTATTTTTCTGTATGAATGATCTTGTGATCCCAGGAGCAGCTGGATATACCTGATGCTTTTTGTCTTCATTCAAAATGGCCACAATCTCCTGCTGTTTCTAATTTATTTCTGTCATCAGTAAAGATGAATATTACTTATGTTCTTTGCCTGGAAAAAAAAAAGGAAAATGAAGGACAAAGATCCTTCTAGAGGTGTGGAAGGTGTAAGTGCAGGAGTGTGCACTTCCCTGCAGTGGCAGATAGCATAGTCTCTGCTGGGAGAGGGCACCTGCCTGCAAGCTCATCAGGTAGTGCTGTGGGTCTGTGCAGCTGCACTGAGCCACAGGTCAGGTGTAATGTAATTCAGTACTTTTCCCCAGGGAAGGAAGCAGCTGGGAGTAAGCCACTTGTCTCCTGCACAGCTCTCTCCTGAGCTCCTGGGATGCAGAGAGGGAGCAGGTCACCTGCTAAGCATATAGCTCTGATCACCATCTCTAGACAGTGGCTGTCATGTAAAATGACAGAGAGGCTGGGGGTAGGCAGTGTACCTGGAATGCAACACTGCAGCCTCCCTATTACTCTCTGGCCTTTTGGGATTAGCCAGTGTTTGTAGGATCTGCCAGTCATTCATGTTTCGTTCAGGTGTGGAGAGATGCTGAGCCATGCTGAGCTGCCACAGGAGTGGCAGAACTCAGCACTGAGGCCAAGGCTATAGGAAAGTGGCACAAAGTGCCTGTTGTGTGCCTCTCTGTGTCTGACTCAGAGACATGATTCTGTGATAAGACCAAGCATGATGGTTTTCATGTATTTGAAGAGAAGGTTGAGATGCAAGCATATCATCCTTCAGGTATTCAGCAGAAGTAATAGCAATGTGTTAATTATTGTATAAGCTGTAGCATCTCATCTAGAAATCTCTTTGAGGCATCCTATGAGCTAATTAAATATCCAGACATTTTGAAAATAGTGCTTTTCATATATAGCTGTATTCCTGTGAAGCAGCGTACTTTCTTCCTCCTTGCAATACCTCTAAGCATGAAAGATTATATCTGTTTGGTTGGAACTGTTACTTCACACTAAATACTTGCCAACAGTCTTGCAGAATTCCTTTTGTATACTTTCAAATGACCAGAAGTAGGCCCAATAAATATATCTCTGGAAAAGTCTTCATAGGGTAGATTCTGCTTATTATACATTTGTTTCTATAACTGTGCATCTGCTTTTTATATTGGAGGCATTTTTTTTCAAATTACTGAAGTGTTTTAAGATGCTGTTGGTAAAGGCCTAAGCAAAGTATAAAGGCCAATCTGTTTTCCAAATAGTAGATTGTTGTTCAAGAGTTTGTGCCAGCCAGTACAGAGTGCACTCATGTCTTATTCCTCTCAAGAGAGATGAATTACTCACTGCCTTGGCTTCTGCTGCTCTACATTCTTATCCTTGTGCTTTTGGAGTGGTCTTCTCCTCTTGTGGAGCAGATTGGCAGAAATGTAAATGTGTAGCATTGACTTCTTGGTAAAAGATTTTCACCTGTGAGCTGTTTTGGATATGCACCAGTTTTCCCAACAGTGCATTTAACTGTGCTTTTGAGATTTTTATATTTAAGAGAAAACCAACAGATTATTTTTTTCAATAGCACCGTGCATGGCAGCATCTTACATAACTGCTGCAAATTTGCAGAAACTGAGTTATTGATAGATACACTGATACATTGCAACAGGTCAGGTAATTTATCTTGCCATTTTTCTGTTGAGAAAATTTTGTTTAGGATTATAATTTAGTCAACTGTTTGACACCAGTAGGGACTATGAAAATATGAAGTATGTCCTGCTAAGATTGCCTGCATCAGTTGTATTTGTGTCTTTGACTAATTTTCTTGTGAAGTAGGCAGTACCGTGTGCCTTCGAAATTAAATTTTTTAAAAGTTTGTGTTTACTACGTGCATAATTCAGTGTAGTTACTGCTGCAGTTTCTTAACATGCCCTAGTACGTTTCCACACCACTTGGGGTTAAAATGTGACTGGCACGTTACTGAAAGGCACCTCCCAAGTGCTACTCCCACTGGCAACAAAATCCTTTGACTTTGGTAGGACAGTATGGAAGCACATATGTAACTCTTGCAAAGCACTGAGTGCAATCATTATCAAACCAGCAGCAGATACTGAGTGTCAGGCACAGATATTTACAAATTGGGGGTGTCCAGAGAAGTGGACCACAAAAGCCAGTAGCCTTGGAGGAAACAGAGTAACTGAAGTAGCAGATGGTGTATACAAGTTCCCAGAATAACCCACAAGCCCTTCATTTGCAGAAGAAAATCAAACTGTATTTTTCTCAGAAGAAGCACTGTTTGCATAAACAACATAATTTATTGTAGATTAGGAACAGAATACTTACAGATGCTCAGAACGTTTCCTTTGTTCACTCTGCACTCCCTAGACAGAGCCAGTGGGAGGAAGATTATCCAGATATTTGTCTAGCCAACTGCTGGAATTGATGCTGGGGTCAAACACCACCTCCTTTTCTTGAGAAAGGAAGTGTCTGTGTCAGGCACTTAGATCACAGGTGTGGTAAAATCTCTCTGAATCAAGGCAAGACATTAGTGCACTTTTATGTGTTGCCAGTTTTCCCAAGTAAATAAAGTGATTCATATGGATGAAAATAGAATGTCCCAAATGGCCTTGCAGGACTCTGACATCTTTGGTATGTGACTTTGCACTTAGCATCAAGAACAGTGTGTGTTTTTCATTATAAAGAGACTAACTCTGCAAAATAGTGCTTACTGGACCTTCCAGTAATTATGCAAAGCAGTTGTTACTTGTAGATTTTAAGACCCAAAAGCAATTACTAGATAGTTGCAGAACACAGAACATTTCCTCGACACAGAGATTAATTCGAAATGCATTGGTTTTTTTTTAAAGATGTCTCAGTAAGATGCTCCATTTGTTGATACTTACATTATTAAAAACGCTTATTCACTAAAAAGCAACTCGAAATCACAGATTAATGTTGACACTACAGACTTTTTTAACAATAGGTTGTATGAATCTCACCCAAAACAACTGTAGATAGTATGAAATCTGTTATTGTCTGCTGGTATTTGTGGAGTATACAATTTCACCTTAGCTTTCTTTCAAATAACCAGATGGGTTAAAGTTCTTTAGGTCCTGCCTGAGGCAAGTTTGACATCTGTGATAAATATAAACTTTTTATTTGGTCTTAAATATTATTTTAAGGTGCTGATTCAAAGACTAAATGCAAAATACTAGTAATGACTTTGCTAATATAATGTACTATCCTAATTTTGTACCTATGCTAGATACAAAAGCATAAATTACATATTTATTCTAAGAATATTTATGTATTAGTATACAATTCTCCTGTTGATCACTTCAAGGATGACTGAAACTGCACACTAGAAATGCACTTTCAGCTGGTTTCCAGGTCCTTGCTGAGTTTGCTTGAGAGCCTTTTGGGGTACAGCTCTCCATTTTAAAGGTTAGATTTCATGCTTATTCTTCAAAATAATACCATTCTAAAATTGGAAAAGAATAGCAGAAGCATAGTACTTTGTAACTGAGAGCTGGACAACAATCTGATCTAAACATGAATTATAAATGAGTGAATAGTGCATATCTGATTTTGCAGAGAAGGTATAATAAATCGCTGAGTTACACATGCTCTGCTAATCCTGCATCATGGTAAATTAAACAGCTGACAGTTCCTTATCTCTTTTTAATGTCATCTGCATACACCTACATGTCTATACAAACATAAATTAATGCATACACGCAAACAAGAGAGGTTTTAATGGAATTGTTCTCTCCTGGATGATACCTGTTTTAGTCACTCCTTTGGATGCAATAGGATGGGATATTTGATTGCTCTCACATAATAAGCTTCAGAGAATCAATAATCTGCTTTGAAGTATTTGGTTAATACAGAGTGTATCCTGGCTACTCTTTTAACCTTTGAAAGTTTCTCCAAAACTTATCAGCATCTCCCTTGAAATGCAGAGCATTGAAAATGCCAGAACAACATCAATTTAAGCAACTGCTTCTGCAAATTAGATTATTACTCACTGTGATACTGCTGAAGTAATATAGAAAAAAATCTCAGTTGAAATAATGGTGTGAAGAGTTCAGCTTTTGTGTGTGCATCACATGTGGACAGGAGAGACCATCTGCTGTCTACTCTGTGCTGTTCTGGTGAGAAGAGCTGTGTGGGGAGATGATGGGAAAGCAGTGAGTCTGTTCTGGCAGCAGCCAGGTGAACTGTTCTTCCAGGAGATAAGCTATGGGATAGATAATGGATCAGAAAAGTGGCTTCCACAGCTGGAGGTGATAATGGTGTTAGCTGGATTGGCTGATGTTCTTGATAGACTTGAGTCTGCCAGTCTCAAGTCACCAGTCTGTAACTGCAGAGCACTTCTGGAGTACTGGTCACATTTTTCAGCTGAGTAGTGGTAAAGGAAATCTGCTTTGCCAAAAAAATACTGCTAGAGGTCAGCTTCTCCATAGAAACAAGAGGGGTGGTGCCCTGCAGGGAATTCTTGTTTTTGCTAGGGATAACTTTATTTTGAAAATTGATTTTGTTTCTAGAGCCCTATCAAAAATAGGTATTCAAAGTATGAAATTGTGCAAGGTGATGTATGTATACTGCTGAGGTATACACACTGATCTAGATGGCCCAAGTGCTTCCTATCTTCATTTTCCTGTTGATATTTTTTGTTTCTTTCTCCTCATTTCTACTTTCTACCCTGTTCTTCTTAGCTCAGTTTTCTCCTTCTGTCACTGTTTCAATCCTTCTAAAGTAATTGCTTCCAATGAAATCCAGTCCTCAGTTATCTGACATTAGAAAAATGAGCATTAGGCCACTAAACTCTCACAAGTCATTAGTCTCTTCACTTCAGCTTGCCTAAAGGCAAAGAAGACTCAAAGTATGGGCTATTTAACCACATCTATCCCTTACATATCTTACAGATTCCTGCCAGATACCAGTCTCTTCATAACCATAGCAAAAAATTACCTAATGCAGTAATCTTATAAGCAGTGAATAATTTTCTTCCATAAAAAATCACAGGTGTGGAGCACTGAGGGTGACAAACTCACCAGCTACCATTTCTCTACCAGGTCTGCACAGGGAAAAGCAAAAATGGCCAGCACATCACTTTATGGCCACAGACTTGATTGCATCTTGAAAATGTTCCTTCTTCTGTTTCACAACAGAGTTTGAAGATGAAAATACTCTTCTAAATTAAAATGTTCTTCTATAGCCACAGCATGCATTGGAGTTAATAAAGGATTAAAATTAAACAGTAATAGAAACCAAAAACAATGTTATATGTTTCATTTCATGGTGGTTAAGGAAAGTCAGCCTCATTTCTATTTCATTTATAATTTGAAGTTCAAACCCAGGTGAAAGCTGTGGCTTATGATTGAAATCTCCCTCTTGCTTAGGCTATTGAGCCCTGCTCACTGTTGTGACTGCATGCATGTCTTAGGTACATATCAGCTGTGTGTGTGTTTTTGTGCCTGCAACACTACTTTACAAAATTCTCACTATTGGTTTTTGCAGTGAAATTCAGTTGAGCAATACTGAACCAACTGGCCACAATCTTGTGTGAAGAAGTCCTGGAAGTGTGAAATTTATGGTATTGGTATTTCAGGCCTAGTGTTTAAGAAGCTCAAGTATTAAATTAGGTGCTTCAGTAGGCCACGTGTGAGTTATTAGAGTACATTCCTGAGCTGCATTAACCTGTCAGTCACTTGCCTCCTGATAACCAATTCTTACAGAAATTTTCCTGAAGATCATACTTAAGTTGGAAGATGCAACCTGTCTATTTCTGATCCCTCTTCCCCTCCTTTTATAGAAAATGAGAAGCAATACTTTTTAAAGTGAGTGATGTTTGTGCAGGCTGGGAATATGTCTATGTGAATTTGGCGTTGGTTCTGTGAGCAACATCTTTATCACAATCTCTGTTTTGACAGGAGGCTTTCATTTATCTTTGTATAGTCATTTCACAAGAAGCATTTGCATGTAATAGCCAAACTGCATCAGGGAAATTGTGACAGGAGCAATCAGACTGTGGATGTTTTTACAGGTGAAACAAGCAGCTGGTTGCCAGCAACACTGCTCAGCCTCACAGAGTGGGGCTGGGAAGGAGAACCTGGAAATTCCTCATGAGAAGTGCAGAAACCAGGAGGTGTCAGAGGGTTTTTCAGAGGCTTTCCCTGAATGGAAACCACTTGAAGCAAAAAAGGAACATTATCTGTCCAAAGTGCTCAAACCAAACCTGGACTAGTTGTTTCTCAGGGCTGTAACTAAGAAGGGAATGAACAGTCATGTAGGTTGTAGGAAGGAAGGAAATACTTAAGCAACTCTGGGTCTTAATCCTGTTTGACCTTTGCTTTCAACACAAAGTAAAACTAAAGCTTTTTTATATTCATCATAAAATTTATGTGAGAAGTAGAAGCTGTGAAGCATCATGAGTGAGTAGCTAACAGAACAGCTCTTGGGGCTGGCTTGGGACCCACTCCATATCCTTCTCTGCCTGGTTTAGGCACAGCCCTAAATGCACCTGTGGTACCAGCCACTGTCAGTTTGTACTTGACCTGCTCAGCCTTGGAGGTGTGCAAGGATCAGAGTATCTCATGACCTGTTTAGATTGGTTTCTATTTTGATGAGAACCTACAGCTGAAAAAAAATCATTAATACAATTACAATACTTTTGGGGACTTATTTCACACAATGACACATCACATATATAAATTATGCTGTGCAGGGTACATATAAAATTCAAAATAAACATTTTAGGATATACTTTTAATGTATATTTAAATACATTATGACAGTCTTACATTACATAACTCAATAAATTTAATAAACTGATGAACTATTCATAGAGCCTGTACTGCCAGCACTGCTAATGTAATGGAATTTTAATTTGGTATAACATTTTTCTGTTTCCTAAGGAAACTTTCTGCCTGTCAGTCCTCTCTATCAAGTTTTGAACTGCTGTATTAACTCCCACTAATAGGAGGGAGATTTTTCTGTGAGCCTTGAAGAGAATTAAGTCCTTACAAGTTTCACAGTGTCTGTGGCTCAGTAAAGAGGAAAAACCCAAATCAGTGCCCTCTTGAGTGGAAAGCTGTTATATATTTTTCTTGGCAGCAATCAGCATGTACATACCTCTGGGCTAAGCACAGCAGGTGATGTCTCCTGCCCAGAAAAGATGTCAGGAAGTACATGTGCTGGGAGAGAATCTGGAATTATTTTGTTTAAGAAGCATGAGAGGAGTAAGATGTCAGTCTGTAGGAAATCTTGTTTCATTACATATGTTGACCACAGAACAAATGATTGCATCTTTTTTTCAGTTCACCATTCGTGTTTCAGTTTTCAGTAATGTAATTACTGAATTCACTGACCATACAGCTTTAGACAAAGATGCCTCAGAGATGAGAACCAGTGGAAAATTGAGTCTCTGTACATTTATGCTTAATGCAGCTAGAGCTATTTTGCTTCATATTTTAGCTTTAGAATTATTAGCTGTGAACCATTTTTTGGTTTTGTTCTCTGACAGTAGTCTGAGGTACAGCTCAGCTGTCTGATGTACAGCTTCAGAAATACTTTTTTCTGGTCTTTCAACAGTTTAATTGTAGTTCTTATTAAATGTCACTCCAGAAGACCATTTTAAAAATAGACCTCTGTATAGAGCCACAGTGAATTTAAATACTTCACCACTGGTGTTATTTTGAGAGCTGGTAATTTATGTACTTATTTTTGCTAGTATCCATATATTTACAGAATTTGAGTCCTATGAATAATTTCTAAAAACAAAGCATAACATTCAGAAGTTTTGCTTTTATAAAAGAATGGTCTTATAAATGGAATGGCCTTTGGCATCAAGCCAGAATAAAGAAAAGGAAACGAAATAATGCACCTTATCCAGGCTGAGTGAAGAAAAAAGCCTTTATAAGTGCTGTAAAGTTTGTTAAATTTGGCATCTGACTGACAGTCAGAGATGTAGATTCCCAGTGTGGGGAGACATGACTACCAGTGACTTGCCCTTGTCCTCCTGGAGTCACCACTGTGCCAGAGAGCTCATCAGAGTGCCTGTGGTAAGATAAGGGACACAGAAAAATTGGCATTACACCTAGAGGTGATCAATTTTAATAAAATATGAATACTTTGAATGAAATGTGAAGAACTACTGCAAAGAAGAGGACCTAGGATTAAAATCAAAGGTGAATGATCTGTCAGCACAAATATATAAACATATCAGGAACAGGTTAGACAATACCTTAAAAAATATGAATAAGTAGACATTTTAGAGAAACGTTTTTATGCACAGGTGAACTGTTTTGCAAATTAATTTTTAGGACAGTTCATTTTGGAGATTAAATACTTCCAGTGAAGGTATAATTGGAGAACTACAATTAGATCAACAGAAGTTGACCATCTGTATATAAAGTTCCACCTAATTTTTCAAATAATATTAATAAAGAAGTGACATACTAATCTAATAATCCAATTATTTCAAAATTATTTAAAGGAGGTTAACAAAATTCCAAAGTACAGCCAAATATTGATAGCCCGGGTAAGAGAAATACAATTCTTTGTGTTTTAAGGGCATAAGGTTAGGAAAGGTTAGGACAGAGGTGTTCACTGAGGAACTCCAAACACTTTTCCCTTTAGGTTTCCAGTTGCTGTTCTTAGGATGTTGGAGTAGATTAAGCTAAGCTTTGGATACCTGCAGCATTTATGCCATCTGTGATATATTCCAAAATCCTGATCTTGGGACACATGCACACTCCATCAGTCCTCACCTGTCAGACTTTTAATTTAGAGGATCTCCTTAAATACCACGTCTTCTTTCCAGCTTTGATATGTTAGGAAAGTGATGCACCTTGAGAGAGTACATGGCATACAGATATGCTTCACAGCTTAAAAACTAAAAAACTGTCACCCTGTTTTTCTTTGTAAAGCATTTGCGTCAAGATTGAGAGCTGTATAGAAGTGCATATAATTAGTGAAATGTTCTTCAGTGGTGGTTTGGGGGTTTTTGCTTCTATTCCATTTGGTTTCTGAAACCTCTAGGATTAACCTTCAGCCTGAATGAGTCAGATAATCCACTTACATTCCACTAGCAGTGCACTATATTTTCAGCAACTCTAATGTAATTTGTTTTAGTACAGTTAATATATATGTAATCATATTTTCTGGTCCTGAGCTATATTTAATAGAGTTGAAGCATCATGCAACATATAAACCTTAAAATGGCCTTTACAAATGGCAAAGGGAGGTGGTATGATTTGAAATTAAAGGTTCTCAATATGTAATGTTTGAAACCCATCAACATTACTTTAAGAACATCAATCTAAGTGCAAAGGTGGGTGTGAGGGCTAATTGCGATGTGTGTAATATAAATGGGAAGTGGATAGAGATGAGAAATGGGTGTCTCCAAATGCTATGTACACTGGAATAGAACTTAGTGGCCACCAGCTACTCAGGGAGAAGAGAGGTAGGAACCTGCACTTAGAATTTGGTAGGTTACGTTATAAAAGGGTCTGGAACATGGGCAGAACACTTGAAATGTGATTTGATATGAAACTTCTCATTGTATTTCATTCCTAATTATGCTGAATTAATTTAGAAGGAGAAATCTCTGTCTAGGATAGGGTAAGAGCCGAGAGGCATAGGCAGATGTTTTATTATCAGATACTGATGATGAGTTCACTGGACTCTATATATAATATTAAATGTTTAAATATGTAACCAGGGAATATAATTGGTCTGAAATAAGAGGAAAAGAAAAAAGTTAAAGGAGAGAATGATCAGACACTGTAGAATAAAAAGGCAGCAAGTTGTTCATGTTGTTCTCAAAAACTGCTGACAATTTATGTGGGTTCTTCAGAATTCATTCTGCTGCAGCTAAATGCAGATTAAATTTTACTGCAGAAATTCAGAGACACTCTTCCTTGACCACTACTGTTTTCATGGTTGGTGGGAAAAAAATGGAAGGTCTGTGCTTCCAAAAAGCCTTGTCTAAATTTAAGGTTGAACACTATTACTGGTAATGTTTTGCAAATTTTTAGTGTACTGAGGAAAGCCTTTGGTGAAAAGAGAATATATTTCCATAGAGGACTCTGAAGAAGTGTACTGCTTCTTTTAAGCAAATGGGTAGGTAGCTTTTTATTGTCATGCTGTGACAGGCTCACAGCCCTAGAGGCAGGCACTCTGCATCGGCTAAGATAAAAGGGATTGGATCGCTTCAAAGAATTACAAAATAGTTAGTGGAAGGACTTTAAAGATCCAACTCCCCTTCTTCAACAGGGACACCTTCCACTACATTAAGGTTACTCAGAGCCTCACACAATCTGACACTGAATACTTCTAGGGATGGGAAGTGTTTTCTCTTCCCAATTTCTCTGGGATACCTGTGCCAGTGTCTCACACCCTCACAGTAATTTCTTCTTAGTATCCAATCTAAACCTACCCTCCTTCAGTTTAAGACTACTCTCCCTTGTTCTGCCACTACATGCCCTTGTGAAAAGTCCCTTTCATCCCTTTCTTGCTTTATTGTAAAATAATAGATACTGGAAGGCACTATAAGGTCTCCCTAGTCTCTTCTCTTATCTAGACCTAACAGCCCCAACTCTCAGCCTGTCTTCACAGGAGTGTGCTCCAGCTCTGTGATCAGCTTTGTGCCCCTCCTCTGGACTCATTCTGGCAGGTCCGTGTCCTTCTTGTGTTGGGGACCCCAGAGCTGGACACAGAGCTCCAGGTGGGGTCTTAACAGAGCAGAATGGAGGGGCAGAATCACCTCACGTGGCCTGCTTATCACAGCTTTTATTGATTCAGCCCAGGATATGTTTCGCTTCCCGGGCTGCAGGTGCACATTGCTGAGTTATATCAAGCTGTTTGTCCAAAAACATTCCTAAGTCTTCCTCCCACAGCTAGCCTTGATCTATTCTCCAGATGGATTGCAGAGGATTGGCAGTTTGTCCATAACTAATATGATCAGCTTCTACTCAGTCCAAAGGCAGATGTCACCAGGATGTTAAATAAAATGTGTTCCTGTGTTTCTTCCTTTTTTCCCATTAACTGCAACTGAACACCCAGTTACCTATCCCAAGTCCTTTTATTCTGAAGGAGCTTTTGAGACTGCTTATGGGAGAATATGAGTAAAGAAAAAGAAAACACAAAATCAAATGTGGAAGATCTGGTTCAGGGTTTGGCTTCAGGTCAGATGCTTGAATCTTGACCTTAAGTAGCAGAAATGGATCTTGTGATTATTTGGCTCTTTGCTGTATGTTTGTTTTAAAAGTCCTTGGCTCCATAATGGATTTTTTTTTCCTAAATTAGTTCCTATAAAAGTTCTTCATCTTACTTAGTAGTCTCCTAGCAGAAAGCAGCTCCTTGGAGAATGTATGATAATGGTGTAATATTGAGGCAAAGTTCTGGCAGGATTTCATGGACTACTTTTATAACATTTCTACTTGATTTTCCCATTATAGGCTTAACAAAGCCAAGATTATCTTAAGCATGTAAGTCCTGTTCAAATCCAGTTGGTTATTTTTATGACGAAAATTAACATTTTAAAATGCTTTGCTGGATTGGGGCCCAGATGATTGTTATGTCTTCCAAATTAAAGCTTCTATGATCATCATAATAAGGGAATTATAGCAATAATTATTAATGAATAGTATTACTGTGTAAATCCTCCTGTGACTCTAGCTGCATATAGGAATTAAAGCATTGGTTCCTTTAGTTTATAAATGTGCCTCAGCAATCTTAATGCAATGTATTTACATTCTTGCTTACTGATAATTATTACTATTTCTGGTAAAAATAAATCATTTGTGACTTGGAGGTGGACTGTTTGGATAACATGGGAGTAGATAATAAATCTTCAAAATTTTCTGTGTTGAGGAAAGCAAGAAAATCTGAGTAGTCTGAGTTGACCCTTAAAAGGTAAAATTCTTTATTTTCAAATCTAGGAAGAAAAGCAGCAGAGACTGAGAAGTTAGGAGCCTTCAAATGTATCTTGGATCTAGGTCTCTGTGTCAGTGAAAAGGAGAATTTGAGAATAAGAATGACGTTACATAGTGACAAAACCAAGGCTGGGTCATCTTGACAAGCTGTTCCTGCTTTTCAGTGAGCATACACCTAATTGAGGTGAACACTGAAGAGAAGTGAAAGCAGTAACACACTTGATCTTCCCTGGTGGTTTATGCATCATTGATTCTTGACTCTCCATTGTGATAAACATGCAGGAAAGAGTCTTTACTGCAAGTGCCCATTGCTGTTGGTGGCAATTTTGAATGCTGAAGCAGTTCAGGGTAGGTCTCATTTTGCTTGCATGGAACCATATTTAGCAGTCTTCTTTAACTTTTGTTTTAATAAGTCTAGGATAATTGCGAGGAAACTTCTGAATGTCAGCAACCAGGAGAACTCATATATTTTCCTCATCCAGTTGGATGATGAGGAGCTGATTCTTTCTCCTGGCCACAGATTCTGATAAAGTCCAAGCCTTGGGTGCCAAAGTTACGATCACAAGTCCTACACCTCAGTTTCCCATACCAGCAGTGCTCCCAGTCTGGGGATGATTGGAGTCCAAGAGAAGGTTAATGCTATGCTGGAAGAAAAGCTGGAAAGGGCACAGAGACTGTAACTGGCTGGAGCCACATGCAAGTAAACATCATGTGTTGTAGTACCATGCAAAGACAGAAGTGGGCAAGAAATTGAGAACCACAAAAGCTGGAGGTGCAACTAGGTTTTAGTTGGGTTTCTGTTTGGTGTGTGTTGTGTTGTTTTGTTGGTTTAGGTTTTTTTCCCTTAAGAATGGTCTGAGTCTGAATCTTTAAAGGAAAACCCAGAAAAGTGACCTGGTTTGGTAAAAAGGGGAAAGGCTATCGCAGGGCAATGCTGCAACTGCCTGTTTTGCCCTATGTCTAGACATGTTTTTGAAGAATTATTTTATAATGAACACTGTAAGTATTTTCCAGACACATTGCAGAGCTACAGAGAGAGTGGTATGAGACACATTTTCTCCAGTTTATCTCTGATGGGTTTGTTCTCTGGGCTTAATGTTGTGACAAATAAAGTCTTGTTTGTGCCATCTTTGACAGGTCCCACACCTCCAAGCATTTGATACTGGTTATTGATTTCCTCTAACAGCAGATGCATGCTTCTTTTTTTGGATGAGACCCTATATATCATACTGAACAAGGTATCAAGCATACTTACATTTAGAGAAGTGCTTCTTGATAACAGAAAGATGGACTGAGAAGTCAGAGGTTTCTTTTTTTTTAAAATCCATTTATGTGACAAGCTTGTGTTTGTTTGCAGAACAGAGGTAAGTAACAGAGGTTTACCTTCTTCCTATCTGATGACTTACTTAAGTAGACCAAATGGGGCTTAAAAGGTAGCTTCATTACAACACAAATTGATAAACTCTAATTAAATAAGAAAAACTGTAGGTAAACACATAAAAATAAAAGGCTTTGAATACCCATCACTCCCGTTGTACCCTTGCAGAGCTGGCTTTTTCCTCTGGTATGGTGAAACAAGTATGAAGCTCCCTCTGTTTCCCCAGATTCTGTAACCTAATCTGCTCCCCTTATCTCGAGGAAGTTCCCGATCCAGTCTCGGAGTTCCTACTTGCCTTGGGCTCTAGGGCCCCAGCTTGGTACCCCCCTGTAACTGCAGCAGCTAACCACACACTGGGTGGCAGGCAGCTTCTGGGTGGGTGACATCCTGGGACAGAGGCTTTCCAAGGAGGCAGGGAGCACCTTGTGAGTTTGTTGAGCCTGGGGAGCAAAGCCCTCTCCCTCCCTTCCGAGGGCTGCAGATTCCTCTATGCAACATATGCAACACAACTACAGGCAGCTGCTCAATTACCTCAGCCCTCTACAGAACATACTACGCACAGTATTGTTGCTCTAAACATCATCATTTAAGATACACATACATCACTGAGGAACTAGAGGAGATAGCAGAGCCAGTGAAAGCTCTGTCATTGGTGAATTTCATAGAGTTTGGTTTTGACAGACTATGTTGTCCTCCATGCAGGGTGTCCCTTACACTTAGATTTTTGTCACAGTCACTGCACATGATGCAGGGCAGTGTTTACTCCTTGCTGGTGCAAACCCACCTCCCCCATCCAGCCTTAGACAGGTATAAGCAATAAGTATTTTTGTCCTCTCCCATAGGTAGCCCCAGTTAGTTATGTTTCCTTTTAAAGCAACAGAGGTGTTAATTGATCTCTCAGCTTGTTTTTATGGAGAGAGCACATAAACATAACTAATTACTTTTGTGATAAACATAACTAACTACTACAAAACAAACATTTCCCACACTACAACTACCCTGCAGTCCTGCTGAAGTTCATAGAAACTGCCAGTAGCTCCATAGCAAAATTGGAGCCTGTAGGTTAAAAAAATGATTTTTCAAACCCTGGCCCTGTATAGTCATTTAAATGCCACTAATTTGTGCTCCATGTTTTGTGCAGCAATTTTGTTTTATATTAGGAAATAAAGAGGAAGATTCTGGTAAGAGACATCTATCAAATTTGGTGCTCTTATTGCAAAAGATTACTAGCTTTTTAAGATGTGATAACATATCATTAGTCTGGAAACACACTGGTAAGACAAAAATTGAATTGGTTAGAGGACTCCTGTCCTTCACTGTCAGATTATCTTATAATATTACTTGATCTGATAGGAACAAAACCTTTTACATATTTTTTGGCAGAAAGTGCTCTGACAACAATGGCAAGAGGTGGAATATGGCCAATATAACTTTTAAATTAAAGACTAACTTAATTTGCTCTTTAGAGGTCACTAAGTATATTTAATTCTCTGATGAATAAATTCTATTATTTACTTTTAAAGTTATATGCCTGCAGTGGTTTTATTTTAAACCATCCTCATGCTTAAAAGAAATGAATAAATTCTATGAGAAATTGCGTGAAACTTCAATATAATGCAACTTCTCAGAACAGGTGGGCTGTATCAGTGACATTTAGTTAAATCTTAAGTGCCAGATGGTATATTTGCAATTTATTTCAGGGTTTGACAATAGATTCATTGTTTGTCAGTACCCATAGCTTTTACTGCTGATATAAATAAAAGCTTTATATACAGAATGGAGTCCATTGCTATCTGTAAACTCTAAAAATTATAGCCCCCAAACACTCAGTTAAGCTAACACAAAAGGATTAGTACCTTCTGATATTCTTCAGAAGTTAGAGTTTTTATGTGGGGTAGCTTGAAGGCTTGCATATTTGTACTTTGTATTTATGTTGCTACCTTCCTTCATGGACACTTATGATGGGTTATGGTTCGTGTCCATTAAGCTGTTCACTGCAGTTTCCTTTCCTTTGAAACATGCTATGCATTTTATTTCAGAAATACAGTCTCTGTATGCCTGTTAATGTCTCAAGTGAAAAATAACTAAAAAATTAACAGGCAACTTATGTCAACTCAGAGGCCCAAACAGATACATTTCAATTATTTAACTCACTAGTCAGATGGAGAATTATAAGAAGGACAACTACAATAAGGCAGTAATTTCAGAGGGTTTTTCTGGGGGGGGAAGGGGTTTGACTTTTTTTAACTTCTGCATCCCATAAGGCACACTATTTAGTCTTATATGGTGATTCAACTCCTATGGAACATTTCCTGTATTTGTCAAGGAGCTGTTAGTTTTTGCAGACCTCAGTAATTGAAAGAACTTTTGGAAAGTTTTCTTTAATTTATTTCATCGGCCCATCCACACTTCAGTGCAGATGTGTGTCTGTAAACAGCAGGAGAATGTTGAAGTCCTTCACCCATCCCATCATTTGCCATATAAATAAAGATGTTTGGTCTTGGAACTATGTCAGAAAAAATAACCACTAACCAATGACTAGAAATACTTATTTACCATTAAATTAAATTGTTTCAGTGTTTTTTTTAATTTATATATATTTTTTTTTAATCTGTGAAGTGTTTACCTTAATTTGTGTGTATTAAAAAAGATGGTGCATTTAAATGTGTACAAAAGATGTATTTTTGATAGTGTCATTTCTCGTTTTGATTTTTGCTGCTAAAATCAAGTAAACTACAATGTTACAGTCATTGGACCAAGAAGTATTCTTTCAGAAATAGACCACACCTATTCAAAAGTATCCTTTATTTGGTTTTATATACTTATTGTTTACTCATTCAAAACCAATATTCCCACAGTATTTCTCATGGTAGCATTTAATTTGGGGACTAGAAATTGAGCTCATAGTTCCTCAAAGAAGGAATTTCCAATTGGAAATTTGGTTTTAGTGGCATTGCTTTAGCTTCTTCTAAAACAAGCAAAAGAGCTTGCATACCCTATGCAGTGGTTGCAACCCCTTTTGTTTTGTAGTTCATATTGTATGTTGTGCTTCTCACAAAGTGCTGTCTACTATTCCTTTGTCTGTTCAAAGTTTTAGACTTTGTCAATGCATTACCCCGTGGAAATAGCCTGTTCTGTATTTGCTGGTGAAATCTGCTTTTTGTTAAAAAAAAATTGCATAAGACCCCTAAAAGTTTATGTGAGATCTGGGGAGGAGGAAATAAAAAGTCACATGAACCAATTGCATTGATATAGGTTAGAAAATAAGGCTTAAAGGAAAGAAGGCCTCTCATTCCCATTTTTTATAGAACTTACAGTCCTGGTCTGGCTTAGTTTTGTGTTTTCCTCTAAAGGTGAAAATTTATATATTTAACTGATTTTCCACTAAAATCTCACTGGTAATAGAGTTTTCTGCTCCTGTTAATTCCTAGGCTCTTCCCTTGCAATCTACGACACATATTTAGAACTCCTTGTTTTATATTGTCTCTTTGCAGTTAGCAGTTTCTTACACTGCATTTCTAAGGTGGAAGATTAAAAACATGATTGTTCCTGGATTTGGTAATGCATATTATTGCAGGGAAAGATTCTTCCTAGGAGAACCCAAATGTCTGATTTGGTTTTTATTTGCAGGAACACAGTTGTTCCCAAGCTGAAAAGAACTTCTTTTCTCTATTTCTATTTTTATGTTTATTTTTCTCTCTGGTCAGACAGGGCTAATGCTGTGTATTGTGTGATGGAGCTGTTTGTTCAGAGAACTGTGAACAAATATAGATGAAAAAGTCAAAAGCCATGCTCTGGCAAAGAGGAGAAAGGGCTGGTGGTGAATAGCAGAGGATGATTGTCACTGACAATGCAGGCTGTTGGTGGCACAGAGGTAGGAGGCTTTCTGTCTATTTTGTGTCACTTTTTGCTTCTTTACTGGCAATCTACTGATCCAGGTTGACCTGCATTTGAAAACACTTGATGGTACTGACTGGGAAATATGTTTGACATGAGGAAGAAGATTAAATTCTGGCCTCCTACTTCAGTTTTCATGTGACTTTCATGCAGCCAAATGCTATCTCATGTTGCTTGTTAGGAATCGCACTCACATTTTCTTCATTCAAGAGTGTAGTATGACATGCAGGTTTAGTAGGGAATGGAATAAAATTAAGTGAGCAAATAATGTATTTCTTGCAGCCTTCTAGTGGCTCATTGTGGGAAAAGGCATGCTTATTTCCCCCATCAGTGCAATGCTAAGGACAGCAGTTCACTCTGAAAAGGAGCTATGTAATATGCTTTCTCTGAGTTTGCAGACTCAGAAAACAGATAAAAATCCAAATGTGCAGATCACAAAGTGAGCAGGAGAAAATGCCTTCTAACTGTCATGTACTTTGTCATGAATATTAATTTGCAGAGAGAATATAAGTTGGTATTTCTGTGGTTTGGCATATAAAACACTTTTTCAGGGCACCAGATTCCTGTGGCCACAAGATCTCTGAATTGGGACCATGCTGTTCTCCAGATTTTTGGAGTTGGCAGGGTGCGTTCAGCAGAGCACTCTGTGCAGCAGACAGAGGCACAGTGGGCACTGTCATGATTTCAGTCTCACCCTTCTGACACTGCTGTGCTCTGGGGAGGACCTCAGGCCTGCCCTGTTGCAATGGTCTTGTCCAGTGATCCGGATCCATGGCTGCCCTGGCTGCCATCAGCCCAGCCCCAAACTCTTGTTCAGGGGCTATGGACTTGTGCCTCCAAGGCAAGGGCTGCCTGTGGCCCCTGGCTACCAATGCCCCTGCACTCACCCAGAGACCCACTCCCACCCAACCCCAGCAAGATGTTTGGATGCAGCAGTTTGCCTTTTGTTTGTATGGTAAAAGACTTGTCATTAAAGCATTTCAGTCAGCTGGAAACATTTATTGGCTTGAGCTTCATGCTTAAAAAGAGCTGGCAGCCCTGAACTTGTTGCTATGCTCTGCACAGGCAGTGGCCCTGAATTTCTGCTCACAGTAATGGATACTAGGCTTTTTCTACTTTTCAGCAAAACACATAATTCAATTGATTCCTGCGGTGCACCCTGAATTTTTGTAGGTCTTTGGATGAGGATATGGGAAGGAGTCTGGCTTTAATGCCAGGCAGCCCAGCACTGAATTGCTGCTGGGTCAAGCATAGGCTTGCTTTGTCTATCCAGTGATGTAAGTTGTTACTGTGATGACCAATAAAGGGAGTTCTTAACTAATGAGAACTAGAACAATCAATCCAGAGGTCAGGAACATCATAGAGAAAGCATGCATAGTGTAGTACAAAACCAGCAGTATCAAAGATAAAGGAAAAAACTCTATGAAACATTATTTCTTAAGCTCAAAATGTATGAAGATGTTCAGTTGTTCTAAGAGTTGGCTAGTTGGCCCAAGGACAAGGCTGAGACCAAAAAGCCATGTGAAGAGAAGACCTGAAGAAGAGAATTTTCACATCAATATAACAGACAGTCTGTGGAGGAATACACTGCAGCAAGTCACACGGCACTTGACGCTAGTTTTGGATCAGCAGTGATTTGAAGTAAATCACTCTGTAAGCGTAAACCATTTGGAGGGAAGTTTTGTGTGTTATCTTGGATACAGCCTTTGTTGCTGTTTGAGTGCAAAGGCCTAGGAGAACATGAAAGTAGTACTATCTACAGCTCTCTAGCTGTAACTGGCTCTTGGAGCTCTTGGGACATTTAAAGTGGCATTTTTCTCAGTATATATAGAATCTCTTTCACACTTTAAATATGGCTGATACATATAGTAGTCTGTTGTACCAATATCTTATTCTATTTTATTCTTCTTTCATTTTATAATATAACTGTAAATAAATAGTATGATTTTTAAACCTATGCTATATTACAGAATACAACACAATATATGTAGCAGGGACAATCATATTGGCATGCAATTTATATAATTATATTAAATTTCATTATTGTTTCTGAATAATGAATAAAGAAAGCATTTTCATATAATTAGTATCTTTGACATCTTGGAACACTGACTTAAACAGTAAAGCAGAACAAGCAGTGGTTTTGTTGTGGTACATGTTTAGGTATTGGTAGCAAAGTGGACTACAGAACATGAAAGACCCATTTTCAGCTTAAATGACTGAACTGACAGTCTTGATTTTGTTCAGCCTCATATGACTTCTTGGTTGGAATTGGGGGCCAGCTCAAATTCTATGCCTGACTCCATAGGTTCTATGAGATAGTCCTGGTTAAATTTCTGTTTTTCTGTGTCCTCTGGTGCTTTCCATTACTGTAGTGCTGAAAAGTCAGAGTCATCAAACAGAGATCCCTTTGAACAAACAAGAAGTCTGCATCTCTCCCAGTGAGAATTACGCACAGTAGTTATGAGTGGAAGTATAACATAAAAGGCAAAGACAGATGGGGAATTGCAAAGAAACAGTGATAGAAAATCAGCCATTGAGGATAGTGGTCTCAGCTTTCCAGAGCAGCCTACATGCTGTCAATTTAATTTGCAATTATCATAGCAAACAAGATTTAAGAAAGGATTTAAAGGAGGGCAATGCAATAACTTTGCAGGTGTTGCAGAGTTCTTCCAAAGTGTGAAGTGTAATGGAAAGAAGCATAGAAGTGATTCACTGAGAATTTAACAAAGGCATAATGAAGAACAACTTGTGGACTAATTGTAAGTTGGCTGTTCAGTACCAAATGAGAATAATAATGAGAGTGGTCCATGGAACCAATGTGAACTTGCTTTTATCTGACATACCAAAGTAAGAAGTGGAGACAAGGAGAGAAATCACACAGTCAGAGCAGCAGCGCTTTGGTAAGGTGCTGTGTTTGTCCAGGCCAGAGGACAAGATTTTGGATTAATTTGTTTCTGAGATGATGAGGATTTGAAAAAGGGTATTAATTAAGTGCATATTAAAAGATTTTATATAAGCAATATTATGCAGAATGATTTTGCAAGTCTAGATTTAATGATCTAAGGATAATTTGGGTTAGAGATAACATTCAGACTGTACACAGTGATTCAGAAAGGATCTGGCAGAATGAGTTTGTGGGGGTGGGTAATGAAAACCCTAATTTGTCTATGTGGAGCCTAAGCTCATGTCTGAATTTACAGTATCAGAAATACTGTCTGAGATATCAATTTGAAAAGAATGAAGTAGTATTGAAGTAGAGGTGCAGCTTCTAAATAGGAGATAGCATTTTATAGTATTTTAGTCTGTAGATGCGATTGTACTAGAGTAAAGTTTTAGGAGGAAAAAAACCAAAAAATTCTCCAGGAAGCATAGAAGAATCCATGAAGTTGTTCCTTTGAATGACATCCAGAACAACAGTTAGAGACATCAGGATAAGACTGTTCCAAGCCAGCCAAAACAGCAGAACTAAAAACTCCTAAACATGAAAAACTATTGGCATGTACTGGAAATGATAGATACTTAAAGAATTCCATTTGTACTTTTTTGAGTGCAAAAGGTAAAAGCCATCCAGAAAGGAAGAGAAAAACTTCACACAGTAGTTTAAAGCTATTAAACAGCAATAGGAAAGCAGGAAGATGTACTGGTGGTGAAGGGAAACACTAGGGAATTTTTTCCTTTGTGAAAGGAAAAAGTGGTGAGAATGGGAAGAGAATTAAACAGCAGTGGGGAAATGAGTTTCTGAAGGACTGGTAAACTCTGAAATTGGTGTGGCTCTAAGGAGCCACAAAGGAAGAACAAATAGATGGATTGAGCACAATCATTTTCTGTTCTTCAAGGATGAGGTAGGGAAAGGAAGGGAAAGTGAAGGAAAAAGAAAAAACCAAATTGCTATTATGTCTGTCTGTTATGCCATTATTTCTATTGGAGAAATAGGCATACAGAAAGAGGAGAAACAGGAGGATTTGAACACTGGAGTTGAAATGATGGTCATGGATGTTATAAATAAATGATAGAATAAAATATTTATACCTAGAAAATGTGAAGGAGAACAGAATTAATTTGTTGTGAAAAACGAATTTGCTCAATGTAGGAAGAGGAAGATGATGGAGATGATGATTCTTAGGGACATGGTTTAGTGGTGAATTTGGAAGTGCTAGGTTAATGGTTGGAATTGATGATCTCAAGGATCTTTTCAACCTAAATGCTTGCATGTTTCTACAAATCAAGGCTGAGGTTAGACTATAGTAAAAGAGAATAGCGATAAAAAGTAGAGGTGCATGAAACAACAGAATTTGAAAAAACTAATTATTGAAATAAAATGAGGAGTTGTAAGATGTTTATAAGAAATTACTGTATTAAAGAGTTTTGTGGGCTCAGAATATACTCTGCTAAAAGTAGGATCCTGTGATCGAGAGTACCTGGCAATCTACTGTGTAGCATGTCTTAAAATCTTACATGCCATGCATACTTTCCCGTTCCAAATTGAAGAGAAAGTTCCCAGTTTGGGAGTTTCTGCTTTGAAGGGGTAATTTGCCAGGAGGGCTGGGAGACTGTGTATTGTACTGGAACTGGTTTTTATGATGAAGGATAAATCTTTGTAATTTTTCTTGTGGGTTTCTGACATCTATCTAGGCATAGTAAAAATGAGAATGTCTCATTTACATGAGAAGTGTGGAATAGGAGGAGTAAAGCAAGGAGAGCAGGACATTTTCATTATCTCCTTTTCATCATTAGCAAATCAGGGAATGTTAAAAATACAATTAAATACACAGAGAAGGCAATCAGCATGAATTGTCATACTGTCACAGCTTCTGTCAGCATGGATTGGCAGATTTTTTTGGGATGCCTAACAGAGTGAAATACTTAGGCAGTACTTCAGTGTAATGATACCTGTAACACTCCTATTTGTGTTTGCTGATGCCAGTAATTTCAAGAAACCACTAGTTTGTCCAGTTTCTAGCTCTTAAATTGCAAACGTCTTCTTATCTTTGCTATTTTCCAAAGAAAGCGTACAAGTGTCTATTTGTATTGTTTGGGCTTCTTTGGAAATTCTCTGATAGATGTAAGATTTACTTTGTTCTCCAGAGCTTCTAAGCCTTCCTTTGAGGAGCCCACCATATTACATACAAGTTCTAAAATACCAGGCAAGTATTGTAGACATTTTACCAATGTCTTTTCCCATAGAAGTAGTTATTTAACTGATGTATTACAGTACCAATGGCAATCCCATTGAGATATTTTCCATTTCAAATTTCTGAATTCAATGAGTAATTTAACTTCATCTCATAATAAAATGCGAAAAGTTAGTTTCTTTCTGAGTCAATGATCAAAATTCATGTTCTAGACAGAACTGTCCAATATGGCACTTGTGTTGTGGCATTTACATATGAAATCTGGTTTAAGCAATTGCTCATTTTCTTTAAGGAATCCCAAACATAGCTCAAATAGGGAGAGTGACCCTGTTCCCAAAATTACCATGTCTCCTACCCTATGTCCAGGAAATATTTTTGCTAAATCACCTTAAGGGGGATACTGTGACAGAATGAAATGTGTGAATTGAGTGATCTACATGTTAGTACCTACATGTGATTGACATTCTCTCAGTCTGATCCTACTTGGCAGAAATTTAATCAACAGAGTCCACAAATACAAGAATGATTCAGCTTGCCCTTAAATGGACCATAAGAGCTGAACAGGTTCTGACAGATTTCTGACAGAGAATGGGCATCTTACTCTTGCGTAGGCATGTGCTACTATCTGACCAAATTTAGACATCTATCTGGAGCACACTCCCAACATAGTGAGAAGTGGGAGATGTCCACTGTGATGGTAAGTGGAGGATGAACAAGTCTGCAGTGCCTACATGACCATTCTTTTCCCAGTAAACTTCCCATTTAGAACTGATTAGGGTAAGACCAGAGTGAACTTATGTAATTGCATGACCTGAGGCATGAATCTCATCTCTATGAGGTTTATTTCCATTCTAATTGGATTAATTAAGCAGTCAGGTGCACAACATCACATTTTCTGATATGACTTGTAACTTCCAGCTTAATGCTTGTCAGAGGTTATTGTGACCTAGCAGTCAGTATGGTAATGGTGAAGAATTTGACAAACCAAACTTCTGATTTTGATGTATCCCAAAGTAGTGATTAACTGCTGTTATATTATAGCTTTGGTACCTGTTGAGAAAGGATGTGCCAGATAGGCATACTGGAATTTCTTGGAGATGTGTTTGCCAACCCACTGAAATGTATGGGCATGCCTTAGCATAAGTGAAAGCAGTAGACACTGTATGTACTTAAAGGTGATTGCTTTGGTGAGAGACAAACAAAGAAGAACTTATTCCCAAATTTCTGCTGAAAAAGCCTCTATTCATTCAAGTTTCCAGACTGTATGCCAAATCCTGCTCACTTCAGACAACTTTCCATTAACTTACTTGGGAGGACTCTGAATGAGTACAATGCAGGCAAGTTGATACTTTAGCCCAGATTCAGGTTTTCGTGAGTATGAGTGTCTCTGTGCTGCCGTTCTATCAAGATTTTTTGTTTTGCCAGGAGTAAATAATTATCATTATTATCTTATTAACCTCTTGAATATATTTTAACAAACCTCAGTAAGAGTTCTTTATTTTAGCGATGATGATATATTTTAGTGATTAAGGACCAGACCCAAAATGTCAAGGTTAAGGAATAATTCCATGGCTTTCAGCAAATGACAGGTCTGTGTGGTTCACACACCAGTGACTATGCTGTTTGGCAATGCCAGGGTAATCAAAGATTCTTGTTATTTTATTTTTCAATACTACTTTGGAGTTTCATCTCAGTCATGACTTTATATTTTCCTTTTGTCCATCTTTTTCTTATGAAACAGTGGCAGTTGTGGTTTTCCTGAGTATGGGAGGAGAAGCAGGTGGCAGTCAGAGATGGGGAATGCTCAGAGGCTGCTGAAGACAGGGTTGATACACTGTTGATGAAGCTTGTTTAAATGACAGGAGTGCAGGAAAAACGACTATGCTGAAAAGGCTGGAAGATGTTCAGATCTGTGGGAAGAAGTAAAAACTCTGGGACATGTTTTAATTGACCTGGCAGATGCAAATTATGTATATTGTGCTAGACAAAAATGATGTATCTATGCATGTCTATGCAGATAGAATATAATATATGCACTCCAATAAAAGGATTCAAGTGAGAATGGACTTGTTTCCTGGTACAAACATGGTTCAGGTGTGTATGGGGCAAAGAATGTGTCATGGGGTAGAAAGCTTTTACATCTGCTCTGTGCTTTCAGTGGTTCACTGTGCTTTGAACATGGGGTTAGGAAAATATACTTGCTTCTCATGCTGCAGAGAGTTACAGGAGAAGCAGTCTGCAGAGAATACAGACTTCAAATAAAATGCTCAGATAACGCAGCATTTTTTGGAGGTCAAAGAAATGCAGAGTCCTGATTAAATAACCCTGCACTATGTAAATAGCATGCCATGTATGTTGGAGTCAAGCTTGAGTGCTGCAGGGGGAAGCCCGTGTTAGCATCCTGTTTTGGATGGAATATTGTTTGTTGCAGCAAAGCAATTGCCCAGCCCCAATTGTTTTAGGGATGAGCTGATCGATACCCCATTACTGGATGTAACAGTTGCTGCAGGAAGTGCACAGAAAATTTTAATGCATGAATTATGCATGCTGTCCTCATTCTTTAGTCTCAGAGCATAGTGACAGAGATTGTAAAGATGACTGGGGTAGTTTCTTGCATAAAGTGACTGCAGTGAAATGCTTCATATTTTCATGCACACAAGCAGCATTGAGTGGGACGGCCTAGTTAAGAAGATATAAATCCCCGAGCTTACAGCACAGAAAGCTTGATTTTAAAGCATTGCAGCCATGAACAGAGCCAGTTTTCGTGCTGTCTAAACCTGCTCTCTACTGAAGGCTGGCTGAGGGATGCTGATGGCTGTGCTCTCTGAGGTCACAGTTTGAAGTCTTTTCTTTTTTTTTTCTTTTTTTTTTTTTTTTTTTTTTGTAATTTGCTTTCTGCCGCAGGAGAGGATCTGTGAAGTTTATTGGTTTATTGGCTTAACCATCCTTGTATTTTTTCAAAGATGCAAACTTGGAATAGTTACTATGAACAAAAGGACAAGAAGGAATTCACCATCTAAGGTAAAAAGGTAAAATTTTTTATTTGTGGTTTTGAGTGCAGTAGAGGCATTATGCTGAGACAGGATTATGATGCAGTGTGGTTACATTGACTCATACCTGGGCTGGAATGCAGAGTCAGGATTCTGAGGTGGATATAACTGCAGAGATCCTACTAGTCTGATTTTTAAAATAGTTGTTTAAATGTTGCTGAGATTAAATACTGTGTTTGAATATTGCAGTTTGATCAAGAGTGCACATTTCTGATCCATTTTTGTCTGCTATAGGTGACTGCGTTGTGGGGAGGGGCAGGACAGTCACTGAGGTGATCAACATAATAATATGATCTGTTTCATTAGAGGTCCTAACTGAATAATGACAATGAAATTTCATTGACTTTTTTCCTCTTTCTGTACATTTTCTGTAACATTTGCAAGCTACAGTAAAATGTGTGCCAAGAAAATGCATTCCAGAATCTACTGCTTGTCTGTCCTGTAAATAACAAAGATGATCATACTATTATATTTTGGATAAAAATCTAGGCTTTCATTCAGTGAATAGACAAGCCTGTCCTTACTGTCCTTCAGAAAACTATGTACGCTTAGAAATTTTACATATAAGTACAGCTATTTCTAATTATGGAATTTGCTGGAAATTTAAAAAAAAATTAAAACATTCTACATTTTTGTAATTTGATAATTTTGGATATATTCAAGAAAATTGTCTTATATAGATATACAGTAAATATACCACCTTTTTAAAGAACAGAAGCTAAATTACATTTTTAAATTAAATTATTTACCACAGTAAATGCTGAAAAAATCTGTATCATTAATATTTTTTGCACTTGTAGATTTTTGTATTCTGGAAAAAGGAGTACAAATGCTTTAACTTTTGTGTTCAGTAACTTGAAGACATACCCATACTTTCAGAGATATATTGCCAGAGAGTATTGAGAAATAGCTAGTTTAATAAACCTGAAAGCTGTTTCCTATGTGATCTCAAAGAGCAAGGTATTGCCAGTAAGCATCAGAGGCATTCACAACAGGATGCTGCCTTTCCTTGGGTAAATGCCGTCTTCTTTTGAGTTTACATTGTAATTTTACATTTGCATTTCATAACGCCTGATGGGCCAGTTTTGGATCCCTGAGTCCTTATGCCACATTTGCACGGAAACACATACGGAGCCCTGTCTCAGTGAACAGTATGTGTTTGTTTGCTTGTTAATTACAGAATAATCAGCTGGAAGAACGCTATAGCAGACATCAGGCATTGTTAGTACTGCCCGAGTGAAACCAAGCGATCATGGGGCTGCAGCGGCAATTTTGAACCCTCAGTTGTGTGGGGGAACGCGTTCCTTGTGCGGGAGCTGCACCCCACCTGCTGATGCCGACGCCCGGGGTTCGCCCTTTCAGCGCCCTTCCTGCCGGGCTGGGGAAGCTCCAGGGCCGGTGCCCGGCTGGGGCAGGGCCGGTGCCCGGCTGGGGCAGGGCCGGTGCCCGGCTGGGGCGGGGGCCCGGCTGGGGCAGGGGCCCGGCTGGGGCTGGCTGGGGCAGGGCCGGTGCCCGGCTGGGGCAGGGCCCGGCGGGCGGCCCGAGTGCGGGATGCTGAGTCACAGCGCGGGGCTGGGCGGGGCTCGCCGGCCCTGGAGCGGCCGCGGCGGCGAGATCCAGCCCGGGAGGGAAGGAAAGCACGCCTAGAGGGGGTTAAAAACCCTTCCTGGCAAAGCCTGGCTCTTGCGTGGGCTGAAGGCAAACACATTCCCAGGCGTGCGAGCTCCGGGCCGGAACGCGGCGGGGATAGCGGCGGCAGCAATGGGCACCTCACTCGATCCTAACGAGAGGGATGCGTATGATAGCTGGCTGCTCGCAAAGATGTTAGTCACTCTTCATTTGTAATGGAGGACTTACGCTATTTTCTGTGCTTCTGCCACGAAATATTACCTGATATGCGTGATTTGCAGATTAGGCAGGCTTTCGACTGTGAAAACAGATGTAAAAATGAGAATAACTAACAGCAGGAAAAAAAACTCTTAAATTCCTCTCATTCAGTTAATTAGGGAATACCTAACTTGAGTTTTCATGGAAACTAAGTAAATTAATGGAAATGTATTTCTGTAAGAGAGAATGTCATGTGTGCATTTAAGGATTGCACATTCAAATAGTGAATTTGGAACATATGTGATTTACTGAAGTATGGCTCAGCTGTTGCAGTGCTTTGTTACTATATCCAGATGTATCCGTGAATGAACATTGCTTGCATTCTTTGACTGTCATGAATAAAAAGCATCACAACCATAATCACCGTGACATGGATCTTACAACAACATTCTCATTTTTTTCACGTTGAAGGTGAGGTACTTAAATTATCTGTTTAATGAGGAAACACATATTTTAATTAAAGTTGAAGAACTGGAAATACGAATAGTCTCTAGAAAACAATGGCTGGGTTTCCAGTGCGTTTCAGAGAGGTATCCAGGGCCCATTGAAATTGCCTAGGGACCATGGTTGTTAGTCGCTGAGATTTTCAGAGGAGCATACATAAATATTTCAGTCACTACAGAGCAAACAGTCTGAATAAAAAGAGGAAAGCAAAGGCAGCCCAACAACTATTTGCTGTTAATATAGATATTTTGAGGAAGAACAGTTTTTTTCGTCATTGATGGTGGTGGTGTTGTTCTGGTGCACAATCTCCTCAGATAACTGGGTAATTATATAATTTAAAATACCAATAAGTAATCCATGGTGCTGTACAGAGAAAAGAGTCAAGAAGGGACAATCTTGCAAGCATCTTATTGGTAAGGGATATTGTTAGAAAAAAAAAGCTGTTTAATATGGATGGAAGTGTCCATTAATAACATGTTGGAATATTGTCTTTCTTGTTCTTATTATAAAGCCAAAGATTCAATTACAGTACTCAGTTTTCTCAATTTGCAACTTTGCAAATTTTAACCGGCTTGGACTTAATTCTGGAAAATTGTCTTTTGATAAATACATTTACAGTGAGAGAATTGATGCGTGCTACCAAATCTTATTGATTTTGTTCTTGCTCTGGGCTGTAGAGCAGATCTATTCTGTTCAGCTAGTAACTGAAGGGGTGACTAGTAGAAAAATCAGGAGCTTCAGGAGCTGATGCTTAGGCATCATATGAACTCGAATGAACACAGATCAGTTCTCACTCCCTGTTGCAGTAAAGTAGCATTGTCATACTTCTGAGTTATGGCCTTGTGATAAGTATAAGGAAAGTTTTCTTCTGCTTGATACTGGTTTGCATTTGCTACTATAAAGAGAAAGCATAATTAATGCATATTAATAAGGAGAATTAATAACAAGAATTAGTGTATATTAAGTTATCATGCAGTTGGTATTGTTCCAAAGGTGGCGAAATACTAGATTAGCTGCAAGGAAATATTTCAGCATGTATCTTTGCAAACAAGAGCATGCTTCTAAATTATTCATAACGCATTAAAAAACTCTTCTTTTTTTTCCCTATAATTCACTGTATTATACACTGATATTAGTAATTTATTTATTTTTACATTTCATCCCATAGTTGAGAAGTAATCACTGAGAATAATGAGATTGCTTTTGAATGATTAAATAGGTCTTAAGACACTTAACAATTAGCAATTGCACAAAATAATTTAAAGCACATAACATACAGATACATTACCGGTGCTTATCAACAAAAAAAATATGTCTGTATATAATACCTGCTTGCTCAACAAGTCTGTTCCCTAAGTACTAATTTTTCAGTAGTGACTGAGAATAGGCATGTTTTCCTGCTTTTAGCATTTTTGTATAGATAAAATTAAAGGGATTAAAGAGCTCAGTTAAACTTCACTCATGGGTAGCACCAAAAACTCATTTGACTGAGCTGAGCAAAAAGAGAACTGAAACTTCTCTATCATTTGCTGAAGACATTGTTCACAGTACAGTAATATTTCAGTGTATTGGAAATGAGGTCTTTAGTCTCTTAGGAGAAACTGATAAGAGAAGCGTGTGTCATAGGATTTCTACTGGTAGCATTTTTACTAAAAAAAAAAAAAAAGCTGGCACACCGAAGATTATTTTGTAAAAATAATTACTTACCTGCCTGTTGCGCTGGAGGCTACAAATTCATTGATTAATGTAGGTCAGTGAAATTAGAATTTTTCAGCTGAGATTCTTGAGCTACATCGCATTCTTTATTTTAAAAACGGATTTAGTATGTGAAAACTTGGTGTGGTATAGGTACAGTAAAACATCAAGGACTGGAGGAATAGTATAGCAAGAAATAGAATGGTCGTAGACAGCAAAATCTGTTCCTCAAGGTTTGATGTTGGAAGCAGGTGTACTACATAACATAATGGCACCAAAATTTGCAGGCCTTTCAGCATCAGCAGTTCAAACTCAGGCCATTCTTCTGGGTGCTGGAATCAGACTTAACCACAATGTTTGTTCCTGGTCCAGCAACCAGCTTCCCATCCTGAGTCCTTCAAAGGCATGGGAATGATGATCTTATTCATTAGATATGAGGCTGTTCCCACTGCACCCTGTAAAGGATGAAGTAGATTACCCTTGGGCTGTTTGTTTGCTTCTGTGTAGAGAAGCCCAGCAGACTGTAAAAGTGTTATTGCTGCTCTTGACATCAGATGAATGCCACCAGTTTGACATTTTTGTGTCACAAGACTTCATACTTGTTACTGACCAGAAGGTAATGTTAGAAATTAAATACAAAATTTCATTAGGTTATCTGATGGAAATGAAAAACTGCGTTATTAATCGTACATATCCAGTTGTGGTAATGATGTTCACTTTCGTATCCCAGCAGACTTGGGAAAAGTTAGGCCATATTTCCTCATAGGAAAACGCTGACATCTGAAAAAAAAATAGTCTTTTAATTCATTAGACAGGCAAAATAATGAGCTTACATGTTAGACACCATCATAAGGTGCTCAGACGTTTCAGGACCTTGTAACCAGCCTGTGACAGATTCTAGTTTATGCTCTACAGGGAAGGTTGAACTGTTCTTATGGACCAAAATACGTAGCCTTTCATGGTAGGGCTGGAACCACTCTTCCTAAATTTGCTCTTGATTTAAGTTTCCAGGTCTGGAAGACTGAGCCCCTTTGAAAATGCTCTTAGTGGGAGATGAGTGGGATTTCATAGCTGCAGGGAATGACTGGAGAGTGGTCACAAATTTGGCTTGTCTTTGTCTTCCTCCTGGGACAGAGCATGCTGTTTCCTTGTGCTCTTTGATGAGAATGTTTCAGGGACAGCCTTAGGGAGAAGTCTCAGCCGGGAAACAGCCAAGGGCTGTGAGCTGGAAGCTGGCAAACGGCTTTCTCTTGCCAAATAGGACCGAAGTATCAGAAGAATTTCTGCTTTTTTTTACTTTTTTTTCACTTCTTTTAGAAAACCTGTTTCTTAGAGTAACATAAATTGACTCCTTTCTGCTATATTCACATGTAGTTTAATGGGAATGAAACCAGTAGAAGATTCCATTGCTGGTGCTTCTTTCTTTCAGTGTGATGCAGAAGGAGGAGGTTTTAGAACGGAAAAAAGGAAGCCATGCAAGAAAAAGCAAGACCTCCAGATTCCCTCACATCTTATCAGGGTGGTCTGTTTGGAGTGACTGGAAGATTATTTAGGTTGACATAGGGTTTGAAGGTCTCAGAACAAGCAGTTTTGTTATGTGAATACAGTGCCACCTGTTCAGTCACAGCTTTACTAACTTCTCACAATATTTTAGGATAGAGTGTTCTCCAACTTAAGTGATTCTATGAATCTAGTATCACAAATGAGGAGTACATGAATTACTGATAGCATTGATTGGTGTTGTTCAGATATTTTGTTATGTAGAATTACAAAAATTTTGATTTGTCCAGGCAGCACAATCATCTCTTCTATGATTATTATATCTTGCATGAATCAGACACTTTGAAACAAAGCTCAGTATGAATAGAAATGATAGCATAGAATTGTTAGCCCCTCTGCTTCCCTGCACTGGGATCCATGGGGCTCAATATCAACTGGCAATGGCAGCCTCAACCCAACACGATGCTGGTTTCCTACCACAGCTAAGGTTTCAGACAACCACATTGTCCATGAAGGCTGTAAGCCAAGCCTAGGAGCTGTACCTGAACTGGTTATGAATTACATGTAGCTCAGGATCTTCACATTGGCTGCTACTGCCAACACTGATCTTCTGATCTTCTGATCAGTTGCCTGCAGCAACATCATACTTTGGGAGTTTTGCAGGTTTTTTTTCATGGAAAGGAAGAAAATTTGGGATGTTAACCCACATAAATAAATGCTTTTTTATGTTAAGGCAGACAGAAATCAGAAATTGTCTTTTTAGGGCATTACTACATTTGTGATGGTAATATAATGTAGCATTGTATTGATCATGGCTGCTATTCCAGAAAAAAATAATAGTTTTTCTATTTATTTGGTTCAAATGCTTTGTCTTTACCAGAACTGAACATTGCAGTGCAAATAGGAATGTTCTTCCATTTTTCTTTTAGAACTCCTGACCTGATTTTTCCTTTTTTTCACTGATTTGAAGCATCCATTTGAAAAGTACTTGGGGATGGAAAAGGGGGCATTTGTGCTGCTAGAACTAGAGAAATACTTGTTAGTTACTAGCCTCCCTAGAGATTAAAGAATAAGGTGCTATACAAGCCAAAGGTGTGTGAGTTCCAGTGGGGTTTTTTTCCCTGTTACGCCACCCTAACTAGAGGAGCACTTGATGCTTCCCAGCACTCTGTGTCTGCATGGAGTCAATTTAATCTGCTGAGACAGCCTGCTGTAACAGGCTCAGCAGAGCCAAGGTACCCGGAGAAAAACCAGTGCATCAGTTCCTTCTGAGTTTCTCTCCTTCTTCTTCCTCCTCTCTCAACTCCTCATCTTAGAGCTAACCTCTCTTTCTGCTCTGCCTCTTCTGCTTTCCTGTTCCAGGGCTCATGTAGTGAGAGCACCTCAGACCCCAAAGCATCTGTGCTGGGGCCAGGGCACATCATCCTCCCTTTTGACCTTTGAGCATAAGCTCTTCATCCTTTTACTAGGCAGCTTCAACACTTGGGGAAAGCATATTGCCCTCTCCTCTCTTGCTGTCCTCCTAGCCTGCATAACTGCTCTGAAATCTATGGGCAGCTTTCCCATCAGAGAAGTTAGACTTTGCTAATTAATAATTTGACACCAAATGATGTATGATACTCTCCTGTGTATTTTCTCTTCATAGTTTTAGTAGTAAGGAGCATGGAAAAATCCAGAAAGAGAAATTTATCATTCGGTCTATTTTTAGCATCCCAAGGGTTTGACATGTACTATATGAAATTGTAGTTTATTGATTAATTTACTAAATGGGCAAGAAGAGTTCTCATTTTGATGGCAGTGCACAAGCAGCTGCAACCCACAACACAGCTTCAGAATTGAGACAAGTTAATTTATAAGGAAAACTAAGGAGGCCTTATGTCATCTCATGGTCTTCATAAAGCAAGAAAATGCAACAATCTTCTGCACTTGGAATACTCCATTGCTGGGCATTTCTGCCTGCCAAGAGAAGGGTACTTTGCCTTTCATGCCCAGGGCTTGCCCTAGTTCTGTGAGCAAGGCTTTAGTCATACCTGCAGTGATGGGGGCAGGATTTGCTTCAAAAATTGCAGCTCGCTGCTGAATGCAAGGCACTGAATTCAGCCTTTTCCAGCTGTACTTCAGTTAAATCCTCCAGATTTGCTTGTTTCCTGAACTGGGGCTAACACTGATAGCAACAGAGGACACATGCGTATTTTACAAAAAGTTTCTGACTCTTACACACTGGAGCACTAAACTCCTGAATTGTACCCATATAGAGCAAATAATTCTCATATTGGTTTTAGATATTTCAGAGGCCTTCAGTTCATATACAGGAAGCACCTAATAGAAGTGTTTGATTCATCAGATACAATTTTCTGTATTCCAGTTGTTTGTATCTAGTCTTATTAGTTCTTTGGTATTGCTGAGAGGAGGAAGCCTGATGCAACATTGCAAGAAATATAAAACTGGATGAATTTTGTTGGGAAGTGCAATAACTTTACTCTTGAAAACAAATGAAATAGTATAGATGTAAAGTATATGTCTTTAGCCTTGGAAGCAGATGGGTGAGGGGAGCATGCAGAGTGTGTAGAAGGGAGTGACTGTCACTGTTTCTTGTAATTATTTCATTCCAGTCTTGCTCTGTAGTGAGAAAAGCTTCAGAATAAGTGAAAGTATTTTTTTATTTAAGGAACAGTTAAACTGTTTGTGTTATTGCTACAGGGTGTATAGCTGCAAAATGTTCTTACACAGGCTGAGAAAGTGATGAGACAAATTTGCAGAGGAGCAATCCATTAAAGACTGTTAGGCTAAAAGGCGCTAAGTCTGATGCGGAAAGTTCCAAAATTCCCAAGTTCTGTAAGGACAGGGTGTTCTGGGGAAGTGTGGGGCAGCATCCTGGTCAGGTTCTCTGGGGCCTGTTATGGGCAGGACTGGCAGATTAGATACACCCTGGTGTTAGCCTGCGTGTTGTTCCCAGGTGTTACGGTGTGGGGTCTGCCAGCGGTGTGGCTGGCGGCCAAACAGCTGCAATGTGTGGTACTGCGAAAGTTCTGGGCAGTAGAGCTGTCCATATGCAGGTGATCACAGGTACTGGGATGCAGCCAAACTCCTCAGCACCTTCTGGGTTATGCCACAAGCCAAAATGGGAGGCCAGAATCAGGAGGTTACTATTCCTGGTATTGGTGATAGTTTCTTCAGAGGATTTGTACCTTCTGTTACTTACTAGTATTTTACAGAGCAGGATCATCTTTGTGATTTTGAGGCTGATATTTTGGCTATTTGTTTGTTTGTTTTTAATGCTTTGTTTGCTGTAATCTTACAGAGTAAGTAATGAACAATCCTTCTAGACATTGCATGTTCTATAAAATAAAGGCATGTTCACACATGAGTTAGATAAAGTAAACCAGTCCAAATTGAAATAGACACAGACACACTTGGGTGTGGAAGTACACATACTAAGAAGACAGAAACACTCTTCTCCTCTTCCCTCCAGTATCTTCTCCTTTGAACCGCCATTTGGACACATTTAAAAATAAAAAAGACTACCTTAATTTTCACCTGGAATCTAGTCATTAATGAGGTAACACTTTAAAGAAGGAGATGCCAAACCGTTGACATCTGTCAACCTGTTATTTCTGTTCAAAAGATCTGCCTGGGCTACACCAACCTGAAGTCCATTGGTAACCTGGTAGTAATCCAGACTATGGAGATTTTTTCAAATAGGCTTTTGTTGAGAAAAAAGAGAACCATTATTTTCCAGAGTCTAGTAAAGAACCTTTGCCAAGGACTTCATCCAAGTAAGCATTTAGTAGTATTCAGAAAACTGGTAGTGTTGGTTATTTTTCTGCCATCATTCCTAC
Source organism: Tychaedon coryphoeus (assembly GCA_013398595.1). Classification (NCBI taxonomy): domain Eukaryota; kingdom Metazoa; phylum Chordata; class Aves; order Passeriformes; family Muscicapidae; genus Tychaedon; species Tychaedon coryphoeus. Next base: position 82,844 of record WBND01000565.1, on the reverse strand, counting down.
AGATCATCTGTACCTATCAGAGACACCCAGGACTAGCTTATCTCACAGGATATTGGGTGAGAGTGGATACAGTTCAGATTCTTTGGGGAGCATAATGCAAGGCCATGAGGAGCGCTATACTGGACCAGACCTAGTCCAGCATCCTAGCTTGAACAGTCACTAGCAACAAATGCTTCCCCTGCTTTACCTTCCAGCCTTCAGCTACTCAGAGAATCTCTGGTCCAGAGCCAGCTGGTGAGTGTTCAGTACTCTGTGATTAACCCATCCACCAGGAATTTGTTTAATCTCTTTTTCAACTGCTTTTCTCCTCAAATGCTCGGAAAAGCATTCTCATAACACTTTTTCTGCACTTGTAATATGTTCTTGTTTTAAATCCAATGGGAGTTTAGAAAATTCTGTCAAAACTACCTCAAACAGGGAAAGTATGAAGATAAAAGATTTTAAAACCAGTAATATGTGCTTTCTCAGAGAAACTCCACTCTCTTGACTACCACGGTGTGTCTTGGATGTTATAATGTGCTTCCTCTTTGTTTCCCACAGTGGAGATGAGTGCTGTGCTTTAGTGCTTTTCAAGGTGACTTTTTAGGAGTTTTTCTCTTTTACTGTATCTCTGCTGTGCCTGCAGATGCTTCACAGGTGACTTTGTTTCCCTAGTTCTGGTGTGCATCTTACCAGGAATTATAGAATGCCTTATATTGTCAGCTATTTTTTAATGGAGACTGGAGGAAAAGAAGAGGAGAACCATATGTGTGCTGCTCATTTCTATACTTTCCATGTTTGTTTTCTCTCCTAGCCTGAAAGAAGTATGGACAACTGAGCCCTATATAAATGTTATTTTATTTTGCACTAATAATTTTAAATTAAATTCTGTTAAAAAGTGAAAGTTACGATGAGATTTAGAAAAAAAAACCCTCCAAACAGCTTTTTTCAGGAGTGAAAGGATACATTTAATGCTGTAGTTTCCATTTGTAGTGGTCTTCTATGCTTAGTCTGGTTTTTGTACACATCCAAAAACTTTCACTTACATTAAATGAAGTTTCAGCCATAACTTCTGATGAAAGAGATACTTCAAGTGGTTGACAGCAGTGATTCTCAGACCAAATGAGCAAATGGCAAAATGAGACTGGTCACTAGAGGTTGCCAGCTGTGAAACAGACCCATTGCCTGCCCAGTGGCCTGATGTTGTGAATTGAGTTATTAGATGTAGGTGCCATGTAGCTGTGCAGGGCAATCCTTCCTCCTTTCTGAGTGAGGATTTGTCATGGGGAATAAATACGAGGGCTGGGCTCTGCTCTTGGTTGCAATGAAGGACAAATCAAAAATACTAAACTCTTGTTTTACTCAAGTTCATCACATTTAATGTGAGCATAGCAATGTTTCATTCTTTCCATATTTATTAAACTTCTTTATTTGGAATAAAATGCTTGGGAAACTCTATTATAGTTTTTGTTGCATGCAGAACAGCAGCTTTTGGAGCCTTCATTAGGAGCCTTACGACTTTACTGTAGCACAGATGATAGCTGTGTCCTTGATTTTAATGATTTTCTCCAACAATGGAAGATGTCAGAACTCTTTCTGTGAATATTCTCTGCATCTTTGTCAGTATTTCTTTCTGTGTGGAGCCCAGCTGGCAATGGTTACATATAACCCACTCACTGTACTTAATTATTCAGAGACATTTCAGCAGTAATGTCTGTGCTGGAATATCCCAGATAGGGTATATACACCAGTGGCTTAGGTGTGTATGTTCATAGAAGCCAAAATAATAAAAAATAAATAAATAAAATTTTCATTTATTCATAATAATTTACAAATAATGACTAAGTAAAATATAAGGGGAAGAAGTGATGTCTTTGGGGCAGCAGACTGAGATGAGGGATTTCTGAGATGAATTGCAAGTTTGAAAATGATGGTTAAATTTCAGGGTGTGGTCATTTCATTGGTTTGATCCAATTCCTGCCCTCTTATTAATGAATACTGAGTAGTTGGATTTAAAAAAACTTCTGCTTAGTCACTTAATTTTTTTTTCAGCCACAGGAAAAATACCCAGTTTTGCAGGTTGCAAACTCAGTTAGATGGGCTGTGGAGCCCCACAGCAGGCAGCTGTGGCCTGTGGTGTGCTTTGTCACTGGAGTGAAAGACTCTGGGAATGCCACCAGGGTTTGGAATAGCCAGAGGACTTGAAAGATGGTGAGGTCAATGCCCTCTTCATTATCAAACCATATGACATGCTTGTGTATGACTTTTGAGTGAATAAAACCAAAATTCATCTTCAAGCTGTGTTTATTTGATCTAACATCAAAAATGTAACTAGAAATTCTCAGTAGCTGAGGTTATGAATGGTGTTGTATAGAGTCACAGCCATTTTTTGAAATTAATATCTTAAAATCAAACTCTGTAATAAAGTGTGAAGCAAGTTGATTCATCTAAATCCTTCCCCTATATACCAGTAAATTTTTCTTATTGGCTCCAACATATTATAGAAGGTAAAAACAATCTAAAAATGGAAGTGGATGAATACTTTTTCTTTGACAGTTCAGAAACAGCTCGAATTAGAAAACAGTTGGTTAATTTAAAAATTATTCATATTTTGATAGCTTGGGATAAATTAAAACTTTCAGAGTAGCTTTAAGGTTTTTCCTGCTAATTTCTGTAGATAATATTCTTAATAGATACAGCATTCATGCAATGTAGATCAGTCTACTTAAAATGCACTCAGTTGATTTTTATAAGTTATTTATGATGAGGCTGAGAACTTAATGCTGAACATATTTAAGGCTATATACCATGAGAATAACAATTTTTGCTCTTTTAATTTCTTTTGATATATAGAGTTAATAGAACTTGGGCTGATTTCATTTTCAGCAAGAAATGCTCTTCTTTCTCTCCCCGGAAAGAGTGCATGATGTGATTTATGCACTATGCTTAGACATTATCTTCTCCAGCACTTCATTTTAAAGTGATGTTTAGATTGTAAATTAGCTGGATATAATCTTAAAAAAAAGTTAAGGTGTTGAAATGAAAATTAAATATTTTGTCTAAGGGGACCAACAGTAAAACCACTGAAAAACTTCTTTTGTTGTCTTGTCCAATAAATGGTTAACTGCAAATATTGTTATTTTTATTTTTGTTTTTGATACTGTTATTTTTTTAGCCCAAATTTGTTACTAATAGAAGAAGAATCGCTGTAAATCCCTTATCCCTTAAGTTAACAATCCCTTATCATGAGTCATCACTTAACTACTTTGCAGTGGCCTATTGTGTCTTCTAGATAAATTGTCTAATGTTATGTTAGGTTGCCCTGTATGCTGCCATAATTAAGATAAATTACTTCCTTAGAAGATGTTACACCAGATTGTTTCCATACACTTACATTGCACAGCTATATTGACAAAGCAACCCAAAATATTCAGCTGAAAGTAAAAATGCTTATACCCCTGTTTTTTTCAAATCAGTAGTTAATCTTGATTATTCTGAATTCTGTAGGAAGTTTTTTCTGGGATATTATTCTCTCTGCCTGTTCCTTATTAACCTATGCCAGAAGTGTGTCCTGTGGCTGCCTGTGGGCTGTGCAGCCAGGATGGAGAAGCAAGAGGAAAGACCTAAAGCATAAATCTGTGTCACTCCATAGCTCTGAAATGTAGGAGAACATTTCTNAGCTCTGAAATGTAGGAGAACATTTCTGTACCCATGTGGTTGCTTCCTGGACTGATCCCCCCACACCACAGTTCTCTACAGAAGGATCCAGAGGTGAAGCTTGCAGGATTGCCTGAGTCCTCTTGTGCCCCATCTGCCAGTTTTACTGCAGGAAGGTACAAGGTTCTCATGGTTAATCTTTCATTATGATTATTTGAAGAATGGTGGTGTTACTTTTCACTATGACATGAATAATTTCCCTAGGCCTCTCAAACCTTTGATGCATGGCAAGCTGATGTTAAGCTGAACACCTCCACATACTCACTCGAATAGGAGATGAGGATGGTGCTTGATTGACAACAGTGATCTGGAAAACTGCTGGTGCCTAAGTAAGAGCTTATGGTAATCAAAATCCAGAAAGATAAAATGCTACTGTATTCAGATTGTTCCTTCTTTACTTCTGAATTAATTTTTGCATGTGGTGTTCTCTAGTGCTTTATTAATAATAATTTTATTTTAAAATATGGACTTGTAGAATAAGGAAAGTGTTCTATTTTTTAACTTTAAAAAATATCTCAGTTTTTAAGAGTGATTGCAGGCTCCTTCTTTGGAAGGTTGTTTCACAATCCCCCTCCTTTGGTGGGTATAGATTTCATTCTAGGAAAAGCCGATTTATTTTTCTAAAACTGATCTTGGAATTAAATACTTCTCTGAAGAGTTATCTCTGAAGTCTGGTTTCTAGACGCCATCCCTGTTCTAATGTGTTTGTGCATATTAACTTACCTTGTATCATATGCCCAGGAGTGGAAATTCTGCTGCTTCTCTCTGCTTCTTTTTTTACCACTGCTATGCATTAGATCATAGACATGTAAAGAAAGTGTGCCTCGGCACCAGACCAAGTCTTTCCTTCTGCCTCATTTCTCAGATGTAGTATCGCTGCCCTCCGGCTTTGCTGTACTGAGATGCAGTATCCACACAATTTGAATGTGCTCTTACACATGGTTTTAGTGCAGCTTCGTGCAGCATGGCAAGTTTTATGACTAAGACTCTTTTATTGTCCTTCTGTTCCAACTATTCTGTAGGTGCAGGGGAGCCTACAAGAGAATTTGCTAGGGGCAGCATATCTTTAAAGATTTCACTCAAGAGAAGTTGTAAGGAATCTTTCAGTCCCACTTTTATTTGTTCTGACCAGAAGTAACTCTGAAGTCCTTAACATTATATCATTATGAAACTAGCATTCTTTTCTTGCCTTTGCATTTCATTCTTACAGCTCTCAGGCCTTGTGAAGTCATTCATTCTAAAGCACAAGCAGATACAAGTCTGGGTTTTGCTTGTTGCTCTCTTAGTACAAGGTTGATGGAAGAGCATCTAGTGCATTATCCATGATAATCAGATCAACAAAATGTTTTCAAGATAATGAAGAGTTAATATGAGTAGAAATCATTAAGCCACCTCATAGGATGTAGATTGTCCAGGTTTTTCTATCTGGTGACATCAGGCATGTACCTATGAAGAGGCATGTGTGAGCCTACCTGATATTACCAGGGCTCTGAAAACTCATCAAGCACATTTAGTGATGAGCAAGCAAAAATTCTTTCTGGTGGAACCTGCTCTGTGGTATTTTGCTCTGTCACAGTTCTGGAGTCCAGAGTAGATGGCACCAAAAAGTGCCCTCTGTCCTCTGAGCCAGAGGAGAATTAAAACCCTGTGGGCTAAAAATTCCTCTGGAGGCTGAACTCTAAGTCTTAAAGTAGCTCCTGTCTCATTCGTTCAGAACTGAGCAAGTTAGGCCATCTTGCTTGTACTAAAATGGCAGTGCTGGTGCTTTGCTTTTTTTTAAATTTTTTTTTACCCCATTTCAATTTGCTGGACTTTTTTCAAACTTTTGACGATTTCTGTCCAACATGAATACAATGGTGTTCTTTCCTGGTGTCCAGCTTATTCAAACACTACTGTAGTTCAATCATTAAACTCAAGGAGGTCATTCTTTGATTGGACTGTTTATTCAGTGAGGCTAGCTAGTTTCTTACAAAAATCCATATTTTGCTGCTCAGCCTTTTTCAGTGTATAGATCAGTTTCCAGATTTATATGGAGTTGAATCAGGTGTTGGAGAGGCATAAAATGAGAGTGGAGCAGGAAACCTCTTGACTGTTTTTCTGTCAAGTTTCTGAATCTGCTCTTAATCTGAGTCCCTTGGCAGTGAGATAAGCCATCAAGATTTTTCAGGCTATCAGGACTGCTGGTGTAGCCAATCACAGCAGTAATACGCTGTGCCATGGCTGCAGTGGTGAACATTGTATTTGGTACAAGCAGATGAAGCCTGTAGAAGGCTAATAAAAATTAAATTGAATTCCGTTTCATCTTTGAGCTACTTGTTATTAATGTTTACTTAGAATAAAAAGAATATGAGGAGAAGGTAGTCCAACTTGATTTTTTGAATCAGAGAAAAAAATAGCTGAACTAGAGGGACTTGAAGGATTTGTAATGGACATAAGGAACTAAGTCAAAATATACAGATGAAACTTAGTCTGGATCTCAGGGAAAAAAAAAAAAAGAAAATTAATTTCAGTACTTCAGTGGCATGCAATTCTCTTTAAATAATTTTGTTTTAATATTAATTCTAGCAACCGTAAATTGCAGCGGTCAGAAGGGCTTTTTCATGGTAACTTTTATCCCTTATTAAACATTAATAGAAATAGTAATTTATGACATTGAATCAAACCAAGGTACTTATTAGATTTAAATAATAAATGGGTGATGAATCAGATCAGACTAGGCAAGCCAGTCTTTTATTTTACACCATCTATATGTTGTACTTCAGTGTGTGTATATACACTAGTTCTCACACATATGTGTAACACATGCTTGAGTCATTTAAAGACTCTGCATTCATTTTCTGTCTTACTTTTCAATGAAATGTTTTCTGATTTTAATGAAATGTGCTCAGATTGATTAGACTTTTTTAAAAGGAGCTCAAAAGAGCTACACAATTCTCTGAAATGTAGGAACACAATTATTAGGGATTGAATTATTTTGTTACACAAACCAGAGCAGTTTGCAGAAGTGTTTTTAACTTCATCAGCTAAATTCAGAGGTCATATTTAAAGAAAATCCTCTTTATTTTATTTTAAACCGTGGTTAAATTTTTTTAAGACCTCTAAGAGGATTTCTGTAGCAAGCCATAGTGTAGAATAAGGTAACAGATTAATCTAGCATTGAAAGTGCTGCTTAAAAAAGTCTCCCAGGACCTACAGGTAAATATTATGATAAGCCAAGCCAGGTTGCCCTACTCAAGCAGATTCATAATTAAAACAGACCCATGTGCATTGAGGGTCACAAGCAGAGTATGAAAAAAGAAATGGGTAGGACAGGAGCAGAGAGAAGTTTAATTCAAAACAAATGAAAACGGAGTACAGCTGCCAGATACTCCATATAGGAGCAGGATGAGGACAAATAAGAGCTTCAGGCATTTGGAAACTCCTCCAACCCATCTGTTTTCTGTGAATATTAGTTATTGCTCAGACATTAGGTATTTAGGCCATTCCTGCACCACACATCACAAGTGGGCTCAGCAGTATACCACAGGAAGCTGGTGCAGTGATGGCAGGCCCTGGGCCTGTCTGTGTGTGTGTTCTGAGTGCTTCAGGCTTTTGCAGATCTGCCATGCTTTAGACTACATCAATTCCCAGCCAGTTGGGGCTGCCGCCCCAGACTGCAGAATCTCAAATGATTGTCTGCAAGTAGGTGTTTGGATGAGGGTGTTTTCCTCTCTGATCTCAGGTTACATAATACATCAGTATATTTTTCCCAAAATTGCAGCCTGAATGGGTTAGAAATTGCTGTAAGAGTTTTCTATGCAGATGCTTGATACTAAAACTTTGTGGAATTAAAAAAAATTGCAGAACTTAAACTAAATTGTCTAATTGTCCCTGCCCACTTGACCAAGGGAAGCCAGTTGGGTAATCTTTTTGGATTTCAGTAAAGCTTTTGATACTGTCTCTCACAGGATCCTTCTGGATAAAATATCCAGCCCTCAGCTGGATAGATGCATCATGTGGTGGGTGAACAGCTGGCTCATGGTTTGGGCACAAAGGGTTACAGTGAATAGGGTGGTATCAGGTTGGTGGCTGGTCATTAGTGGCATTCCACAGGGCTTCATTTTAGGGGCAGTGCTCTTCGAAATTTTCATAAATAACTTGGATGTGCAAAGGTATATTAAATAGGTTTGCTGATGACACTAATTTGTGAGGACCTGTTGATTCCCTCAGAGAGGCCCTGCAGAGAGACCTTGACAATATAGAGGGCTAGACAATCTGCATTGTATGAAGTTTGACAAAGACAAGTGCCAAATTCTGCACCTGGGATGAGGCAGCCCTGGATGTACAGACTGGGGAAGGAGATGCTGAAGAACAGAACTGCAGAAAGGGACCTGGGGTCCTGGTCAGGGGAAAGTTGAATGTGAGCCAGCAGTGCCCTGGCAGCCAGGAGGGGCAAACCTGTCCTGGGGTGCATCAGACACAGCATCACAGCTGGGCAGGGGAGGGGATTGTCCTGCTCTGCTCTGAGCTGGGGTAGCTGCACTACACACTTTTGTGTAGTTTTGGGAGCCACAATATAAGAAAAATTAAGCAATTAAAAAGCATCCAGGGAAAAGCTACAAAGATGGTGAAGGGCCTTCAGGGGAAGCCATACAAGAAGTGGCTGAGGTCACTTGTCTGTTCAGCCTGCAGAGGAGGAGACTGAGGGGAGGGCTCACTGCAGTTACAAATTCCCTGTGAGGGGAAGAGGAGGGACAGACACTGATCTCTGCTATGTGGTGATGAGTGACAGGACTTGAGGGAATAGTCTGAAGCTGTTTCAGGGGAGGTTTAGATTAAATATTAGAAAAAGATTCTTTACCCAGAGAGGGTAGTTGAGCACTGGAACAGGCTCCCCAGGGAAGTGGTCCCATCACCAATTCCTGACAGAGTGCAAAAAGCGATTGGACAGTGCTCTCAGGCACATGTGACTCTTAGGATGGTCCTGTGCTGGGCCAGGAGTTGGATTTGATGATTTTTAGGTGATCCTTTCAAATCGGGATATTCTGTGATTCTATTTAAAAATGATAAGTTAAAGATTCACTTTTAGTTATACATAAATCTATGATATTGTCAAAAGCACACAGTTAAGTATGAAATCAGTAAAATTAGAAAATGGATGGATTGGAAGCATTAAATATCAAATGGAACCTTCCAATGATGGTTGTCTTGAAAATAAATATCAGTGGATTTGCTTTGTCACCTTTGGACCTTTAGAGGTTGGAGCACTGCCCCTGAGATGGTATTTATATCATTTGCAGCTTCAAGAAGCAAGAAATTTCTCTGAACCTTTAACGTCAGCTTCTCAAATCCTTAAGTAAACATAATTAAGCTTTCAAAAATGCTGACAAGATAATTCCATTCAACTCCAAATGGATATGTAGATTCATGATGTTAAAATGCAAGTAATTTTTATTTAAAATACTGTATTTGAATTTTTAACCCTCCTTTAAGAACCCAGATTTACTAAAGGAGGAATACAAGTTGTTCCTGACACTGGATCACATATGAGCTCTCCTGTTAGGGCAGTGCAGGCGCCCAGTCACAGAATCACAGAGTCAAGTAGGTTGGAAAAGACCTGAGATCATCCAGTGTAACCTAGGACCAAACACCACCATGTCAACTTGACTGTGGCATTGAGTGCCACATCCAGTCTTTGCTTAAATACCTGCAGGAATGGTTATTCCACCACCTTCTTGCACAATCCACTCCAATGTCTAATCACGCTTTCTGTGAAGAAATTCTTCCTAATGTCCAACCCAAACCTGCCCTGGCACAGTTTAAGACTAATCCCTATTCTACTGCTGGTTGTTTGGGAGAAGAGCCCAACCCCTACCTGTCCACAGCCTCCTTTCAAGTAGTTGGTGAGAGCAATAAAATCACCCCCAGCCTCCTTTTCTCCAGGCTAAAAATCCCCAGCTTCCCTGGCTGCTCCTTGTAGGACACGAGCTCCAAGCCCTTAACCAACTCCATTTCTCTCCTCTGGCCATGCTCCAGCACCTCAATGCCTTTCCTGTAGTTAGAAGTCCAGAGCTGAGCACAGGATTCAAGGTGTGGCCTCACCAGTGCCGCGTACAGGGGGACAATCCCTGCCCTGCTGCTGCTGGCCACACCGTTGCTGTTGCAAGGCAGGATGTCACTGGCCTTCTTGGCCACCTGGGCACACATTGGCTCATGTTTAGCTGCTGTCAAGCAGCACCTCCAGGCCCTTTTATCTCGGCAACTTTCCACCACTCTGCCCCCACCTGTAGCACTGCCTGAGGTTGTTGTCACCCAAGGGCAGGACCTGGCACTTGGTCTTTTTCAACCTCATGCCACTGGCCTCGGCCCATCAACCCAGCCTGTCCAGGTCCCTTTGCAGGGCATTCCTGTCCTCCAGCAGATCAACACACATTGCCCCAACTTGTCCACAAATTTGCCTGTGGTAGATTCAATCCCTTCACCTGGATCATCAAAAAAAAAATCATCAGTGTTTCCACACACTAATTATCTTCTTAGACAACCCTTCTTAACACAAATATTTTTTGCCTCTGGTCATTTTTTCAAAGTGGAAATAAATTTGTGATTATGTGATAATTAGGGGACTGAAAAACCTTTTTTTTTTCTTCTTTACAAAAATCTGAGTGGTAAAATGATTGACTTCAGGTGGAATGATAGATGTTGGATTCTTATGGGCTTTTAGTAGAAGAAATAACTTTCAGTGTCCTGAAAATCCATTTGATTTAGTTACTGGGTTTGAAATTACCTGATTGAACAGTGTTCTTTTTTCCCCTCCTCCAAAAACCAAAATACGTGTCTTAGAAAATTGTTTTCCATAGGTGGCTAATGTTTTTAGAAAATTGTTTTCCATGGAGGACTAATTTTTTTTGTCAGTATGTACCAAAGGCCTGTCCTTCATCATTGTGTGGACTTTACCAGGGAGCTTGTGTAATCACAGGATGAGATTACAGGATGTGTAATCACAGTTCTTGAGACGGGACAGTGTCCCGCGCAGCCAGCATTTGGTCACAGTGCTAGAACTTCAAGCTTGTGGTGAATACACAAGTGTGGATTGAGTTCAGTTTATTTTGTCGTTTTAGTACAGAGTGAGCAGGGCAGAGTACAAAAATACTCTGTCTTGAAAGGAAATTGTCTATGTTAGATAGTCCTTCGAGTTTACAGGGAAGAGATGTATTCCAGTGTGATTGTGGCTAAACTAAGAGGCCTGGTTATCCTGGCTTTTCTTGACACTGACATTTGAGTGTTTTACTGTATATAAAAAGGTTTTATAGCATATATATGTGTGTGTGTATATATATATACATATATATATATATACACACACATGTATAACAGCTCCTAACTTCTATGCAGTACTTGAGCAAAGTTATTGATCTGGCTGAGGCAGCAGTTTGACATGACAAGCAAAGTCAAAGAAGCCACCTCTGAAAAAACTCACATTTTGTAATAATAAAATGAAAGGAAAACAAAAAAACTGCTGTTTATTTCTTTTGGATGCCAAGGGGCATGTGTATGAGATGTACTAGTTTGTATACAGAGTACATACTATAAAAACTGTGCAAACAGGAATTATGTAAGATTTTTAAATAGTCTGTCTATCTGGTATTTTCTGGGATTTTGAAATAAAATATAAAGAAGGAAGAGTATTAAAAAAATGAAAGGTTTGCATAATGTACTCCTACATTATTCTGTCTATCCCCAGAAGTTTGTTACTTTGGGAATTCCCAAATCACAGCTGCTATCTTTGGGCTTAATTTTGTTTTAGAGATTTCTGTATTGCTTGATTATGTAATTGCTTTTGAATTAATTCAAAGAAACTTGACATCCTTACATAATCAGTAGTGAGATCCACAGTACGCATGCCCACTACTACTACTCTGCTACTGTGGAGTGAGCTTTGATGGCAATCGCCAGATTTCCCTTTTTCCCTGTAAAGGCTTGGGCAGTACACAAACTGAATTTCTTCAGAGAAAACTGATGTGAAGCTTGTGCTTCACATGCATCTTTATTTTAAATGAATACTCTCTTTGGGACACATTGCATGAGTAACCTGTTCCTCAAGAGACTCTGCAAACAGGATATTTGCTGTTTGGGAATTCAGATTTATTACTTAATGCATGCAATAAGTAGAACTAAAAAGCTATGAAATACCACTCTCAAAAAGATGTTTCATGTGTCCTGATGTTCCGCAGTGGGCATACGCCAGGGTTCAGTTGTGCCACCACACTAGAGCTGGGCAGAAGTGGAACACCTGAAGTGCAGGTGGTGTGAGGTGTGGGATGTAGTCCCTGGTGCTGGTTGCTTCTCTCTGCTTCTGGGGTCAGTGCAGGGACAATCACTGGTACCCTTCCACCTAGTGTTTTGAAGTGGAGGCGAATGAAAATCCCAGAACAGCTTGAAGCACCTAAGCTGGGGATGTCAGCGTTTATGGGACGGCATCATGACATTTCCTGGTGAGGTTTCTGTTTGTTTCCTAGTAATGCTTAGCCAGCTTTGAGGTTTTTTTAACTGTTAATGAGTGATAAATTGATTATCTTGTTGGCTCCCTCAAAGGACTTCAGCAGAAATGGGAGGGATGGTTGCCTGCTAATGAATGCAACTAATCCTCCCTGGTATACCACACTTATCAAATACTAGAATTTTTGAATTATCATTCCATTGAAGATTAATTTTTTAAAGAATAATTGCTGCTTTCTGTCATAATGTACATAAATACCTTAATTTCTTTGCTGTTTTTTTCCACAACAATCCAATACCATTACATACTGTGTTCAATTCCTAATAATTAACTTACTCTTAATAAGCATGTAGCACCAATGACTGCAAGTGAATATAGCATACATAAGGAATATAAAAATGCTGTGGTTTTTAGTCTGTGCATGAAGAATTATTACAGAGGTATTTACTTATCTCTTAGTAAGTAAATTTCAGTTGTGTCTTAACTACTAAACAGATATGGTGTAAAAGAGTGCATTCTGCTGCATTTTTATTAATTGCAGTGGTAAATTTCTTAGAATTAACACATACATATGAAATAAGGCCTATCAAATCAATTAGGATGCTTAACCATGAGTCTCAAATTATTTATTCTGAGCCCACAAGCAATGCAGTGGATATTGAGAAGCTTTTACAAAGCTACAGTATTTTGTGGCCTAAGTTTACAAAACGCTAGAGAAAAATGTTTTATTAAAAAGAAAATATGTTTTAAATTATTAATTGTAACATTATGTAATTAAAAGCATAAAACTTAAGTGGGAAGCAATAAAACCAAATTATTATCATTTATTTTCTTCCTCTACTTCCTTCTGGGGACATTGGAGCAGCTGTAATTACTGTATGCAATCATTTATGCTTGCCAGGGAAGAGCTAAATACATGTAATTGATAGCAACAGCTCAGTTTCTCAAGTGAGGAGAATGAGTGCTTGTGCTTACATCCATTAATTGCAGACAGTTTTCTCTTCCCAGTTTGCAGCAAGTGACCTTGCCATGGTTGCAAGGAAAGATGGCTGTTTTCTTCATGAGCTGGAGGGGGTAGAAACTAGATAAATCCAAAAGAATGTGAAGCTTATGGCAACTGAAGTGATCATTTTCTAAATGAGGAAGCAGAAGCCAATGTCTCACTGTAGTCTGAATAATATCTCTCTATCTGTGCATGTTGAATTTCACTTTGATTGTAGCCTGAAAGATGGACACCTAAACCAATGTGAACTAGATGTAGGGAGAGATGCCTGCATGTACTATGGCACATTCTCTCCAGTTCTTTGAAATAGCAGGGCAGTAATGTATGTCCTCCATAAAATATTTTTTTCTGGGTTGCAGATCAGCAAGAATGCTCTTACTGGTTTAGCTCCACTGATTTGAGAAGGAAAATTGTTTATTGTATAAATGGTTGTTGGGTGTTAGCCATATAGGTGCCTGTGATGAGGGCATTTGGCACACTCACAGATGTGGGGGTGGCTGTGTGGATGTGGGAGTTGAGGTGGTTGTTGCTGGAGCAACAGGCTGTGTGGATAGTCACCAAGTCTTGTGTTTGCTGCCCCAGCATGAGCTGGGTCCAGTGGCAGCAGATGTTTGTGTGAGGAGAGGCTGCTCCTATTCAGGAGCTCAGCAAAGCTGAGGATTGCTTGAGTAGTAGAGACAGATGAAAAATATGTGAAGTAGGATCATTTGTCCATGTGGATTACTATTCTTAAATGATCATTCTGTATGGTTTCCCCTGGAAGGCTGTGTGTGACATCTGTGGATATATGACAGTGTGAGACTTCTTTCTCCATCAAAGCAAGTTCACACAGAGTGTTTGCAGAGCTCATTTAAAGCTGCCAGTAAGAGTTAGCATACTTAACACCCCCTTTCTGCTCAACATGGTGTAACTGCATGACACGGTTAAGTTGAACTCAAAATTATTGTTCTCAGCTTGTAGTAAGCTTGGAAAGCTGCTGCTTCTGCTAAGAGCCAGAGAAGAGTTGGAAAGTCTGAAGGCTTTTTAGTTTTTTTCCACTCATGTGAGATACCTCTGATTGTGAAACTACAATTGCCTTTATCTAGAACTCATCCTAACTACAACTGGACCACTAGTTTGCCCAAGTCTAGTTCCTTTTGACTGCTGCTGAGAACTGGATTGGTATTTTTGGAGACTACTTGTGCTAAAATGTGGGGGAGGTTGAGTGGTAATGGCTGATCTAGACCCTGTTTTTCTGTATGTTTTCCCAATGTTCATCACTTCATCAGAACTGAATTTCGTCTGCTATTTTACCATTTTACCTTCAGTAACTTGGTATCATGATCTCCTGTAATTTTTCACTGACAGCTTTTAGCTCTTACTGCCTTGAAGAGTGTTCTATCTTCAGCACTCTTTATCATTTCAGAGTTATGCCCCCTTTTGCCACCCTTATGGATCTGCTGCACAGCAAAATATCTCCCTCTGGTACTCTTGTTCCATTGTCAAAACCAACCCATTATGTCTACACTTTTTTTCCGTTATTTTCTGCTTATTAATCTACAAAAAGAGATTCTTGAAGAAAACAGTGTTTTCCAGGGAAATGCCCTGTTAGCTGTGGGTGGAGGCTGCATGTAGGTCTCCAGGATCCTTTGCTTTGTCAGTTTCTGGGTGTGTTTCCTTCACAGAGCCAATCAGCAGAGGACAATGCTTTAATACAACACTTAGATGATTAGGCTGTTTTTTCCCTTCTTTCTAGATTTGCCAGTGGACTGCAGTAAATAATCAGAAGAGCAAAAATATTGCTTTCATCATAGGTATATCATTTTTGGTGAATGGAAGCTTGTATCATGACTGAATTCCTAAGAAAGATAACAGTAAATGCATAAAGTTCGGTGGTTTCCAGCTTTAGCTATTAGAGTCCATCTACTGCGAAAACCTGCTATTTAGGTTTGTAGTATGTGTGTGTCACGTTTTACCTGGCCAATAAAATTGGTAGAACATGAAGATACTAGCATGCAATAAGGAAATTTTCAATTCTGTGTTGAGTAGACAGAAGAGTAAGTGCAACAAATGATATTCCAGAAGGCCTGCTATATCTGCTTTAAAGGAAAACAAAACATGATGTTAGGATTAGGATAATTGCAGCAGTATGGTTATATTTTCTTTGTTCACTTCTTCAAGTATTATCGAGGCTTACTGAGCAATTTCAGGTTCTGGAGTAAATTGGAGAAATGATCAGAGTGAAAAGCAACTGAAAGAAAAGTGTTAACGTGGCAGTATTTCCTATACTCGGTACTGCCATTTCCAAGCTGAGCAGCCTGATGAATGTGTATTCAGCAGCTTGTGGAAGCACCAGTGACATCCGGTGGTGCCATCCAGTTACACAGCTCCCAGTCTGCTGACAAAGATCTGTAATACTCAGCCATTTGAAGGTGGCAGTTTAGGATTGCTTTACATCCTGACTCAATTAATCTAATCTTTGTTTTATGATTTCCATTTTGGTAGAACAGGATTTCTTTTATTGCTGCATTGACAATGAGATTCATTGACTGCCTCCAGGTGGTGTTGCCTTTTTTGTTGCCCTGCACGGTATCCTAATTGACATAGAATTGTGGAATCTGCTTGAGATTACAAACTGTATGCTTTAGCAAAGCGTCTAGGATCATTAAGAATGCATAGCTGACTTCCAGCAGTGCCTATTAAGGATGAATTAATGTTTATTTGTAGTGTTGACAACAGAAGCTGAAACCATATATCCTTCTACTTTATCTAAGAGAAATTATAAATATCGACTGGCTACAAACCGTTATTCCTATATTAAATTTCTCTTCAGATTTTTAACAGGTTGCATTCCATTTTGTCTCTTCATACTGAGTGTTAGCACAAGACAAATGCAGTTAGGATGTTAATTGTCACACTTACTAGAAGAAAATTACATGGCAGGAACAACTGTCTGGCATTCAGCTGCCCTCTAGATGTATTGTATCAATTAGAAGGAGTGACTAGTTTTTAAATGCATACATTTTCAAGAATAATTTCAGCAGTTTTTGAGGTTGCTCTTTCTTATTGGAGGTGTAAATGAGAGAAGTTAAAGGCTAGAGTCTTCTCTCAGTAACTTAGTGTTGTTGGGTCTTTGTAGTATCAGCAGAACTGGGAATACTGGATTGTACTAGGGCTTTGCATATAAAAAACCTGAAAGTAGCCTCTCCAACAGAAATTATGGTGCTTTATTTGTATTTTCCCCCGAGACACAATCTTACATGAAGAGACCAGTTCTGCAAAGTGAGAAATCATGTATTTATTTCCATTTTTCTGCTTCATTGTTTTGTTGAGTGCTGTATTCTTTTTGGAGAGGGACCATAACTGAGACTGAAGAGACAGACGTGCTGTGTTTCAGAGAAGACAAAACTGGAAACCAGACCCTGTCACTAAACCAGAAATAGTCTCACAACTATGCTTTTTATAAGCACTTTGTCTGATTCTTTGAAGATTTGCTTCTAAAAAGAATAGGAGATACAGATCCTGTAATTTTTAATATGTCAAAATGTTAGGAGCCAGGAACCAGGCTTGTCACACCTAACTTTATACATCCAAGTGAGTTGCATGAGCTAGGTTTTCAGTCTGCTTTGCCACTCTTAGGAGGGGGCAAGTGAAAGAAGACAGTCAAGCACCAAGACACATCTTCAATAGACTGAGCTGTTTTTGTGGTCAGGAGATCTCTGTCCTCCAACTATAGACAGCGTTTTGAATGACTCTGCTCTTAAGTTTGTAATAACAGGGCTTCAGGATGTGCTTCAGAGCATTAGCCTTTGCTTCAAGATTATGCAACTGTAAAAGATACTAATTTGAAAAAATCACCCATTAAAATGTAATTTCCCACCAAGCATTAACTTGATTAGTTAGTTTGTTTTTTTAAAAAGAAGCAGCATGTTTAAACTCATTAGCTGTTTTTAATTAAATTTCCAAGCCATGAATGGTCTTCTTGAATAGATATTTTAACGTAGTGCTGCTTTTCCATTGAGTCCATATGGCATGCAATTAGCTACTATAAACTATAGGATATTAAAGCTTCTGTGACAAATCTTGGGGCTTGTGCTGATTCTTTATGGCACAATTATAGTGATAACCAGTATCCTGTATGTTTTCTAATGAAGCAGAACAGACATTCCCTGTTTATTCCTGATTAATTCCTGTTAATTCTCTCACTAAGAGAACTTTACGTCTAAACTCCACAAATTAGGACCCTGTAGCAATATAGGTAAGTTTCTAAATTATTTATCAAACTGTTGGTGTTTTTATCTCTGTCAGCCCTGTTAGAATAAATCTTCTTAACAATAACCATTTTTTGGAAAGGTCTGTTGACAAAGAAAAAGAATCAAAGAAAAATATAACCTAAATGTCATTACTGGTAAAACATGTCACTTTTAACAACGCTGAAGTCCACTCATGTTCCCAACGCCAGTATGGCAGAAAAGAGCATTCCAGCACTAATCTTAATCTCACCTAGGAAAAAATCATCGAGGAGCAAGTTTTTAAAACATTTTTGTCTTTATGTAATTTATGTTTACTACCTAATTATATTAGATGTATGACTACACTACCAACCAGAGAACCAAAACACCTTTGTTTTAATGTTATTTAGTTTTTATTCCTATCTCAATTTCATGAGATAGTATATTTCATTAGATATGAAAGATATGTAAGATAAAATGGATTAAATTGGGGGAAAAATTCAACAAAGCAAGTTTTGTTAGGAAATCTTATCACGTTTTCATCTATTTAAAACATTCCAAATCTGAACAGGTTGGTGTATTGCAGGCATTAGTACTGTAATATCTAACTGAGAGAATACAACCATTCTCCACACCAAGCACAACAAATCTTCTACACATTTACTGTATAAATTTCTAGTTCTTCAGTCTTCTTTTCAGTCTCACATTTTTCTGTTAATTTCAACAAAGTTTGTGAACTTTAGCACCTTACATGGGGCAGCTTGTCCGCAGTGCAAAGGCAAGCTGGCTTAAATACATTAGCAGTAAATGGATTTTGTCTCATTGGTACCAGGATAATGCTCTTGTCTACAAATAGGAGAGTAGCAGAAGAAAGATGCTGGGCTGCTATGCACATGATGGAGATTAAGCATTTATTTATTCTTTATGAAAATTGGTAGATTTTTTCTCATAAATGAGATGCAAATTTTTTGTTTTTAAATGCTCACATAACTTTTAGTTCTAAGGAAGAATTAAACCACCAGAGTTATCAGCAAAGATAACCTCTTTAAATTGTCTTACCCTTTCATCTCTTAGGATGGTTGAATGTATTCCTTACAAGTATCATTTATTATAGCATTTACTATGTATTTTCATTAATTGGTGAAAATCTCACATTATGGCCAGGTACATGTTAAAATTAAACCAATTAATTACTTTAGTGTGATAAAGGTCCTGACTTTTATAGGTGCTGAACATCTGTAACTACTACTGAGACTCACTGGAATGAAATGTTTGGTTATGAGCATCCCTGGAATTTGCCATTTGGTGGAAATAAGGAGTTTAGCACCTCTCTGGTGGCTTAATCAGTATCAAGAAAAATTGGATTCTCTATTGCATTATAAAAAATCAGGCTGTCTTCAGTAGTAAGTGCACATCCTTTCAGAGATTTAGGAAAAGCCATGAGATTTGCAGTTTGTCCTTTTGAGCTTCTTCAGCAAGAAGTAAAAGGGGTTTAATAGTGAGCCTAGGCCACTTAAATAATGTTCTATGCTCACCAGTTTGTTCTTATAGTGTATGTTACTTTTCTTTTACACAGACCTCTAAGGAAATTTCTATTTTATTTCTGTTAATTATTGAAATACCTTTGCTATTTTTCAGTCCCATTTCTCTCAAACATTTGCAAAGGTTTCTCAAAAAGAGGTATTTGACCAACAGTTACACTCTACTGAAATTACTGTTTGTACCAAAATAGTTTACAGAAACACACGAAGGTGCTATTGGACGCTGCTGAGAAATTACAGCAATGCAGTTAGTGAAAATCAAAGTAACCAAAGAAGTGGACTCCGTGTTCCACTTCTGGAACTGTTATCCTCCAGCTTAAATTAACAAAGGTCTATTCAAATCAGTTTTTAGCCATGACTCAGTCTACAAATTCAGTCTAAATGATTATGTGTAAGGATCACTCTAAGATGCCAATTTTGTGTAATTGTGCCAATGGTAATAAAATGGAATAAATGTCCAAATGTGAAGAGCTCTAAGATAATAAAGCTGAGGCAGTGAAGGATTGGAGGTGCTTTCAGCTAGTTACATAATGAAATTTGGCACCATTTACAGCAAAACCTTAGTCTATACCATGTAAATGGAAAAGAGTCCCATCCTAGGAAACTCCATTGCAATTATCTGATGTTGCTGACTACGCAGATGAGATACTTTGCCAATTGTCTTCTCTTCTTCAGAAGACAGTCAAAAGGAATTAAGGAATTTCCATCAGTGTTTCCTCTACTGTTTTTAACCTACTGTACTAGTACTAGTTTCTAGTACTGTATAGCACATTTCATAATTTTCCCCTTCATGTTTACAGCATATTTAAAGGCAAAATCTGCTTGTAGAAAGCATTGCTAAGGTGGCCTGTAGGCTCACCAAACTGCAGTAGGTGGACGTGGGCAGATTTTGCCATCACTGAACAACTCAGTCTGCTGGAAAGTGTGAACTTTGCTGGAAATTTCTGATCATCTTAACCTTAAGATCCAGCAAAAACACTATCACCATCTGACATACTTTCACAGCAGAGAAGTGAACTGCAGAGGCATTGCAACTATTTCCACCATGACAAGAAGCAGGTTATACCATAACAGCTGTTACAAGGCATTTTCTGTCCCCTCTTGGAGATGGGCAGTCTCCTGGATTTTCTTTCTATGGAAAACATCCTTTCATGACAACAGACTTCATTGGCTCTGAATTGCTGTGGTCAGTTCCTGGCAGAACATTGAGAACTGTTTCCTGGAAGTTAAGTATTTGAGAAGGGCACAGAACAGTCAGGGCTTGGCAGCTAATGATGCCTTAAGTTTTAGCTTTCGTATTTTCCAGATTCTGTACTGCATTAGTATATAACCCTGAACTTCATGTAAAGTGATAGCAAGTTCTCCTCACAGTTTAGTGAGACAAAACAATCCTTTTCCAGCCTGAGAACCAAGGACACCATCCCAGCTTCGGGCCCCAAAATTATAAACAACAGCAAATTGAGGAGAGCAATCTGAGAGGATGGGACTTCATCACCTGAAGCTGTAATTGGACAATTGTCCCCAATATGACTAAATGTCCAATGGACTAAAACTTATAAAAGTGTGAAGACTCGTGACTGGTCATCCATCTTGGGTGTAGCCTCATCCAGGCTCTTGTACTGCCCAAGGTGTATTCTTTGAAGGCTTTTTAGTAAATACCTCCTTTATTCCTTAAACACTGCCTAACCTCTGTTCTAGGTAGCCTCTCAAGGCATCAGTTTTAGGGACAGGGTAAGTCCAGTTACTTCACCCTGAGCTGGTAGGCTGTGGGATATTTCTTCTCTCTAATTGCCAGAGACCAGAACAAAAGAGATTGTAGGATCTAGCTTCCATCACCAGTGTTCCTTATTGAATTTGGGTTTGTTTTGGCATTTGTGACGGATGATCCTCCTGAGCTGAATATTAATTTATTGATGCAAAAAACTGTAGTTTAGTTTTGAGAGACAGTTTGTGGGTTTGTGTGAGTCTTTCCTTGCACTGACAAAAGATACATTTTTCCTAAGACAGTTTTTCTTTAGAGAGTTACGTGACCTTGTACACATCATGAAGTGGATAGAGGTCAGATTTAATCCCATGATGGAATTTTATTTTAAATTATAGAGACAGACCTTTTTATTGTTCTTTTTTTTAAAATGAGCAGTTCCTTTTCTGTGACATTTAAAAAGGAAGCACGTGTGGGAAATACTTCATTGTAGGCTGAATGACAAGGAAAAGTTAGATGCTCAGGAGGGAAGAAAGAATTAAAATGGCCATGTACCAGTTATCTATACAAAAATGGGTTTCTTTTTTTACTACCTTACCACTAATTAAAAGTTCACGTTAAGGTGGTTACTTTCCTTGGAAAGCAGTTGTCTATGTCTTCAGGCCTGATTTGGTGTCAAAGAAGGAACAAAATGGTAGTGATGATATATAGGATGATAATACAAAGAACACTGAGATACAGAACGTGAATGCTGAGTTTTTAGGTATTCCTGGAAAGATAGGAACCATAGCAGGATTTTTAAAGTGGCATAACACTTGAAAGAAAAATAAAGCACATGTGAAGATTTTCATTCAATCTAAGCCACATAGAAGACTTCAGCTTTGGGAAAAAGAAGAAGCAGAACCATTGAATAAATCTGCACCTGAATGAATGAATGTCTCCATGGATACGTATTTTTCCTTGAACTAAGTAGTAAAACTGTTAATAAGGAATTTAAAAATATTTATTTATTAAGTACAAATATTATTCTAATTCCTCAGTGTATGGAAATCATAAGATTAGTTGGTAGATAGTGTCTATCAGAGAGTGCAGAATAATGGCAATTAAGCGTTGGCAGAACATCAGCTAAAAGAGGATAGACTTTTCTCACTGCTATTCTTTTTCCTTACTTTTTTTTTTAAATTGTAAAAAGAAGAGTAATTCTATATGTTATGATGAATAGAGGTAGAATGCTTTTAACACTTTCATGGTCAAATGAAATGATGGAATTTTTACAAGCAAGATCAGCATTGAACAAGTAAAACACATAATTTTGATTTATTGTACATATGTGTTTTCCTTTTTTATTTTATATGTACTTTTACAGGCAGTTCAACAGCAGGGGTGTCATCGAATGTCTTAAATACTAGCAGTAGACAACATCAATAAATGGATATCTCCAAAATTAACTTTTGAACAGCTATCTTTGTGATAAAAATCATCTTTACTTCTTAAAGATTGGTAGTTCAAAACAGTCTAGTAAAGATGAAAGTGTTGCAGAAAACTAGAAAAGAAAGTGTGCAAATTGGCTTTGTTGTGCTGTAACATTCTGAAACTGGGGTAAACAAACTTGGCATTGGGGCATTTGGAAGTAAGCGGTCTCCAGCTGCTTTCATGACATAGGAAACTTGCCACACAATTACAAAAGCATGGATAATGCTTCAGTGATTGTCCTGGAGTGAAGTTTGGCTGGGAATGAACAATAATAATCCTTTGGATGCTTGCAGAGAGCACGAGAAAGTTTTAAACTCTTAATTTCATTTTATTTTCTGGAGACATGCAGAGTATGAAAATGTCTTATTGATATGAGAGGTAGCCAGTTCTTCATCTAAACTTAAATGTAATAAGCTGTTTAAGCTGTTGGATAGAATAAATTCAAAATGTCTTTCTGTGACCTCATCATGTCTGATGTGAATTGTTACATTCTATAAAATTACCTATGCTGTGTATCTTTCCCGTTGTGTACAAGCTCAGCTCTTTGTGTGCTTTCAGAAGGAGATGATGCAATTTCTCAGGGCCCGGAAGAGCAGGCTGCTTGGCAGGGGAAGGTGCTGCATGAGCCAAGGCAGAGCCAGTGTCCTCAGTGACACCAGTACCACTTGTGCTGCCTACACACATCACCTCCTTACAGTCCCCATTTACATACTGGCCCTGCTGCAACAGCCTTCCCCACTCACCTTTCATACACACAGACACATGCAGACATGCAGATCCTTCCATTTCTTATGACTGAAACCATACTCAGGTATATGTACTCGTATGCAGACATACACCTCGCTATTTATAACTGAGTAAGAAGAGCAGAGGAGGTCCAGTGATGGAAATCAGGAATCAGGCAAGAGTCTGAATTGCCAGTCTGGACTGAAGTCAGGAAGGCATGGTCAGGTTTGGGCACAGGTGTCTGAAGCATTTCTCTGGCAAGAGCTTCAGTGCAGCATAGCCCCCAGCCCAAGGGTCAGCACATACATGAGTGGAGACCTCAGGGAGACTTCTCACAGCCCGTTCTCATAAATGGGTTAGGGACCTATGGAGTGTGTTCAAACAGGTGTGAAAATACCAAGGTACAGTTCAAGAACAGCAGAAGTTACTTCTATCAGGGGCATTCCCAGAATCTGTGGTAAGCATTTTGTTTTAGTGTGGCATGGAATCAGACCAGTTCTGTTTGAGCAATTTGTCCTGTTCTTCTTAATGGCAAACTTGGCACAGTGAGGTGTGTTGAGTCCCCAGCCAACATTTTATAAATGTGAACATTATCAGTCAAATGGGTTTTGAGATTTAAGAGAGTATATAATTATAGTTTATTTGATATTAATACAATCTCTTGAATTTTGATATATATTGATAAAACAGAATCTTGTATCATATCTGAAAACGTGAATTTGAACAACTTTACAATTTGTACCAAATACTGTGTATAGATCCTAGTTATAAAAACAACAGATATCTGTCTTCTTTCCATGTAACCTGCAGCCATATGCTAAGAACATAATGCTTTGAAGACCATTTTCAGTTTGTTTATTATTTATTTTTATTTAGGAACTTTGGTACTGTTTAGTATACCTAGTAGTATACCAAGTTTACTTAGTATAGTAGTTTACTACCTAGGTACTGAGTACTGTTCAGTACCAGCTCTTCTTTTTCAATTCTAATAATAATTTTCTGCCCAACAGTTCTAGAGGCAGACAGAAGCATACCTTTGGACATTTCCCCCATTTTGTGACAGAGTAAGTGCTAGCCTGTGTTTCTGTGCTAGAGCATAAGAATACTGATACAACCTTGTCTTTTTACCTGAAAAGCTTTAGGGGAAGCTTCTGGAAAGTGTTTTCACATCTGATAGAGAGCAATTAATTTTTTTTTCTATTTTTTTTTTTTTTTAAAAAGCCAGTAGGTTTCTTTGTAGTGGAAAGCAGGGTACCCGACATGCCAGGAGCTGCAAGCATTTAAAGTTCCCTGAGAACCTATTATGTTTCTCTCCACTTCATTTTTACGTATAAATTAAATCAAATCAAACACCTTAGACTGTGAATTATGAAACCAGCAACACAATATGTACTGACATGCTTTCTGCAAACTCTGAAGGAAGGAAACACCTAGGTATTATGTTAGGACTGCCACTCATTAACAGTCTCTAAATTGGTTTGCTCTAAGCTTTTACATGTGGTGAGCTTTTACATGAATTGCAGCTGTGAGAGAGATCTTTGTTATCTACTCATTGTTTACCCAGCTGAGGTACTGGAGGACAATTTAGGAGCAAGCTTTAGAGTAGGAGGTGTCACATGCTGAGACACCATCAGGACCATGCAGCAGCCAGCTTCATACTAAAGTTGTATCATTCTACTAAGCCCACATTTATGGGATAGCAGGAAACAACTCTGGTTTGGCACAAGGCAATGTAGAGCAAAGCTTGGGAAACCTTTGCAGGAAATTAACTGTATCTAATCCAGTTTGATATAGTAGGCAGCATACTATTAAGCCAAATCATCATGTTTATCCTTTTTTCTTTGCACCCTTGTCCCTGAGGCCAGTACCCTTCCCTCCTCTGGGCAAGCTGTGAAGTATATTACAACTGGAGGGATGAGAAAGCCTTTCCTCTGTCTCCTCCCATTCTTCCACCCATACTGCCTCTCAAGTTCATGCCAGTACTTACTGCTGAATAAGATACAGCTTTCCATTAAAACCCAAATCACTGAAATAATGAACTGTAAAAACTTGCCAGGGGCAAAGTGTGTTTTGTTAAGATACCAGAAAAGATCCACAGGGGCCTGGTCTTTGCATTTACTCCCATCAAATGAAAAAGAAAGCAAGCAAAACAGCACAACTACTAGGAGGCTATCCTAATTTTATTTTGAGACTGCTCGTATTTTTGGCATTGAATCCACTTTTCCTTTTTGCCCAGTTCTGTTGTTTTTTTCCTGTCATTTTTTCTGTCATCTTCTGTCATGTTTCTTCTTCTTTGCTTTTCTTTTTGAGTGATTCTAGTCAGCTGAAATGCTAATTGGCTCCCTGACAGGCCAACTCAGGAATTTGCAATTTATTTTTGCCTGTCACCTGTTGAAAAAGGACTGGAGATTCCTTCTCTGCCAAGTGAGGAGTCCATTAGTGGCACAGAAGCAGCAGCTGCATCACGGCAGGGATGCACAATAGTTATATACATCACTTACTCTTTATCTGCTACAAAACATTGGGACAGATTGTTGCCTGTAGTTCTCTACCTAGGAAAAAAAGAGTCCCTACCGTGTTTAAAATCATCTGCTTTCTGTTTTAACTCTTGAAATGACATTTCTTATCCCACAAAACCTTCCAGAAAAATTATTTAAATACAAACAGAAAATTGTACAGCTAAAACATACTTCTAGTACCATGCTGCACTGTTTCTATTTTTATGTTGTATAACCTTATCCAGAAGGTGTAGTAGCACAGTGGTGAATCAGGTGGCTTCTCAGGACACTTTCACAATCTGTGATTCACTTAGACTGACTTGTCCAAGAATTCAGATTGTAGTTCAAAGTCATAATGATCTTATTCATGCAGAAAAAGCAGCAGCCAATATATTAATCATTCCTTTTCTTATTTTCCATGTGTTATATTGAAGCTAGAAGTATTACAAATATAAATGGTTGTGTTGTATTTCAGTTTTCATTAAAAGAAGGGAAAACTAATAAAAACTGGAAGTTTTTATCCACATAAGTGGATTACAGCCAAGAAATCTGAAGTATGCTGTAGTCATTTTTTAAGCCTCTTTTATTCTGTTCTTTTATGCGCCATCACACTGACCTTTGGCAGGATGCTCCCTATGGAGACGGGTTATTTTCAATCTGCTAGCCTCTAGTCTTTGCCAAGGGCTGGTAGTGATGAGGTTTCAAACATCCTTTCCAGTGATGGAATTTCATATACCCTTTTTCTTTGCTTTTACTCCTTTATGAAAAAAAATACTTTCTATCCGGATTAATGTGGTAATGTTAACTAATGTGTTGAACTAATTGCCAATTAAATAATAGGAAAGGCCAAGATCTAACAGAAAATCATTGGGTACAGTTCATTAACTGCATTTCACAGAACCAAAAACATACCATGCAATTTTTAAAAGCAAGTTTAAGGAATTAACAGTTTTTTCTTTAATACTGAATAGCTGCAATGCAGAACAGAATGGAAAGATAGGCAGACAAGCAGTTCCTGAGGTTTTCAGTTCCTCCTCCTCCTCGAGGTAGATATCTGTACAATTCAGACATTTCTGTGGATTAATTTATCTTCTCCATGAGGTGATTGTCTTTTTTAAAGACATAGGGAGTCTTGGAGATAATCAGTATCTTAGTGCTATGTGTAAATATTCTTCTCTGATGTTCAATTACAGTAAAATAGGAAATATTTAGTAAGATTGGGGAAAGCACTGCAGATGCCTTTCAGGCAGATTTTAAAATATCTGATTTGCTTCATAGAAGAATAATGAGAATAATGGAAGTATTTGAAAGCGTGCTTTATCACAAGGGGTGAATACCGTAGAGTACTTAACTTAAAAGGACTCAACTAATACCTACAAGCAATGGTAAAGTGCTATTGGAGGAAGCTTTTGTTTAGTGAATAAAGGTACAAAAAGGCTGGTTCTTAATGCTACTGGGTCCTGGCACGAGACAGATGCAGACAAATTGAATGGATGTACATGTGTTTATCTGAATGTGCTTGAAATTAGGCAAAAACAGCCAAAACCGGTTTATACTGAGTGTAATCACACTGGCCTTACAGGATGGCCAGGGTATCAGACCCAGCCAGCAGGGGTTTAGGAGGGGTAGGTCATGTTTGACCAACCTGAACTCTTTTTATGACCAAATGACCTGCCTGGTGGATGTGGGAAGGTCTGTGAACATTGTGTACCTGGACATCAGCAAGGCCTCTGGCACTGTCTCCCACAGCACACTCCTGGAAAAGCTGGCAGCCCGTGGCTTGGACAGGAGCGCTCTGTGCTGGGTGAAGAACTGGCTGGATGGCCAGGCCCAGAGAGTGCTGGTGAATGGTGCTGCATACAGCTGGAGACCAGTCACCAGTGGTGTCCCCCAGGGGTCTGTGCTGGGGCCAGTCCTGTTTATTTTATTTTTATATATTTTATTTTTTATTTTTATTTTTATCCTATTAGATTTTCATTGATGACACGGCTGAGGGTATTGAGTCTTTCATTGGTAAATTTACAGACAACACTAAGCTGGGAGTGTGTGTTGATCTGTTGGAAGGTAGGAGGGTTCTGCAGAGAAATCTGGAACATTTGGATGGATGGGCAGAGTCCAATAAGATGAAGTTTAATAAGTCCAAGTTCTGAGTCCTGCATTTTGGCCACAATAACCCCCTGCAGTGTTACAGGCTGGGGATGGTGTGGCTGGACAGTGCCCAGGCAGAAGGGGACCTGGGGGTGCTGGTACAGCCGACTGAACATAAGCCAGCAGTGTGCCCTGGTGGCCAAGAAGGCCAATGGCCCCTGGCCTGGATCAGGAACTGTGTGGCCAGCAGGAGCAGGGAGGTCATTCTTCCCCTGTGCTCAGCACTGGTGGGGCCACACCTTGAGTGCTGTGTCCAGTTCTGGGCCCTCAGTTTAGGAAGGACCTTGAGACGTTTGAGCACGTCCAGAGGAGGCAACGAGGCTGGTGAGGGGCTTGGAACACAAACCCTGTGAGGAATGGCTGAGGGAGATGGGGTTGTTCAGCCTGGAGAAAAGGAGACTCATAGGTGACCTTATCACTCTCTACAACTCCCTGAAAGGTGGCGGTAGTCAGGTGGGGCTTGATCTCTTTCACCAGGCAGCAACTGACAGAACCAGAGGACACAGTCTTAAGCTGCACTTAAGGGAAATATAGTTTGGACATTGGGAAAAAAATTTTTACAAAAAGGACGATAAAGTACTGGAATTGTCTGCCCGGGGAAGTGGTGGAGTCAGCATCCCTGGATGTGTTTAAAAATGGCTGGATGTGGCACTTGGTGCCATGGTTTAGTTGAGATGTTATGGCACGGGTTGGACTCGATGATCCTGAAGGTTTCTTCCAACCTAGTGATTCTGTGAAAAATGAAAAATGAGACATAAGAAGTGAATTGTTTTTAGGGAAAGAGTGGGAGTGCAGAAGAGTGTGCAGCATTTTGAGTTATGTGATTTGAACTATCAGTGTTACATTAATTGGTGGAAATAGGTAAAAAGCCTAGGGGAAAAAAAAGGAAAGAAGAAAGAACCCAAAAATATTTGAAAAATACTTGAAATTTTTATTTTTAATAATAGATAGGGAAGTCAGTCTTGAAAATCTTTGCATGTAGCGTTTGAAGTATCAAGTTAAAAGTTTCTCAATATTCTTTGACATACGGTCTATTGCATGAATTTAAAATGTTCCATGAAGCATGTTTTTAAAGAGAGAAGTAGTGAGATCTATCCATAATACATGGAGGTCTGTTTCTTTATCTTGCTTCTGATGAAATGATGAATGTGCTGGTTATAAAGATTTTTTTTCTTACAGGTAATTTATTTCTATGCAAATAGAACATCTTTCACCATAATTCATAACCTCATATCATCTCCAGACCTTTTGTAATGGATGTAGCTATTATCAAGAAGTTCTTCTTCTAAAATATTTTTTCTATATATTTGATCTCTTGATCACAGCTTTGTTTGCAGCTTCCACAGCTGTTTGTAGTATTCAGCAAAGAAGTGGGTTGGAGTATTTTTAGTTGTTAGGAGCAACAGAAGTTGCTGCTCGCTGAAAAATAATCAACTTTGAACCTCATTGGAGCACGACACTTTATTTTCTGGACTCTGCATCTTTTGCAGAAAAAACTAAAGGAAGGGGCTGTAAAATGTTGTTGGGAACAGGGAAAAAGGCTTGTCAGTCTGAAAGGATCACACTCTGGGGAAACACCATGCCAGAACATCTTCTGTCTGCAGCTGAAGGTCTTGAAAGACAGAGAGCTCCAAGGTAGGTCAGCGAGTTTCAGCCAGCTGCCTCAGTGCTGGTGCTTACTGCCTTGCAAGAAGGTGTTTAGTAGTTACTGAAGACCTCAAGAGCTGGCAATATCACTGTATGCCTTGCTAAAATTTTACCATACATCACATCTAAATAATTCCAGAATCAAATTCCAGATTTTTGGATTTATTATGTCTTTCTCTGGAAGATAGCAGTACCCTTTTGTCTCCCATATTTTCAAGCCATACTTACGTCCTGTAACCAGGATATTTCCCAGTCATCTCCTTGGTATGCTAGACAGGTTGAACAAGCGAAGTTGTTTTCTTGCCATAAGGCATTTTCTCCACTCCTTTTGTATATATGTGTATATTTTACATCTCTCCATGCTCTTTTTTTTTAAAGTCTCTTTAAACAAGTATCTCCCAGCATCACAATTATTGATAGTGTTTATATATGAGTCATGATAGTTCCAAGCAAATTTGTTTATTTCTAACGAGCAAATTCACATGTTAATTGTACTTCTTAGTCATTTAATCTGTAAAGGTCTCACAGTTTTTAGCCACAGCATTATCCTGGAAACTCCGGTAAAATTGCTTGTCCACTGTATCCCTTAGATGTTTTTCAGAGCTGCTGCTGTTCAGAGAGCACCCATTCTAGTTTATAACCTCCATAATTTATTCCTTTTTTCAATGAATACCTTGGTTTTCTAAGCATGGAAGAGCACTGTGGCTGCTTTGTACTTACTGTTAATTGTGTTTTTTTAAAAAAACAGACTTTTTCATTTGCAGTTATACCAGCAGTGAATTTACATTTACTTCCAAATGACAAGTATTACCAAGCTGAACAGGTCAAAAACCTCCTCTGAAATATAATTTATTTTTCCATGTCCTGCCTTTGACACTATTACATGGGAAAGACCCAAGACTTCAGAGCTTTGCTTGTATCTTGCAGTTGTGTGCCTGCCTAGCAGCATGAATATCAATACCGTTCTAAAAGAGGAGACATCAGAAAGGAGGTTTCCTGTGTCAAAGTGACCCTGACATATAGCCTCAAAAAGATATACTTTAAAGTCTCTTCTTGAATTGAAGGAAACTTTCACAATGCCTGCTGTAAGAGCTGTTAACAAGGGCTGTCAGACTCCTTCCACCTGAGTGTTATTGTAAGATCTAACCTGTGTCTGTTAGGAAGTAGGAAGAGAAGTGGATTATGCACTATACAGGAAATGAAGAATTAGATGTGCAAAATCAATAACAGAAAGTTGATGGTTCAAACACAAAGCAACTGTTTAGAACCATCTTCAAGGTACATATTCAGTTTTGAATACAAAGGTTTTAAATATCTTCAAAATATATACAGATTTTAGTCAAATTCATTAAATTGTTCACTTTTCACTTTCAGATAAACCTTCTCAGAATTTATTTTAGTTTATTATTATGTTTTTGCATTTTATTTTAGCTAAATGGTTTCAATAAAATTTATGTGACATTGGATGAGTCACATTAATTTTAAAACATAATGGAGTCCAAAAGCTCTTGATACTGGTCACTTAGGACCATCATCTGACCATTTCTGTCTGTATTTGATTCAGATGCATTTGTTGTTCATTGTAGGTTCATACTCTTTGCAAGATAAATCCAAATTGCCAACCACAAATATTTTGTAAAAAAATACTAATGATGTGTTAGAATAAATAATTTTAGATGTGCCATGAAGCATAAAATAGTGGAGCACTTACTGAAATAATCTGACACATTGTGTTATAGACAAACACTATAATATTTTGTGAATAGTAAACTTGTCCAGTAGTTACTGTTTTCTTAAAACTGTATGCTGGAAAACAGACATCAAGACAGGAAGGCTGATGGTAAGCAAAGGAATGAAACTTTTTTTTCTCCTCAATCTAATTGCTGTTCTGATAAGACATGGAGACAAGAATGAATTCACACAATTTACTGAAGAATATAGCAATGTGTCTTAAATAATCTTCTCAACTGAAATCTTAGGTGTCAAATATGAGAGCAGAGATAAAGAGATTTTTTGGTTTGGTCTGTGTCAAGAAAATCTGTTCTTGACCACATTATAGTAGTCATAGACAAAGGGGAGTTTGCCCATGTAAACCAGAAAAAAAATCTAGCTTTTATCAATTCTGATGTACAAGAAAGGGATATATTAGTATACGTTATTTCTCAATTCTTTGGTACATAGTCTCTTAGGGGATCTTGTGCCTCTTGGAGTGAAGTTTGCAGCATGTTTTCTGAAGCTCATCTTTTCATGATAACCTAACCTTGGTCCTGGGATCCTAAACCATTGTGGAATTTCCTTTGTGCCACTGTTTTTCTACTTAAATCCTTCAGTGCCAATATGCCATACTGACAAAGGACTGTGTGCTCCTGTCGTTGTCATGTTCCTGCTGAAGAGTCCAAAAAATGATCTGCAAAGTTTGGAATTGAGATCATGTGTTGGATCACAGCATTAAAATAAATTACTAAAGCAAATAGTAATATTAGACGATAATACTGACTTATTGTCAAATTTCAATGTCTTACAAAAGGATTTTTCTGTTATACCATCAGCACAGACGTTATCTGTGCTGTGACCTAGAGCTTCTCTGTAGCTACTCTCTTATAAGAAGAAAAAGGTGATCTATAAAACTGTGATGCAAAATGCCTGGTTAATTTAATTGTGTAAATTGAATACTTTTAGTAATTTTCTCCACTAGAAGATTTTTTTTCATATTGTTGGTACTGTAATGGAAATTGTAAATTTGGCTTTTTTTTTTTTTTACAAAAAGAAGGCAAATACCCCTACAGGATGTTACAGAACAGACGTTGTATATTATACATTTAAAATTATTTACATTTTTGTAATATTTTGAGAAATGGAAATACTAAATGACTAGGTTTATGTTGCTATAATGATTCATTTGACAGATGCATTAGCAGACCACAGAATGTGATGTACAACAGTTCTGGGTAGCTGTAAATAACATCATCCTTCACATAGCCTTTTAAAATATTCTTACATGTGCTAAACTGTATTCTCATCTCAGCATCTCTGTATGAAATCAGAGAGATTCCAGTGAAAGTAATGATGCTATTTTATTTCTGGTATTGGTCACTGTGAGTAACACTTGGTCTGTTCTCTTGTCATTTCAGCTGTACATCTGGAAGTAATTTTATCAAATTATTTTGCAAATAAATTGAATGTGAAAAGTACCTTACATGCCTCTCCATTTAAATTAGATCAATTAAGAAAAGTTGAGCACTTTGAGGAAAAGGACAAAGGCAGGCATGATAGAAAGTATGTGTAAAAGTTAATGGATTAAAGCATCCATAAATTGTTTCATTGAAAGACATTAAGGTGTGGATGTTCCTAATTTGTAAATCCACTAGCATATCACCAGAGATATTAGAATATGTGCTGATTATTTTTCTTTTACTGGAAAAGAACAATGTCTGCAGGTGATTATATGCTTTTCTTTCTCTAAGGTGATGGGTTTCTTGCCCTTCAATTGTGGTACCAGTCAATGAAAAATCAGAACATTAATACTGTATACACTTAACAGCACAGT
The DNA here is from genome assembly GCA_013398595.1 of Tychaedon coryphoeus. NCBI lineage: Eukaryota > Metazoa > Chordata > Aves > Passeriformes > Muscicapidae > Tychaedon > Tychaedon coryphoeus. The sequence goes on along the minus strand of WBND01000565.1, from coordinate 50,176 downwards.
TTGAATGACCAGCCTTGCTTGTTGAACAGTTTTGGTCATATATAACCCCTCAAATAAACCTAAATAATTGGGAAAATTAAATAATGATAATGATAATAATAATAATGATGATGATGATAATAATAATCTTTTTTCCAGAAGTTGGGAATCAAGAAGTAGAAAATATTGCTCTTTGGCTAAAGATAAAAACTATTTTGAAAGGATTATCTTTTTCAGATATAATTTACTTCAGTGTTCATTATACCTGTTTTGTGAGAAGCTCCTAAACAGGGAAAGCCCCTGTGTTGGAAGCTATGTCAGCTCCATGTCAGCAATGCAGTAAATACAGATTAGCTGTGCAGGACCTGCAGGCAGCTGTTTAATGAAGTCTGTGGGGATTCTGTTCTGTTGCATGGAAAAACATAGAGTTGCTGCAAGATGTGACAGCATGACTTTGCAATTTTTTGCACTTTGAGGTTGTTTTGATTTCTTGGCTTATCACCATAGTGAAATAGCATCTGTGAGAGAATACACTCACATGTTCGATAGAATAGTTATTAACTAGAACATTTTTAATATCTGAAATTAGTTAACTGAAGTGGACTTCCTAGTGCAACTTTGATAGCTGAAGAGAAATGTCTTTTTTTGTGGCTAATATCCCTAAGCAGTACCTGCTCCCAAGCCTCTTGCTGTATTTGCTGACTGTTTTATGGCTGCTGGCAATCCCCCACTGGCATTCACACCCACACCAACATACCTCATCAGCTTCCATAGCTGCTGGCAGCCTGGGTATGTGGATCCCTGCAGCCAGTTGCCACCACTCAGACCTCTGACACATTCTGTTGTTTCCTGCTGCTGCCACCGCAGGGATCTGGGCTCATGGTCCCATCCCAGTGGTGGGCACTTGTCGATCCACACACATGCACACAGAATTGGGACTCATCACCCAGAAGAGTCTCAACCAGACCATTTTGTCCCATTTCCTGTCCATTTTCTTCCTTGATCCATGTTGATTCAATCTAAGTGCAATCATGAGATCGAGATTCTGAGTAGCTTTGGGAAAATATGATTTCTTATGTCAGGAGTAGTGGTTTTGGCACAGAGATTTCCAAAGACTGTTCTGATAGTATATATCCTTGTGTCTCTCCTTGTTGCCTAAGTGTTAAGAGAGATTTCTGTACATGCTGTGTACCTCTGAGGCTCTACTGGCATTGATAGGTAACTCATGTGTGAAAAGTATCAACTGACAGCTAGGAGGCAAAAAACTAAGCTTTCAAAAAAAATTAGTTTTTTTTTTTTCTCCCCAAAAATCTGAAGACCACAGAAACAGTGCTTTAGCTGTAGATTATGAAACCAGTGGAATGAAACCATTACTCATCTGCTAAAATCTTCAGAGTACACCTAAGCCTGCCTCATGAGTATGTATCCTTGAAAAGCAGTCTTTAAAACACAGAGGATCTTTGAAATGGTGATGGCAGCTCGAACCTATAAAAAACATCAATGGACCTCACCAACATCTGTTCGGAAATGTGTAAGCTTAAAACCAAAAGGCACAAATAATGTATTGTTCCAAAATCCACCAGCAAATTCTAGTAAACATTTACTTGATTTTCCTTTTTTTCTCCTTTTTGCAGCTGCTAGTCTGATTCTAACTGTTTATTCATAGGATGAAAGAGATGTTTTTAAGTATTCTCAACAGTTCCAAGTGATTGATGTAAATTTTAAAAATGCTACTCTGATTTCAAGAGAGTTGCTAGGAAACATGCATTTTGAAGATGAAATCTCCCACAGAGCTTGTCGTTGGCTGTATAATAAGTAGTATGTTATAGGGTATCCTAAGTTACAGATTATATGGATAAACTGTTAAATTTTTATGTATATAAATACATCTGCTGTGAACTTATTGAATATACATGATTCATTCCAGTATCTCCATTTACTGATGAATACCAAGGTATTACTAAGTTCAAGAAAATGTGAAAATCAAATGAAAATGCCAAGAGCATGATAAAGATTTTTATACAGTCTTTGTTTTTCATTTTTCTGAAACATAAAATTATTGCTTTTTCTTAGAAATGGATCTCTTTAAGATTTAATTTCAATATGATGTTCTGATTAGTATGTTTTTTCTTTTATAAACTTTAACAAAATTTAAAGCTAAAAAAACCCCCAGCAATTATATACTTAATTTTTCTGAAGTTAATGTGTTTTGTCCCTTAAAAGTTATTGACCAAGGTAACCTAAAATTTGTGTTATAATGAAGGAATACCCAGTTTTAGTCATGGATATTTATTTGTATTAATGGCTGATGTTTTTTCATGCTGGTTTTAGAGACTTGCTTATGTTTGGTTACCTTGGCGTCGAATTTAAACTGCTTAGTCTTTAAGACATAAGTGGAAGCTACTTGTGCATATGGGAACTGAGTAGTACACTGTTCTGTGGGAGGCTCAGGACTTGGAAAGAGGTATATTGATTTTTGTTGCTGAAATATTTTACCAGGCAGTCTTTAAGCAGAAAAGCCCTTACAGGAAGCTTTCAGAAGTGAGTGATGCCTGTGAGTTATGACAGTAGTAAGTGATATATTTTGTTTATTACCTTAGAAGAGCAACCAGTTGCTGGTAGAGCAAATAGTGTGGATAGGGACTGTCTGACCCTTTGTTGCTGACATGATAATTACAGACAGTGTGTAAGACCACTAAGCAACACTTCATGATCTGAAAGTATTTCAAAACTATGTTTTTGAAACTGACTTAAGTAACTAAACTGTATTAATGTTGAATAGTAAAGATGAGTTGTTGAGTTTACCACAAATTAGAAGATGCCTAATGTTCCTGAAAACATGTTTGTAATAGTATTACCAGATGAGCCTTCATTACAGAGGTGTTGGTTAAGAGGTGTTGGCTGAGACAGATATGTGACTGCTCTATGACCCTTGTAGGGAAAAAACTTAATGTTAATTCATAATGAATCAGTGAATGCAAATAAGAAAAATAAGGCATATTATTAGTTGTGTGAACTATGAAGACAAAATAATGAAAATAGAAAGGATTGTACAGCCTGAATTGGTGCATTCTTCCTCAAGTGCAGGAACCTGCATTTGCCTGTATTGGATTTCAGACAATTCTTCTCTGTCCATCTCTCCAACCTGATGAGGCCAGCTTTCTACTGGCACTTGAAAGTGGAGATGCAGAGAGATCAGATCTCTCAGGTGGAGATGCAGAAGGCTGCAGGCTGTGGTGAGAGAAGCCAAGGGACATGCAGTCATGTAAGGGACAGGTCAAGTAAGATAATTTTGTTTGAGGGACAGTCTGGGGTTAGGTGGCCAGGACAGGGAAAGCTTGGGGTAGCCAGCCATGCAGAAAGATAAAAGGAACCAGAGCCATGGAAACTGCTTATAGGTAAAGGAATCAGTACAAGCTGCTAATGAGAGAATGGAGCTAGAATTAACAGAAAGGAGACAGAGTTGTACAGAACTAACGGAGAGGCTTATGAGAAAAAGACAGTGTTGTGTAAGAAAGAGGACTGTAGAAGAAAATGAGTTCAGAGTTGTATGAGAATAAGGACTGAAGATGAAAATGTGTGGAGTTAAGACTGGTAAGAAATGCAAACGAAAGGCCTGATAGTGTTGCCAGCCCTATCCGTCTTGTCTTAGCTGTGACAAATACTTTAAACCATACAGGGCCCAGTACTGAACCTTGAGGGACACTAGTGACAGAACTCAAACTAAACCCTGTGCCACTTATTATGACACTATGGGATCTGCTGTTCAGCCTGTTCTCAGTCTCTCTCACTGTCCACTGATCCAGCCTGCACTGCCAGAGTTTTCCTGTGATGGTGTTGTGCAAGACAGTGTTGAAAATCTTGCTGAAGTCAAGCTAGAAATTATCCACTGCTCTCCCCTCATTCATCCAGGTAGTTCTTTTATTGTAGAAGGCAATAAGGTTGGTCAAGCATGATTCTCCTTTAAGGAATCTTTGTTGCCTACTCCTGATTGCCTTCTTTCCATCTGTGTGCATAGAGGTGGCCTCCAGAATGAGGCACTACATCAGCTTCCTGAGGATTGAGGTGAGGCTGACTTTTTTGAAGACTTTTGAAGACTTTTTTGAAGGGTGGCCTTTGCTTCTTTCTAGTCCTCAGGGATCTTTTCTGATCACCACAGCCTTTCAAAGATAATTCCAAGCAATCGTGTTGGGGTGCAGTTGAAGAACCCCTTGTCTTCCTTGTCATCTTTGTCCAGATTTAATTCCAGGTGGTATTAAATTCCAGATCACCTCCAAGATACTGGTTCTTTGTAGTTACAAGTCAATGTTTATTAAGTAAAATCACAGAGCTGGTTGAGTTATCCTGTAGTGATAGAATCACTTGCTAATTTAGCCTGTTAAAATATATTAATAAACTGATTCTGGGTTTGTGTTTTTAAATTATTGGTTATTTAGCACCTCTAAGCAGTTAAAAAACATTGAGTTATTGGAGGGAAAGAGTTAGATTTCACTTTGCTCCAACTTCGTGCTTTTTTTGTTACGCCATTGCATCTTGTCCTTGAAATTGTAAATTCTGTTCAAGAAGAGTATCTTACTTATGGGCTATCAAATTGATGTGCTTTTCGCTGGATTTCATTCATGTGAAAGGGAGAGTGTAGCTGTATTCTTTATATAGGATGAAGTGGAAAATATTAGAAACACGATTGTCGATGGACTGTTTGGGCCAGTGGGCAGTGTTGTGTGTGGTGGATTTGAGATTCCCCTTCCACTTGAACAAATCTGTCAAAAAAAAAAAAGATTATACTTATAGAAATCAAAAGGAAATGACGTATTTCTACAAGCCTTTATGAAGGGAACTAAAGTAACTTTTGGGCTCCTAGGTGACAGCCAGCTAACACCTAAAATCTTTTTCAGATGCAGCAGTGCTGTAAGAGCAGGGCTGGCTTGGAACTTTGCTCACAGCAATCCCAGACCACTGAAATGAGACAAATCTGTGCAGTGGCAAGGAACTTGACTGTCATCACTTTTTCAGTAATAGAGAAATCTATAAATGCTAGTGGCTAAAGTATTGGCTTCAGAATTGGATTGTGTGTGGGTGATGGTTGGGAAGCCAGACTTGTGAACAAGATCTAGTGCCCTTTTTAATGGCACGTTTTTACCTAGATTGTCAGAACTCATTCATTGATCACAAAATTAATTTGCAAATGCCAAAATAGAAGAAAAGGACAACAAAGGATACAATAAATAATATGCAATGCACATAATTTTTTAAAATCAGAACATTCTGTGGTATTTCTACATACTGAGCAACTAATAAGATTTGTTAGAAGTTACTTATCATAGAAGAAAATGACAACTCTGTTAAGAAAATAAAGACAAGGAGCAATTACATGCTTACAAAAATCACTGAAAGAGTCTGAAGTAAAAACAAATACAAAACACTGATTAGGCTGAAGTATTGTGTGACTTCTAAAAGACTTTGATTATAACTTGCCACTGTGTTAATTAGCAAGTGGAATTATTGCAATTATATTCATTTTTTGAAAAAGGGTAGAGAACCACATATTTCTTCTAGATTGTTGTTCTATTTACAGTCTAATCTGGAAAGAATCTCTACCAATTCTAAAACTTAAATATCTATAATTACCATAATATACCAGGAAACGAGGCTCATAACTAGCATCTTGATTTACCTCTTCTAGCTAAGTGTATCATGCCAGAGCTCCTAAACACTTTTTTCTGCCCCCTTCTTCCCCTTCAGCACTTGGGGCTCCTGACTGGAGCCTGGAGTGGATGTCGGGGGCTGATGCAGAAATCATGCTCCCCCACACTGAAAGCCTTGACAAGCAAGGTTCAGGAAAGCTCTTCCATGGTAAATGTTGAGATTTACTGACTGAGGTGACTGGTAATTCTCATACACCTTCATCTACCTGTATCTTCCTCTCTTTCCCTCTCTGCCTTCTTTTCTGTCAGCCTGTTTGGGTTGGTTTATTGTTTCCGCCTTCCCATAGATCACTTACATGTACCACATGGCATCTCTTCCCTCTGTAGCGCTGAGATCTTTTCTTTGTCTCCTCTTCACCCCTTCAGCATCCCCTACTGTTCCTCTGCAGTCCCTTGTCTATGCCTATCCCTTCTTGACTTCAAATCCAGTAGATTATGTACCTTATTTTTACTGCCTCTGATCTTGAAAATTTTCATTCAACTGACTTCAATTACCTGCTGTTTGTAATTTCTTTTTGTGTCTACATTAAAAATGCTTTATGTCCTTGCAAAACAGTGATGTCATCTGCATGTTTGGGTTTAGCAGGGAAGTGATGGGAAACATTTTCTGCTTCCGTAGCTGTAAAATAGGTGTCTTTTTCTCTTTATTAAATGCCAAAGTGCACTGAAGATCTGAAGAAAGGCACGCAGGATATGGCAGAAAATGCAGACATTTTTCTAAAGTGCATTTTGAGCGATTAAAGAATCCTTACAATTGGATACTGTAGAGACCCAGGTTGATCCTTGTGTCCTGGGAACAGCTCTCATCCTAATGAAGCATCACGACACAGTGCAAGCCTCCAGAAGCACTCCGGCAGGTCCCAGTGCTCAAAATTGAACATGCTTCCCATTTATAGCCATTGCCCCAGTTTTTTCCAACTCCTTTGGGAGGATTGCACTCCAGACAGCTCACCAGAACTAGTTTTTTATTGAGTCTAGCAAAGGCTCTGTAGTGGTGATTGGCTCTTTTGGGAAACTGCACAGTCGAAAGGGACCTAAGTGTGTTAATGAGCATTAGTAATTAAACATGGCATGGTTGCAGTTAAATGCCTGCTCATTTTATTACATATTTTTAAAATGTCTTACTTTTTTGCTAAAATTGTGATACTTTGTTTGGAAGAAGGAGGACTGTGCACTGTGCAAACCAAAGCAATTTTGTCTAGGTATGTAGTCACTCTACTTCTTCAGAGGAGAAAAGCAACTCGGTTGTTCTTTTATTCAGGAATTAGTTTTAATTAGGCAGCAATATCCTTCTCACTCTGCAAAGAAAAAAGGTTGAGAGCTGTAAAGCAAAAGTAGATGATGCTGCCTGAGCGCTGCAGCCCGCCGTGCTGCCTCTGGCACCAGTGCTGCTACCTGAGATCTGCCAGGACGACTCCTTGGGCGGCTGGGCATTAACACTGTGCACGGCTCTACCTCCTCACACACAGCAGTAACCTGCGTGCTGTCTCGTCTCATAGCAGCCAGTTCTGCCAAAACTCAGCAGAGCGATGGGAAACAGCTTCTCACCCACAAGCTGAGATGAATCAGGAGGGATGGCTGTGCTATATATACAGAACCCACTCAGCTGAAACAAGTGAGAGTAGGGAAAGGATTTAAATCCTGGCAGGGTGGATATTTTTGTCTCTGAATAGAATGAAGTATTTATAGCATCTACTGACACAATTTTTATTTACTGCAATTGGAGCCGTTGTTCAAACAATTTTTTTTCCTGAGCCAGCAAAAAGGGATTTTTGGAGAAATAGAGCACATGGTATCTTTCCAAAATCAAACCTAAATTCTGCTGAAGAAAGGAAGGAAGGATATTCCATCTATGACCACAATGTCAGAGAACAGAGTGCTCTTAACAGTCTCCTCTATCAATACACTTGAACACAGTTATTATCACCATGAGCTGCTGTGTAATTACCGTTGTTCCCTAAAGAGTTCCTGTTTCTTTGCTATTTAATTATGTGCATTATTTCAGCATAACTATGCAATTTACTCATGTCATTTGGAAAGAAATGTTTCAGGCAAGGCACTGTCTTATCACAAGAATGTCATAGCCAGGGCGTGGCTGCTTGAAAAGTATACAAAGTCATTTCTTGATCTCTTACCGCTGTCTTCTGGATGAATCATACAGACACAGTAGTTCATACGTGGGTCAAGGTAGATGCCTGAAATAGTTGTGGATGTCCTTTTAGTGACATAATCTGAAGAAATTTTAGTGCCAACAGAAGTGGGAAAGTAAAGACGTTTAGTAAATTTTTCTTGGATCCAGCTACAGTATGCATATTTGTTTGTTGCCAATGTAAGACCCTTTTTCTAGGGAGTATTTCTAAATAAATCTTGGTTCTGGGGAATCACTGCTTAACTCTTGTCTTTGTTTTGCTGAGCACAGTTTTCATGTAACAGCCATAATTCTAGGGTCATATAGCTTTTAACTTTTTATTAAGAATTTATTCTATTTAAAAAAGGGAAAAAAATGTGAAGTGCAACAGCTCCTGTAATTTCTGAGCCAGAAGATTTTCTTGTGATGTTTCTTGTCATTTTCCTGTATTATGAGTTCAACACACTCCTAAAACTCTGTTCTAAGGGAAGCTCACTATTTGAGGCATGTTCAAATGAACATCTTGGCATTATTCTGAGAAAAAGGGGACCAGTAAAAAGCACTAATGGCCAAGACATTCCTCGGGGGAGATATGAGACACATGCACTGCAGCAGGCGTGTCTGGCAGCAGCTCAGATTAGAGACTCTGTAATAGGGGCAGGATTTATCCTGACCGTACTTAGGGAGTCAAGTATTTGTACTTGTGCTTTGTAATATAGAACTCTGTTCAGTATTTAAAAGGAATCTCATAAAAATCACCTTTGTGAAGGACCATTAATTGTATATTGTATAGACAAAATGAATCTGAAAGAGATGCATGTACTTCAGTTTCACTGTAATCTTCTTTTTACAGACTTTGAAATCATGAATTGAAATGTAGTATTTACTGAGATGGAGGATAGTATCCAGAAGAGAAGTGCAAAACAGGATGTTCAGTTTTAACATTTACCTTTTTATACTATCACCAGAAAATCTGAGTACTCTGAAATAGAGTGCTCTCTGAATAGTAGAGATAATTAATTTGATCCACAAATTCTGATGATGCATTTATTATTCAAAAGATTCTCTCCTATATTAACTCTTAAGTATTCAGTTTAGTCACATAATCTGCCAAGCCAAATGTGATATGAGATAAAGCCTTATGTCAGAATTATTCACTCTCTCTTCTTTCTCTGTAACAGGCATTTTTAGTTCTCTGAATGATGGCATTGCAGTGCACAATTCCTTTTGAGATAATGGCTGAACAGAAGATAACCATTTGGTTTTTCATCTATCATCTTATTACACCCTGTTTTGCCTACTCTCTGGCAGGTAAGATGATCTTCTGTGTTAATTCATTAAAGTAACTGTTGTTAGTTTAATATGTTTCAAGGACAAGTAGAATGTTTGTATTTGTATGGCTTTAATTTATTTGTGCAGATACAACATATTACTAAATGTGAACAAAGAAACTGGCAGGAAGCATATTTATTAGCATGGTTGCCATAATAAAAAGTTTGAAAAAAGACAGATCTGAACTTTAAATTTAGCTTTGTCTAATTTGATATATGGAATGAAATCATTCTCTAGGTTATAAAAAGTATATCAATTGTCTATTGTGCACAGATGATCAAAATGTTTAGAATAATGAAAAACAAAATTCTGTATTATTGACACCATCTAGAATTCATAATTTTCCAGAAGCCCAGTGTAGTGGTAGTTTTCATAATACAGTGGGGTAGTTCTGCATGTTCTGACTTCAGTTTTTTATTAAAAATTATAAAATTTTTCATAAATAGATGTGGAGCCATAAATAATATTCTAGAATCATAGTTCTAGCATTTGCATTTAGAGAAATGTTTGCAATTGAAATTCTAGCTCCTTTTTAAGAGATAGAGGGAGGTCTGTGAAAAGGCAAAATTCCAACTGTTCCAAACAACTTTGAGATTTGGAAAGCTTGATTCCATGATTCCAGATTTCCATGCCAATTTAAATGAATGCTGGGTTTTAGTTGCTGGGATGAATTTTACTGTTAGTGTAAACAGAGCATGTACAAAATACCAACCAATATTTGAAAAGTGCAAAGATTGTGTACTAATGTTTTGGTTCATTTCAAGGTACGCTTTGGAGCCTTCCCTACTTTGAGGGTCACAGATTTGCTTGATCTGGGATATAATTTCAGGCATTGCCTCAATTTCACTACCATGAGACCATATTCCTTACTGTTGAGTAAAAAAAATCTGATTTATACTGTGATTTACGCTCATAGCCTTTAAGAAATTAGTCCAGAGCTCACAGAATGATTTCTGGTGTAGCAGGAACATTACTTTATTCTGTGATTTTGAATGCTGTTCTTTACTCCATGTCTGGGTTTGATGGAGGATTTACTGATGCCTAATAAAAATCAATACATTCACAATACATTTGCTGTGTGTTTCAAGAGTTTTTTTCTTTGTTCAGATATGAGGCTTGCTGATAGCACCAAAATTAAAACTTTCAGCTCACCACTTTCATTCAATACTGGGCTTTTCCTGAAAGAATAAAAATATTAAAAAAAGACTGTGAAGTGCTATCAGTAATGTTGTACACGTGATTTTGCTCCAGACCTGTTGGCATCAAACAAAAAAAAAATCAGCAGCAGTAGCCAAGCAAGTGTTGGACACTGGTAGATAAAAGGGGTGAGTCAGTTAGGGAGAACAAATGTTCAGGTAATTTCTTGACAGGCAAGATCAAATGATTAATGTTATTGTGTATTTTGCACATCACTGTGGTGCCCATTAGCAAAAAAATACAGCTTTGTCCCCGGAATGTAGCTGGCTGGCAAGTGCCTGAAAGTGGCATTGGAAGGTTGTGTACTGTGAGGGTCACAGCTAAGTGACATAGGAAGAGCAAAGTGGGCTATCATGACACTGAGTGCAGCATGAGTACACACTGACACTGTCACAGCAAGATTTGTTTGATCTCTCACAGGACTGTTCTGGCAGTCTTAGATTCCCACAGTAAGATAGGAACCATTGGTGTGAAGGATTGTGAATCCAGGGCAGGTTCTAATAGTGCTGTTACTGTTCAAAGAAATGTCCTAACTTATCTTATGGTATGGAATAAATACTTGCTTGCCTTTTTCATCAAAGACAAAGTTAAGACCTGTGACTACCTCTGAAGGCATGGCACTGCCCTCCAGTGTGGAAGATTCCTAGTTTTATATAATCAGAGGTTGTTTATTAATGCAAGGCTGAGTAGTGCACATGCTGTCTGCTCCTGGACCTGCTCTACTTCACATAAATCATTAAATAACCTTTTGAGTGGAGAGAAAATCTGCTTCTGTCATCTAGAGTTTATGGTGCCCATCTAGGTTATGTAAATCTGGTGTTGCAGTCTCTGCTCAGCACTAGCACTTGAATCTTGCTGGAGGGTTTCTCATTTCAAATGGGTGTGAGAGCTGCTGGCAGTTAGTCTTAGGAAATTTTCCCTTTGAGTCTATTTCTTGGCAATAAAAATGCCATTGTATCCAGAAAATATGTATCTGCAGTAACCAAGATGAAATATAATAGGTTGCTTGGAAGTATTCTCAGTGTGGTTAAAAAGTAAAAGATACTGAAGGGAAAGAAGGAGCACAAGTAGAATGATCAAGTAAAATTCTATGAGGTGTTCTTCCACACATGATATTACCAAGGGGAATGCTGGCAGTGTCAACAGTGATGGAGGATGTGTAAACTGCGGATGGTTTTTGAGTAAAGATCATAAGTTCTTATTTAAATAGCAAGACAGACCATGTTCCAGAGTGAAGAGACAAGTTAACTGGAAGCAGATGTTGAAAGCAAAGTATTTAAGAAGTTGTTTCAGCACCTTTTAGCAAAACACACTTTGTCTGGAAGTTTGTTTGTCTCCTCTTGCCTTCTGTGGGGCTGGATCCACAGTTCTAGGTGGCTCTGCTGTGTAAATTACCTTTGCAAACTCGTCTGTAGTCTAGGTTTTTGCAAACCATGCTTCCTAAACAGACCTAGTGTTACATTAACTGTTCTGGACCCAGGAAACTGATAGCTTGCAGATACATTGTGTTTTGAGATGTCCCACCCTATGGGTGTCCCCAAGTTCAAAGATACCAGCGAAAAAACCTCAAAATATTTAGAATTCATGTATTTGACTGAGAGTTGGGAGCTTTCAGATTTTAACAGCTGGAAGTATTCAGGGAACAGAAAGCTAGCAACCTGAAGCTGCACTGACTTGAGATGTTCAGAGTTGGGCCTGAAGTGATGACAGGTATTCTGAGACTCTAAAAGCTGAGGGGTTTTATTTGTTTTCAATTTATTTTTTTTTCTCACTGCAGGAAATTAAAAAAAAATTAGAAATACGAAGTGAAATACATATGTTTTTAGAAATTTAGAGTTTTCTTCCGAGTAAACCCCTTGATTCTTTTAGCCAGTTCTATTTTGTTGAATGTGCACTTACTTAAGGGAAGCAAAGATTTTATAAACAGTGCAGTAGAGTTATAGACAGAGATCATCTTCTGCAATGAGATAGGAGCAGTATTTATTTTCCAGGTAAATTAGTGCTTGAAATGTAGTCTTGCAGAGATAAACTGGTGAAAAAGCCATAAATAATTCGGTCTTCCACTTACTGATACAACAGACAGTTGTTGCAAGGGTTGCTTTTCAGAGTGCACTTTGAGGTAGTGCAAGTAAAATGAGAGCAGCAAATCGCTCCTCAGGGAACATGTCAGTGATTGTCAGTCCACTGCCAAAAAAATTATTTCATGCCTATTAGTGATAATATTTGACTCTTCTCCACTTACCCCTGACATTTCTCCAACACACTTTCAAGTTGCCTCTGACTCCCTGTTAGATTCATGTCCTGTTGCTAAGTCTGAATTTCAAACTTTTCTGTCATCTGCTACTTCCCATATAGATCAGTGAACTAAAGTGTATCTTCGCATGGGATACAAATCTATCACCAAAAGAATTAAGAGTGGTTTTCAGCTACAGCTTGTTTTGTTCTTCCAAAAGACTAATTAAAAGCTGCAAAGACCCTGGATTTTACTGTCCTTAATGAATAGTAGATTACATTTGGCTATGAAAGGAATCAATAGTGAAAAATGTCCCTCTGTTAATTTCTTTCTCATAAAACTGTTCTACTTTTTACCTTGGGATTTGATAGTACAGAGCCAGTATCTGAGTCAGATCATGCCTTAGGAGGCAGCTTGTCACTCTACTAAACTATTCTGAATTGTGCAAAATGAGGCAATAGTCCAGGATAAAAAATGTCTAAAGCCCTTCTGCTTTTTAGGCAGCCAAATTTCCAAAAATCACTAGAAACTGAAACTTCAGAGAAGGCTGGTAAAGCAAGAAAGCCAGTAATATGCAGAGCCTCTCAATGCAAGGCAGTTGTTTTGATGAGTGCATGGGGATGCTGTTAGGCAGCATGCTGAATTTCTGAGTGTATTGCTGGTATTTCATCTGCACCAGGAAGGCTTGTGTGGGGAGATTGTGCAGAATAAATACTGCACTTTAGCTTTATCCCTAATTTGCCAGTCACTGGCTTTCCTTGGGATCAACATGTTAGGCTCTTCAGTCATTTTTGAAGTAATACTTAGATTTTTAAGGAAGAACCACCTTAAAATTTAGATATTGAATAGGCAAATAGGAATATGTTTAAAAGAAAATAATCAGTCTTGGCTGAAGTTCCTCTTGGCAGTATGAGAAGACAAGAAAACTGTACCCTGTTAGACACAAGTGTGGAAACTTGCTCTGCCAGGGGCTGGAGCTTTTCATACTTGAAACTTGTTGTGAAGGAGAAACTACATCATTAACTATGCAGCTCTTCAATGTCCTCACTGGCACATAGGAAATAGATTCTCTTGCTCCCTTGGGAGCAAGAAATAGAGGCAGCCTTCCCAAAGACAATCTTAGTCTTTTATATAATATGAAGTGGGAGTTCTGGAGTGGTTACCTTTTCTGCTTGAGTGCTGACTGGGTCTTGGAAAATGATTTCCCTTTAGCATCTTGATGACATACACTTATGATGTACCCCTCTCTTCTCCATCATGGTGATGCTACATTACGAATTTTTTCAATATTAACGCATTACTGCTTCAGCACATAAGCTTCCCATGAGTGCCAAGTACAACTTTTCCCACATGACTGAGAGAAGTAAGGAAAACAATCAAGCCCCCAAACTTTAAATTATTAATGCTTGGACATTTTCCAGAGCAGTAGGTTCAAAAAGGTATTTCTGAACTGAGGGCTAGGATCTACATTATTTGAAGCTTTTTATCACAGCATACAGAATTATTCACATTTTCTAAATAATTTACTTTCAAAAAAAAAAGAAGTGGATGGATATACTTAATACCTGTTTACCTTGTCTGTCTTGTTGCTTGCATCTTAGAAGACCATTTCATGCTCCTGCTGAGTGTCTGAAATTCATAAATAAATAATCATAATATGTTTGGTGATGACAGTGCCCTGTTTATGTTTTTGGATGCCTGGTGAAGATACTTTGGCTCATTCCCAGACTATCTTGTTTCTGAGTATGAGCTTCTCAGGCACGAGTGGGTCCTCATTTCTCTGACATATTGAAAACAGTACATGATCTGCTTCTAAATATCAAATGGTTTCTGATCTTGCAAGGCTAATGCAGAGCCTGAGAACTTAGTTAAACTGATAATGAATGGCTCCAAGGCTCTTGCATTCAGCATCCTTTAGCACTCAAGGTTAATCTGGCCATGCACCATGTCAACAGATCTTTGTCCCTCTCTCATGTTAAAATATGTAACTGGATACAACACTTTGGGGTAGATCAATACTCACACCCAGTCACTGTCTTGGGCAGCCACTTTTGGCAATGTTAAGTAGCAGGGAAGTAGATAGGTGTACAGGAAGCAGAAAGAGAAGGAAAAAACTCATTAGAAAATGTCACTTATAGAACAGATGACAAGGCCACCTTACAGAAGGAAAGATTCTTATACAGGATCTGTACTATCAGCAGTTGAGAAAATATTTTCTTGACCTTTGCACAGACTTCCTAATACTTTTTAGCACTATTGAAAGGTCTGAGTGTTGTTTTCAGAATTCACTGAAGAATACCTCTAATAGTCAGATGATAGCTTCTGCTCCAATAAAAATAAAAAAAAAAAATCACAAGAAATTTACCCAAAACATAGGATACTGTTTGAGAGGTCAGATGGTTCATCCTCTTCTCTAAGGCAGTACTCAAACATAGGAATGTGCTCTTCATCACATCATCAGTTTGCCTAATACATTGATTTCCTTCGTCTTTCTCTACTTCTCTTTTTCATGCAGGCACAACTTCAGTGAGCTATTTCTTTTCCTTGTACCCTTAGTCTTCCCTTTGTCACTCTCCATACCTTGTCACACGGTCATGGTACTTCACTTAAAGTGTAAATATTTCTTGCAGATCTTTTCACAACCCCTTTCTCTTTTCTCCCATTTGCTGTTTCATATCACTGGTCCACGTTGTTTGCCATACCTGAAATTCAGCGTGCACGTCTTATTCTGCTCAGAAAGACACCTGAAACCGGATTCATAATAGATTGCAGCAGAAATGCCTTTGTAAAGCACATTTGATAGGTGTGAGAAGGCATTCACTCAGTATAATTAATAGTTCTGGCAGCATTAAAAATGCATGCTGTGAAATGCCTAAGTGCTCTGTAATATCATTGGAGTCCTAAGGTGAAGAGTCAGCTGCATATGATATGGCTGTTTGCTGCTAGAGGCTGTTATTCTGTATTCATATTTAAGAACTGCACAGAACATGCCATCAGGTTTCTGGCTTAGTCATTCCGGTCTCTGAGCAAAAATGTGAATCTTGCCTTTCCAGTCTGAAATTAGTTCTTCTTTTGGTCTAGCAATATGTAGATTTTTACATTGTGTTGTGCTTTAAAATGTGAAAGAAAGCAAATAATTTTTCAAAACCTCTGCCTTTCTAGCTGCTTTTCTTTGCTTCTTTGAAAGAATTCTCATTACATTAATTAGTTTTTAAAAATTAAGTTGCCTGACCTTATATCTCAGACTATAACGATGTCTCCTGTCCTCACTGGAAATGGTGAGTTTTTTACTCCAGATTTGAAGTCAAAAGGGAACTTGCATTTTATCTGCAGTCTTCTTCTAGTGCTGTAATCCAGCGTCCATCTATGAATAGGGAATTTAGAGAAAATAAAACCGATATCTGCAGAAAGAGTGGTTTTATGTATATTTGGTATTTTTACACTGGTATAATTCACATTCCTTAGGTATACAGAGAGACTCTTTCTTCTCTTATAGGTTTCCTAAAAAATGTCTAATTTAGTCTAAAATGTTTTATGAAAAACACAGGACTTTTAAGGGCATGAGTACAAAGTCATAATTTGATTTGAAAACATTCATATTTTACATGGCCAATTTACTGATCTGAGATTTTTTAAGTTACAAGATGTAGCAAATTTCTATAGGCAACACAGAAACTACTGCAAAATGTTAGAATTTTTCCATCCTTAACCATTTCTTTTGAGTTAAATTTTGAGTTAAATCTCTGAAGACCTTATTAGTTAAAACTGTGTTTGTTTTGTTTGTTTCCCTTGTATTGCAATATTCTTGCAGTCATTTTACAAGTTCTCTGGCATCTCCAGGATTTGGAGCAAGGCTCTGAATTTGAATGGAATGTGAACCTGTTAGTCATGTACTCCTTTGTTCTCCCATGAATTTGCTTACAAGTGTCCATACTGTTATTTCAGTCTCAGCAGACCCTTGTGTGAATTAGAAATCTGTGTTGTCTCAAAATTTTGTCTATGGGGAGCATCCACTGCCTCCTCATAGAGTCATTCTCTACCTAGAATGCATATTTGACATTTTCACAGAAAAAAAATCCCAGTTACATCCTGGATTTACTGAGAAGAATTTCCCCAGAACATTCCACCTTTGCTCTTAGTCTTGCTTCCAAGACCTCAGAGAGCAACCTTGTATGCTTGGAGGAGATAAAGGAGAAGGGAGTGCAGCAGGGGTGGGCAAACCCCTACCAACTTTACAACAGCATCCAAATATTAAAGATAAAGATTTAAAAATACAATTTGTATTCAAACTGTTTTACATTTATTCACCTTTAAGTGCTTGACTTTGCAAACTGAAGTTATTTTCAATGTAGGACCTTTTCAAAATTGTATTTTGGAGTGTAGAAGCTAATACATACCTCAGCTTAAAAGGAAAGACAGATGTGATCTGGAAGTAATGTAATTTTCAGCTTTAATACCCAACAGAAGGGAGTTTTTTGTCTAATGTAGTAAAGATTCTTTCTAAATTCATAAAATGATTAGACATAATTAGACTATAAGATGAGGAATAATTATGGGTAGTTGTTTTGGATGTGGGTCTTTTTGATCAGAATTTTTTGTTCTCTGTGAAGTAAGTTTATTTCACTCTATTTCTGAGGGATATATCTTCAGTTCCCTAATTATCTCTGCATTTGGCCTAAACAGTGACAGATAATTAATTTCATCAGAGAAGACACACAAGGTAGTTTTAGAGGAACAAAGTGTGAGTTACTTTGGTTCTCAGAAGGCAGTGAAGGACAGACAGCATTTTTGTTACCCATACTGCTCCAGTTTTGCTGAAGCACATAGAATTTAACTTCGGGTGACTCACTATTTTGCCTTCACATTTTGGTTCTTGAATGTGTGATGCAAATTCATCTTCAGTTTGACTGCTAGTTAAAAAGAGATTACTTTGAAACTCTATTCTGTTTTCAGAGGAAGGAAACAAGGGTTATGGACCCGTTTTTGAGGAGCAACCTATTGATACCATCTATCCAGAAGAATCTTCAGATGGACAAGTTTCAATGAACTGCAGAGCTCGAGCAGTTCCTTCTCCTACTTACAGGTAACATCTCCTGTTTTGATTTTCAGATCTTGCACATTTTATTCAGCAGCTATATCAGATTGTGTTATTAAATGATTGACTGTCTTAAGAGGTTGGAGTGAAGTCTTCAAGGTGGGAAAAAATGGGGAAATACACAGTTTTGGGTAAGACTCAACCTTGATTCAATTTAACAAAATGTCTAATCAGTGTTAAAAAAAGTACATTGTGTTAAATATTTTCAGCTTTTGAAAGACATACTGATCCATATGAAATTTTTTTTAGAAAATGTGACTTTTAAAAAAAAATAAGAGGCTATCTTTCCTGCTTAGGCTGAGGTTGACTGAGATTTGAGTCTGTTCTTTTTTAATTCATAATGGCTTCTTAAATTCTGTTTTGTTTTGAAAAAAGTATTGATTGTTGAGCCTTGATATTCTACATTCCATGTTGCTTTTGCATCCACTGTGTTGCAGAGCAGTGATCAAAAATGTGTCAGCTATGCTACTGAAGACATGAAAAACTTCATTCTGAAAAACCATTTCAACTAGTTTTAATACAGATTCCCACATGACTTTTTGCACAATAACTATGTTATTGTAGAAAGCTGTGCTTTGTTGTGCATTCATATGAGTTTGGCAGCCATTATCTGCTCATTGTGTAAAGAGAAATGTGCCTAAGATTATCAGTATTAAGACTGTGACTAAATTACAACCTGATCTTTGTCAGAAAACTTCTGTTGTACTAAAGACAGACATGATATCTTGCCAGCAGAAGAGATCCATTTCAGTAAATTACCCTGTGAGTTTATTGCTCTCACATGACATCTTTTAAGTGCAGGTTTATTGCTCCCATGTTACATTTTTTTGAGGGGATTTTTTCTTTTTCTGAATGAAGCAGAGACGGGACTTCTGAGTTGCTTTAGAAAGTGTGGTTTATTTTTTTTATCTTTTACACAGGCAGAAAGGGTAAGTTCATCTTACAGCTGTTCATAGCATGGCTCAGAAGTCACAAGATCTATGGTTACAAGGTTCTTTAAGGATTTATTAACCAATAAAACACTGCCAACAAAGATATTTGTGTTATTAAACCAATACTAAGAAATTTTGTTCAATTATAGTGTCACCTTTCTTAGCCAATCCTGTTCTGACACACAAACTTACATTGCTGCGCTCTAAAACTTTTTATTTTTTCTATATTTTAAAGTCTAAAGCTAAACCTGTCTCTACTTAACTGTGTTTAATTTTAAGCTTTGGCTTACAGGCTCAATGCTCTGAGAATTCCTTATATTTTGAATTCCAATGCATTTCAGTAAATTATCCTATGACCTGCGCTCACTACTCACTTACGTGTGTTCCCACACTGGTTTCTGGAACAGAAAAAGCAATCAAGTCTGCTGGCTATTCTTTTAAATCTGTTACAGTAATTTGGTCAACTGTGGTATTACTCTGTCAAAACAGCTTATTTCATCTTCACTGCCACATTTAAAAATATGCTAACAGGTTGTCTACCTGTACAGAACCACCATTTGAATATGATCCTGTTACATGACGTTTTTTTGCACCTACCTCCTCTTGCCGTGCTTGTAAAGTGTGGAGAGATTGCATATGCTAAGATTTGACACCCTTTGATGTACTTCCCCATCCCTTCCACTTGGTCCAGGGACTCCCCCAACCCTGTCCACAAGATTGTAAACACACCATCCATAGATAATTACAGACTAAATGAATTTTGTCATTCTTCTTTACCTGTTGTGGGTTCAGCAAAGTCTGCACTAGCAAAATCACTCTTAAAGAATTGCATTGCACCTCCAGAGCTTCTCTGTCTAGGAAGAGATCTGACATTTAGCACTGATAGGTGATATGATGATAATTTCAGTACAGAACAAGGACACTTTTCTTATTTTCTGACTCATTATTTTTAGTATACCTCCATATGTTATCTTTATCTCAGCCCTCTATCAGTTATTGAACCAAAATTCTTCTATTTTGGAGGTAAATTACTCCTTCCTGCCATTTTCATTGCAGGGTGAGCTGTCCTCAGGACATATATGCCTAGATATTTCTGAACAGAGGATATATTTATTTTTTCTAAGAGAGACATATATTATGTCTCACAGGACTAAAGTGATACCTCTAGAATTCTGTAAGATCAAAATGCTATTTGCTGCATCTTTAAAATTCTTCTATTTCATTAGATTTTTTAAATATTTTTTTGTTCATGTCACTCTTACTATTGTTTCTTTCTATGGCAATTGCAAGTTCCACCTCCAAATGAGAGCTCTGCATATTTTGGTACATCTTCAATAGCGAGTGAACAGGACGTGTGTGTGTTATCATTTTCAAATACTAATGCCCAACCTCACCTTAGGAAAAAATAAAATATTTATGCAGAAATAATTTTATGATCTTTAAATATATTAAAGTTGCATCTTTGCTGTTTGTTCATAGGAACCAGGCAGTTCCTTTCTAAGATTGCAGGCTCCCTCTTGTGGGCACAGTAATAAACACCAGTATAAATCATGAATACTGGTAGCCACTCTGTGTTTTTTAATATTTCTTAAAATAAGTACAAATCAGTCTGAACTGGGCTACCAGTTTCTCTCTTAATCCCTCAAGTGAAAATCACAGTAATTGAGTGAATTTGCTCTAAGGTTTTACCATAACTAAGGGAAGATTGTCCAGCAACTTACTGAAGTAGTAAGTTGGTTTTATATGAAGCATGCTGCAGTTTTGTCACTGACTGTACTGGCACATTATGTTTTATAAAACATTTTTATTATCTGCACCTGGTTTACAAAGATTTCTTATTACCCCATACTTTAAAAGTGCAGAGGGACTACATTTTTATCCTGTCTGGCCTTAGATATTTATTTGAGATATATTTGAAATCTGTGTGTTTTGTGAGTGGCTAACTCATTCCCAGCCTGCTCAAGCATCTCTCACTGCTTGGCCAGCAACTATGTTTTAACAAACTATGTCACATCTCTAAGAAGGAAGAACTGACACTGATGTTTTAAAGACTCTGGAGTTCAAATCTGTGTCTCTTGCTGAAGGAAAACTTAAAACTCATATATAAATATACTAATAACTTTCTGCATAGTTTGTCAGATTTTATGAGTTATTTTTTACATCATATTTCTTACCAGGTTCGCTTTTTGGGGCCAAATCTTACATCTGTCTTTTCTTTTTGAATAGGTGGAAACTGAACAACTGGGATATTGATTTAACAAAGGAGCGCTACAGTATGGTGGGAGGCACACTTGTTATCAGTAATCCAGAGAAATCAAGGGATGCTGGAAAATATGTCTGTGTAGTGTCAAATGTCTTTGGAATTGTCAGAAGCAGTGAAGCCACTCTGAGTTTTGGATGTAAGCTGTTATTTTTGTCAGAATATAGAGAAACTATGGTTAGCTAGGAATGCCCAATGTTTTACACTGCAGTGTATTCTGCTAACGTGCTGTATCTGTATTACTCTGTAAAAACAGTATATTAAGTGCCTTAGTCTGCAGAGATCAACACAAAATAAGTTTGTAAGCATTTTATATTCTTTAGCATTCAGCTGACATAACATAATAGCCTTCCCAGTGAGTTACTGTTAAATTATTAATTAAAGAGACTCATGGAGACAGATCTGGAGATAATAATGTCCAGACTCTTTTAAAATCATAGTAGGACTGGAGGGCAAATAGTCACAGAAGAAAGACTTGGGTGAGGGCATATGGTGATGAGGTGCAGTGCAAATACAACTGCAGGAGCAAGGCACAGCTCTTGCTAGTAAAGTGTGCCCCGACTCCCAGGCTGCAATGAATAAACCCTGCTGGGGGAAATTTCTGTCAGCTTCTGACAGTCATGAGCTAGTCTTGTGAAGACCTGCATATCATCAAATACAGGAATTGTGAAAAACTGATGTACTAAATGAAGACTAAAGCAAAATTTTATGGACTTAAGACAGTGTTTTGGATTTTTGTTTTAATTTACCCTAAGTTTAAGTTACCTTCTCCCCAGATATCATCAGAGGGCAAAAAAAGGAATCCCAGTAAAAAGGAACCCACTCTAACTGGGTCCATTCACAAAGCCGTGGGTGCCCTGGCACCAAGGGTTTGGTGCCCCTCCATAAGTCCTTGCTGTAGAAGATCAGACACATAGTAAAAAGTTCAGGCTTCTGATAGTACTTGTGAGACTGTGGGACCACAAATATTAGAGGAAGTCAGAAGCTATAATGAGCTGAGGGATCATAACATCATTGATACAGTCTTAGTCTGTATTTATGCAGTGTATCTTCTAGAAAAAAAAGTAAGGTTGTTACTTCCTTTTAATGGAGAAAACATCAATATTCTGTTTGTGGGATATTTATTTATACCTAAAGCAGGCTTCAGTTTTGTCAGTCCTGAATAATCAGTAGGATAAAAATGATGAAAAAATAGAACCAAAACAGTCTGAGGCATGTTTTCTGTCTACCAGCTCACTGGCTGCATGAGCTGAATGTTGATAGTGTACTGAACAGAACTCTAATATACAGTGTTTCAATATGTAAACTGAAGTAGGGTAAAGAGGTAAGGAATAGTGAAAAGATAGCTGAAAAATGAAAAATATCTGTTTTTAGAAAAGCCTGCTCTCCTTCTTCTTTATACTGTTGTATTTCTTCCTTTCTCCTTTTTATTGATCACCTATAAAAAACATTTCCTTCTACAATCACTGTTTTTAGAGAACTGAATAGAGTTGCTAAAATTAATATAGAAAATGTCTAATATTTAGTGTAAGTTTTTTCTTTTGCTTATGCATAAAATGATTGAAAAATGTCAACAACCATTTAGAAGAGTTTGAAACTCTTGACCAGCTGTAATTTTGTTTTGCTGTCAAATTTACTGCAACTGTGGAACGGGACCCATGTTCTCTCATATACATCATCAATTAGTCCATGTGAGAATACTGTACATACTGTTTAGATCCAGTGCCTTAAAACTCATTAAAGTATTTCAAACCTAACTACTATTAGGGATAAAGTCTGCATTACTTCTTTCTTTCCCCTGGCATTTATAATTGTGATGACAAAAATAACATAAAAAAATTAATTTGGTAATGACAAATAAGTAAAACTGTCATTAGGGGTCAATAAGTTTATATCTGCCATGTATTGATGTATTTCTATAGTAATCTCTACAGGAGTGAAAGTAGTGATAATAGTAAAAAGTTACTGTAAAAATCTGTAAAAAAGTTACTGTTAAAATCCCTATTCTCCTCCCCTTTCTTTTTTAAAAACTAGATCTGGATCCCTTTCCACCTGAGGAACGTTATGAGGTTAAAGTACGAGAAGGTGTTGGAGCAGTGCTTCTTTGTGAGCCCCCTTACCACTACCCAGGTAATTCAGCTAAAAGTGATTCATTTTCAATTTCTTAAGAGTAAAAAATAAATCAGCATTTATTTTTGCAAATTTCCTTTATGTTTACTTAAGCAGTAACTTTTGTGCAGATTGAGAATCAGCATTTAAGTTAGGTTTCTGTTTTGGATATATTTGTTGTTGACCATGTGTAGACCATTCACTCCACCTAGTGAAGTCACCTCAACTACTATGATAATGAGTTTCTGTTAAAATCATGGAGCAGCAGAAGCACTCCTAGAGAGGAGGTTATTTTTTCTTTGGAAGTGACTTTCTCTTATCATTAGCTACTGAAGATCTCTGCAGGGATTATACCTGTAATCTCCAGCATATGAAGTTCCATCATGAGGGATGAAATGCTAGTATCTCTTCTACCTTGTAAAATGGAATAATGATTCAGTTTTCATGCTCAGTTTAACCATTGGAAAGAACTGAAGAATGGAGACCTATTACTAGTTCTAAGGTTTGTCTAAATCACAAGACTGATGAAAACTTCCCAGCTTCTCAGTTGCATAAGGTCAAGACCCAGCTGCCTCTCTCATCCCATCCCACTCCAGTGCCTGTGGGATGGTTGTGCCCAGGGCAAGGTGTGCACAGTGTAGCCAGGTCCCCAGTAACCTGCACTGACAGCAGCAGTGCCCCAGTGGTCAGTGTAGACAGGAATGAGCTGGCTGCTGAGATGTGTATAAATCTCTCTCACAGAGCTGCCTCCAAAAAAAAATCTATAACCTAGAAATCAGACTCAAGTGATTTATATGCAGACAGCACTCCATGGTTTAAATAGCTGATAGTGTTGGGTTTTAATATTGACTAAAATATTTTCTTCCAGATGACCTCAGTTATCGCTGGCTTCTAAATGAGTTCCCAGTGTTCATTGCTTTGGACAAACGACGATTTGTGTCACAGACGAATGGCAATCTCTACATTGCAAATGTGGAAGCATCAGATAAGGGCAATTATTCATGTTTTGTGTCCAGCCCTTCGATAACAAAGAGCGTATTCAGTAAATTTATTCCACTTATTCCACAATCTGATCGTAAGTATTTATTGGAAATACCACGCACAGCATTTTAACTGTTTGTATTATAATTTCACGAATTCTTAACTACTTTCTTTAAGGAGAATTATAATGACTACTGCACAATGTTACTTGGTGTTTCAGATGCAGAGGTACAGATCATTCCCATCCACGGTGAAAACTTTGTGAAAGAAATCTTCATGGATTAATTCACAAACTTCCTTTCAAATAATTGAGAACAGAGTTCTTATCCCCAGAATCCCCATCTCTTTTATGTGATAAGCCCCTGATCTCATCCCAGAATCTTCAATATCTTTTCTAGTCTTGGCATTAGTTCAAAGGAGTGTGACTGTAAGGCAGAAGCTTCATGTAAATGTTGATGAACAGCTTCAGGATTTACTTTTTTCCCCCCAGAAAATCCCCCATGAAAGAGTAAAATCCTTTTCCCCTGATGTAACTTCCTATCCAGTGGTGGCCTAAGAGCTTTGTGTCTCACGGCCAATCTCCTAAAATGCCTCTTTGGCTTTGTGTTACTGGTTTATTTGCCACTGTTTCTTCAGGAGAACTGCATGTTCTCCAAATAGGAACCAAATTCCCTTTTGCCACTTCAGGCTGTCAGTCACTAGATTCTCATAAACTTATCACCAAATTTTTAGCAACCCTTTCATCTGTACAATTTTCCATATTACTGGGTGAATTTGTATAGTTTCAGGTTAGCCATCTTTGACCAAATATTCCAATACTCACACTGACATCTTCATCTAGAACTGCTAGAGTGTTCCTACAGGGATTGCTAGCAGGGAGATTTGATTACATTTACATCCCTGCGTGCTCATTAAACTGTAGATGTTCTTGTTCTAGCTCCTTCCTACCCTTAATGAGATAAAATTGAGCTTAAATTCATAATAATTTGAAGTATTCTATCTAGTAAAAAATCTGTGGAAAACAGAGTCAGTTTTTTGTCTACCCACACAGCTTCAAGTGCAGTTAGAAATTCTGTAAAAAATGTTAGGATTTGTCATCCAGAGAAAGATAACCAGTTGCTGAGTAAAACAATTATGCCTTACTAGTAAAAGTTCAGTGCTTAGTCAGACTTTATTAATTGGCAGGCTGTTTATGCAGCGTAAAGAAGAATTTTGTCTGTAATTCCAAGTAAAATTTTACTCAGCTGTGGAAATTTTATTAGCTGTATAACTTTCTGACATGCCTTTTCTTAGAATCTTTTTTTTCATATTAGGAGCAAAAGTATATCCTGCTGATATCAAGGTGAAGTTCAAGGACACGTATGCTCTGCTGGGGCAAAATGTGACATTGGAGTGTTTTGCTCTTGGAAAGTAAGTGTGTTTTAAAGTTATTGTACAGCACGAATTGCTTTCATATTTCAGGGAATGAAAATACATATTTCATGATCAAATGCTCTTTTTGTAGTCTGCAATTTAACCGCCAGTTCTTGAACACGCTGATTTGTACTTTACTGTACCTTTTCAAGTCCGGTTCCTGAACTCAGATGGAGCAAATACCTTGAACCCTTGCCAGCCTCTGCTGAGATAAGCATGTCTGGTGCAGTTCTTAAGATCTTCAATATTCAGTATGAGGATGAAGGACTTTATGAGTGTGAGGCTGAAAACTATAAAGGAAAAGATAAGCATCAAGCAAGAGTCTATGTACAAGGTAGGAAGAACAGTTTTGTTCTTGATGATCTGTGTTGCTTTCACTTATGTTGGTAATAGCTGTGTTTTCACAGTTGGTGTCAGTGCTGATTCGTACTATCGTCCTCACACACTGCTCTTCAAGTTAAAAGAGCAGCATCTAAATTCTTGCATTAAATGCCAGGCATAATATTTATGTAATAATTGATAAACTACTCAATTTGTCTGGTTATGATTGCTGGTACACTTTGACAGTTCTGTGTTGATATACTCATGCAGAATGTAAATTAAATCAATTTATAGTACTTGAAGTGAAAGAACTTCTAGGAAGAAAAAGAGACCATTAGACCATTTGTTAGGATTTCTTGTTTTCTCATTTTGCTTGTGTTTTCTGTCATAGTTCTCTGTCTTATGCTATGCACAGTTCTTTTTTCATCTGCCCTGTCACTTCCCTTAAAGCATTTGGTTAAATTAGGCAACCAACCAAAAATTGTATCTTACTGCTCATAGTGAAATCATCCCAAGTAACTTGGCTTCTTGTCTGAGGTTTATGCCACAAAACCATGACATGAAAAGCTCACATATAACATCTGAACCACCCTCAGGAGATTTATGTCTCTTTCATTGGCTGTACAGAAAATCTTCTGAGTTAAGATCCTCAGTTAAGTGCTAGAACTTCAGTAGATCAAGCTCAAAAATTAGTCTGGTAAAATTATTACTGCTTATAATAAGTAAAACTAATAAATTGGTTTGTTTGCTCAGCAAAAGCAAATATGCTAGACCATTCTCAATATTAATTTCTTACGTATACTCTTTCGACCAAGAGAATAATTTCTTGAAGATCCTTTCAGTATATACACAGTTTTGCACAATTTCATGTCATTTAACTATCATTTTCACAGTGCTACTGAGCAATTTCCACACTGAATAATCTACAGATCAAAAGTTGTAATATCTTATGTAGTCTGTATTCAGGAGCCATTATTTTAATTCTGTGTTTTCTTCTCATAAAAAGTACTTTGAATCTTTTTTTAATCTAGGTTGTAGGAGAAAAACTTTTTTGTGCTGGTGCATTGCTGAGTTATCATCATTACTTTGAGTTGCCTGTTTAAGTATCATGGAAAAAAAGCAGTGAAATTAATACAACATAATACCAATATGTATGTGCTATATTTACAATGCATCATGTATTTTATTCTGCAGCTGCTCCTGAGTGGGTAGAACATATCAATGACACAGAAAGGGATATAGGCAGTGACCTGTACTGGCCTTGTGTAGCTACAGGCAAGCCTATTCCAACAATTCGGTGGCTGAAGAACGGTGCCTCGGTGAGTGTATTGCTCTAGGTAACACAGGCTTGAGTGGTTAGCTCATGGAAACAGTTTTTTGAAGCATGCATTATTTAAAAAATTAAAGGAAAATTTATTATAATGATCCAAATATTTGCTGATGACACTTGCACGAGGCAATAAAATCTACTTTTTAAAGTTTCATCTCAGGCTATTTAGTATTCACCTTTGAATTATGAGCTTAACTTTTGACCACGTGTTTAGGAAGTGGATATCCCCTTTTCTCCTGGCCTGTTTAAGTAAATGCTTTTTACTCTGAATAAAGCTTCTCTTAAAATTAATGCTCTTTACCACATTAAACATGAATATGTCTTTAAAAACACAAGACAAAATAGTCAGTGGAGATGTGACAATGAAGATTATTTTTTAAATTATCAATGGTCTTTCTATATCCTGTATTTTTTCACTTTTTTTCTAGACACAGAGTGTTGCAAATGTTTAAGTGATGTTAAAAGAAGTTTGAGGAAGTACTGTTTGATGATTTAATTCTATTGCATTTGATACTTGGTTTTAAAAATGTAAATTTTCTGTCCTAGAATCATGCATTCATAGAATGGTTTGTGTTGGAAGATGCCTTAAAGTTCCAAACCCCTAGCCATGGGCAGGGGCATCATTCACTAGCCCTGATTGCTCAGAACTCCATCCAGCCTGCTCTTGAACAATTCCAGGGGTAGGACATCCACAGCTCCTCTGGGAAAAAAACCTATTCAGACATTTCAACAGTGTATTCAAAGTCTATTGCTTATACTGTATGATAAGCCATTTCAAAAACAAGAAAGTATGAGGGCACAATGCAGTTCTGCATCTACTGAGCTGTGGTGACTCTAATCTTGGCAAGCAAACAAAAAAAGACAATGAAGCAGCTTGTTTTTTCGACTGTATATCTTTAGAAAAATGTATGATGTTGGAGGGAGAACAGGGATATCACCATCTGCTATATGTAGGTGTCTTAAACCAGGAAAAAAATGTTTTTGTCTAGCTTTGGTAGTTATTGCAAAAAAGTAATTTAACGAGTTATTTGCTGATTCCTACTGAACTTGACTTTCACTAACAAAGTCTGCATACTGGATTGCATAACACGGTGTGTAAGGCTCCAGCAGTACACCAGAAGATTATGCTGTGTGTTACTATGATGATGATTTCCAAACAGAAAGTAGCAGAAATATGTTAATTGCTTTAAAAATATAATCTGCTTGTAAATCAGATAACTTGTAATTAGGAAGTTCATTTAGCGCACAACAAAGATTCCTTGTATAAAATCTGATTAAAATATTTTCACATAAAACAGTCAGAAAATGTTTCCTTTAATCTGTTCTCTTTTCAGCTAAGTACTATTCTCTTAACCTTCCACTCCATGTACTCTAGTGTACTTAGATAAAAGAGTTAAAGCTTTCAGCTTGATTTTCACAAAAAAACTGAATACATTAACATGATCTTTCAAAAACTGATTAACATTTATTTGTAATTTACAAAATGCCCCACTTTAGCTACTGATTTTGATTGACTGTTTTTTCTTTTTTTACATTAAAACAAAGTAATAAAAATGGTTTGTACTATGTCCCATAGGAATCTGAAAAACTCCTACCTGACTGGGACTTGGCTTGACATTTTCCTGTTGGAAAATGATGTAACGACAGAAAGTACTGACCAGTGAGACCAGTGAACATGGCATAAAATAGCTTATGTGCATAAAATTAATTTAATTTCTTGTTTCTTATTTCTGAATCAATACTTTTTGCACTGATATTAAAACGGGGACTTGAGAGTAAATTTGTCTACTGACGCTCAACTAGGACTTTGCCAGAAACTTTATTAAATGACACTGAATCTTTCTTTAAAAAAAGGTGAACTCAATGTCACTGAAAAAGAAAAAAAAAAAAAAAGAATGTGGATGGGTGTGGATTTTTCAGCTTATGTGGTTTATGTTAATATCTTGTTATTTTATTGATTCTGTGTTTTAGTTCCGGAAAGGTGAACTCAGAATGCAAAGTCTGACCTTTGATGATGCCGGCATGTACCAGTGTATAGCAGAAAATATGCATGGAATTATTTATGCAAATGCTGAACTGAAGATTGTGGGTCAGTGGGATTATTTCTCTATTTACTATTTCAGGGTTGAGTAAGATAACAGTTATGTTTGCAAGTACTGTTTGGTAACAGATTCCTGTGAGGATGAAGCTAAGAAGTCTCACTCAATCTAGGTGGCATGGGGTTTATTTGAGCTCTCTAGCTGTTTTTTGACAAGCATTTGAGGAATAAATTTATCAACCTGTGGGGCATGTTTTCTGTTTATATTTATGATGCTTGTTTCCTGCTCTTCTCCCTCAGAGTACTGAAGTTACATGAAGCACATAGAGTTGCAGCCTACACTTTTAAGCTTGCAAAACTGCTTAAGAGGCTGTTCCATTTTTGCTCACATGAGATCACTCCTCTGTGAGGCAAAATCTGCTTTTTAAGAGACCATGTTGTCACTTACTTGGCCCTTGAAGCTCTTCGTCTTCACTCTCCCCTTTAGTTTTGCTTTCTACAACCCCTTACACCAAAGTCACAATGTTTGTATGCAGCATAGCTGTGCCATTTGATGGCTGATGTAGTTATGAATCCATTGTGTTTTCCTGAGGAGCATCCTGTTGAAAGTTTGACTCTAAGATCTGAAGTTCTCAGCCTTAAAACAATTTCTGATGTTTTTCTGATTTCATTAGAGCAGACAAGCTGTATGACATATTTTTCTAGATTTCCCTTCGGTAGTTGCTGTTCTTTCCATCTCACACCTGCCTTCAGAATTTCCCAAGAAATAAATTATTCTTGGTTTTCCCAACCCATTGCACAGCAAGGCTTCGTTCTACACTTGTCTTCCATTACTATGTACTCACTACTAGCTTGGTTTACACAAAATGAGCACTTTTTATATGTGCATTTTCAAAATTCAGTGTCGGTAATATGTGGATATTGGTCAGAGTTTTGCTCTCTAATTCTGTAATTAAATAATAGTCTTATTTCCTCAAGCTGTGCGCACACTTGCTGGCATGATTGCCGATGGTATGCCAAGATGCAAAATAATGAAAAGCTTTTTTTCTTTTATTTGGTTTCAAATAAAGAGTAAATTAGTTAGCAAAGCTCTGACCTCAGAGACATATGTGGTGCTTATGACAGTCATGTCTCAATATTCTTGCACATCTGAGAGCACACCTAAAGCCAGCTGGGCCCACAGAAAACCACAAAGAGTAAGAAGGACACAGTTTTAGTTTGTAGAGCGGGTTAAAACCACTGAAAAGTAAACCCAACTATTCTTTGGAATTATGATTGAGTGAGTAACTTGTTAAAGAAATTTATCTCCAGGAATCTGAATTTTATTAGGACTGATCAAAAGGCCTTTTGAAATGGGGGAACTTTCAGTGGACTTTGATCTTGTTAGATTAAACTCAGATGAAAGCTCAGAAATCAATAGAAAGAAACTTCTAGCATAACACAGCACAGAACTACATAATGATTTTTCATGTTTCTTGTAGATCATCATGTTCTTCCCAGTACATCTCTGCATCATTAATATTTTTCTCAGTAGTCTGAATAATGAACATTTTTGAACAATTCAATAGTTCTTTCATTTATTATATGTTGCAAACAAATTTTATTTTGCAGTAAAATCACTAAGAGCAGTATTTGTGTTAATTTTTGCTTTCAGCTTCACCTCCTACTTTTGAGCTGAACCCTATGAAGAAGAAAATCCTAGCAGCTAAAGGGGGGCATGTAATCATTGAATGCAAGCCTAAAGCTGCTCCTAAGCCAAAATTCTCCTGGAGCAAAGGAACAGAATTGCTCGTAAATGGGAGCCGGTTAGTACTGACTGTTAATGAACACTTTGAGCCTTAAAAGTGTAACCTTATATATCTATCTATCCTGTAGGATGATTCTCCATTTGGCAGATTTCAGGGACGGGGAATGTGTAACTTCAGGAAAATAATATGCCAAAATGTTGTTGACAGTATGGATTCAAAGAGTTGGCCGGGTATCCAATTTTACCCAGTCTGGCTTAAGAATTTAATTGTACCATAAAACTCTAAGAAAAATACTTGGATGAGTACAAGTGAATAGAAGTACATTCTCTTGCTCCAGCAATCTGAGACATCCAATCATGACACATCCTTTTAAAGTATTTTTTACTTTAGGCATGCTTTAAATCCAGTAGTTAGATGTGAGCTCTCAAATTGTGTTTGTGGTTTGTTCTTTCACTTACTACAGTTCTACAGGAAGCATTGCTTTCTAATACAGAATCTAATTTCTCTTAGTGTATTTTTGCACTTTCCATAGCATACGTATCTGGGATGATGGGAGCCTGGAAATTATCAATGTCACAAAGCTGGATGAAGGTCGCTACACCTGTTTTGCAGAAAATAACCGAGGAAAAGCCAATAGCACTGGTGTTCTAGAAATGACAGGTAATCCTCAGAACTGCATCAGTTTGTTCTCGGTAGAATCCCTTAATTCAAAATGACTAATTTTTGTTCCAGCTCCAGCATTGCACTACTTTTTCAAGCTGTTCTACATCTTTCTAATTTAATTGCTCATTAACACTGAATAGATGCTTTTAAAGCAATTGCTCAGTTGAAACTGGGTATGTTTGTATCAGTTCTAATACTGAATCTCAGTTTTCAGGGTTTATTTTTCCATAAGAGATTGCTAAACTAGATACATGAAATCGACATTTTAATGTGTTCACTGTATTTGGTAGCTTGGCACTCTGACTCGGCCTAACCAAGTAAAACTTTCCATTCATTAAAGAGACATGTTTTAAAACATAGGAAATATTATAATT
Organism: Tychaedon coryphoeus; assembly: GCA_013398595.1. Taxonomy (NCBI): domain Eukaryota; kingdom Metazoa; phylum Chordata; class Aves; order Passeriformes; family Muscicapidae; genus Tychaedon; species Tychaedon coryphoeus. The sequence goes on along the minus strand of WBND01000565.1, from coordinate 18,338 downwards.
GAAACAAGAAACACAACACAAGTCATGTGAGATTCATCATGTTGAGACATAGTCAGTGAATAAAAATATTGTAATGGGATTTAGAGATTTAAACAGCTAAACAGAAGTCAGGTATTTTAGTTGTAAAATGTTTTCTTTGTTGTCTTCAGTTTGGTCCTTTGAAATGTAGTTATATGAATAACATATGAACTAGACTTTGAGGGAGTAGTTTAACGTATGATCAAACAGTTATGAAGCTGAGCTTATACTTGAATAAATATTTGTTTATTGGAATTTTCCATGTTTGCCATTTATTTCGCAGAAGCTACAAGGATTACTTTAGCCCCGTTGAATGTTGATGTCACCGTTGGAGAGAATGCTACCATGCAATGCATTGCATCTCATGATCCCACATTAGACCTGACATTTATTTGGTCTCTAAATGGCTTTGTAATAGATTTTGAGAAAGAACATGAACATTATGAACGGAATGTTATGGTAAGAAGCTACAGATCCTTATTTAATCGTGAAAGCTTGGTTTCCTTTGTTGTGATTAGTTGCCTTTTCTGTGTTGGCTGGGGCCCAGTAGGCCAAGAATATAAAATAGAATTACAGTTCAAACACCTTACAGACACATAGACACTTGCAGGCAGATACCTGAAATCAGATATCTAAATTGATGTATTTTTGTGCCTCTGATTATTGGTGAAAATAGCTGGTAAGTAGATAGCCTGATTGTGAACAGTGTGCAAATTACCTCAAAAAGTTTGCATATGCATTCATTTTTACTTACCCGTGTTTTTCTCATCAACATTTCTGGAATTTGGCACAAAACTGGGCCAGATGGTGAGTAGGAGTCAAACAGTCTGTAAACACTGAGGAAGAGCAGTTTATGTGAAGGCTAAACATGTTAATACAAAGATACTAATTTTGGCATATAGAACAATCATAGTTTCTTTGTATTGTCATGTATGGTTATGTTTTTAGAGTCTTTTATCAGGTTTATTTAAAATTAATATCTCTATTAGAAATCTTTTCTTGTTATGTCTAATCACATGCTAATTTTTCCTAATATTCAGCAACCTCCAAGTGTTTGCCTACTTGTGTAAATATTTATTCTGTTATTCTGGATTTAAATTATGCAAAAATCCTCATATTTCCATACTTTTTTTTTTTTTTGCTAATGGTAGTTGTAGTGTCTGGGAACACTAGGGATCACATTTAGTTTCATCTCTGTTCAAAATGATAAACCAGTGGTCCTAAAGAGTCCTCCTCCTAGGCTGGGAATATTATCTGATCATCCAAGGACCAAGAGATCCCTTTTTTGCTTTCAGTATCTGTTAATATCCATGTGAAAAGATGTTTAAAGTGTAACTATTTTAGTCTGATTTGGAACAAAACAGCCCTTTGAGGAGCCAAGAGTTGCCTGAATCTGCTCATTTGCTGAGTTTTAAGGCACAGTTTAGAAGCCACACTGCTCTCTTTCAGTGGGAGAACGTGTCCTTGTCCAGCAAGCCAGTAGAAGTATGCTAAGATCAGGTGATAAGCATTGAAACCCAAAGACATACACTTCTTTCTGCAATAAATTTCCTGAAAGTCTATGTCCACACTCAGTAGCAGGGTAGTAAGTAGTCTGAAGTGTATTTTGTGTTGCCTCAGGAATTAATATGTAGTTATTCTCCTGTACACTGGCATCTTTCAAAACATTTCCTGCAGGTGGCTATTAAGTCACACTTTTGATAGGTCTATATTTACATTCCAGTAGAGTAATTAATGCGTAGGAATACCTTGAAAAAGTTTGAATTGCCTTCTAATATCATTAGTTTGTCCTTAGATAAAACTGGAATGAGTCTGAGTGTCAGACAAAAATTGAGCTTGAAGAGTAAAGCCCCAGGAAACTAACTCCTTGTAAAAGAGCAAAAAGAGCAAATAAAATCAGTCTTTGTCAGATTTTATTTAGCTGATTGCTTTTATCTACCTGACAGATATCACACAAAGAAATTTGTTCCATAGAACAGAAAAACAGACTGAAAGTGTTGATGAATCTTGTTCTTTGGTGTGGAAGGAAGGTAAAAATAGCTTTATCAAAAGAGTTACTAGTGCAAGAGAAAGGAGCCTGAGCTTTCTCCATCTATAGATCATGTGTTGAACATGTTAAACAAAAATTTTTGTATCACTGATGTATACTTTTGGGGTTTCCTCTAAATAATGAAAACAGAAGTAAACTGGATTGTTTTTTCCTTTTAGGAGAAATTAATTCTGAAATTTAATCCTGATTTTAGGCACATTCTAGCCAAGCATTACAAGTTGACAAATGTGGGACCAAATAAGGCCTTCAGAAAATGTGTTATTCTCTTAAAAGATTGGCACTATTTAGTTCCCAGTTACCTGTTTCATCTAGAGAGTGGTCCTGGACTCCTGATCTCAAATTCTGATTTTCTCCACGGCATTTTGGATTCTTTATTGAAGCGCTTCATTTGAAAACTAAATTACCCTAACTTTGCTACATTGGCCTCTACAAACTTTCTGTGGACTGCAGAGGGAGGAAAAGAGATGCTTCTCTTCATATGGATGTTGAATCTTGTGCTGGAATGTTTCCTTTTTCAATAGATTATAGGGATGGATACTCCACAGGATTCAAAAGAAGCTGAAGAACTCTTAATTCACTTATACCTTTAAAATTAAGTAGTTTAGATCTATATATCAATTAATTTACTCTGAAGTATATAACCTCTGAAGGATATTCCTCTTCCTGAAGGATATTTCTTGGTTTGTTTTGCATTTAATCTGTCAATACTGGTATAAATTATTTTAGCAGAGGCATCTTCTTGTTTTGCATTCCTAAGCCTTAATTCTAGGCTTTCAAATGCAAAGCAAGTGCAAATAGTCTTTGTTACTCTTCCAGGGGCACCTTGGTCTGTATCTGGGACAGAGGGAACAGTAGGATTGCATTTGAAGTCTGCATTTGTAGGTAGTAGGTGGTTCAGTGCTTAAGTAATAACAAATACAGAATATTTAACAAATTTAGCAGATCCAATGCAATGGTTTATGTAGGATATAATTAAGAGGTATATGCACTTCCTGCACTATTTCTGTTCTATTTATTTGTTACTGTATTGTTGCATTCAGGGTTTTTCTCTTTCCTGGGCGAGCAAAGGGATTTTCTCTTTTCTCTTGCCAGTTTCCCTCTCCCTGGCAGTTCTGAGCTGAAGTCACTGGGTGGCAGGTTTGCTCAGGCTTTCTTGAATGTAAAGGGTGAGCTGGTTTACACTAGACAGCAGCAGCCCAAACTGCTGAGCTTGAAATGTGCTCACCAGCACATCACAAACACAGAAGAAAAAGATATTCCACTGTGAATATTAAGATTGCCTGGTTTATGAATCCTGTGCTCTGTTCTCTGATTTCCTTTTGATGAAGAATCTTCATCTGTCCATCTAATAATATCACCATTAATTTATGTGACTATGCAGATCAGGTTGCTTAAACTTGATAGAGCCACAGTATTTCAGTTCTCAAAATAACACTGTTATTATTGTCATATAGACGTAATGAAATGTTAATTAAATTCAGGTAAACTCCTGCGTAATACTTCTATCTTTTCATGCAAGTTTTGGTATCTTCATCATTGCTGAAAGCAAAGCTGATTTGCATTACATTAGTACTAAAATTAATTTATCAAAAGGACATTTGTCAGTTCTGTATTCATTTCCTGTGACAGCAGTATGTAAAGGGGGGAAAAAGGGAAAAAAATTGGTTAGCTTCTAAAGAGTCAAATGGAGTCTTCAAAATATTACCATTAAACAGATTAATTTTAACTTTATGTATAGTGGTTCGTCTGATTATTTGTTTGAGAAATTGAACATTAGAACATCTTTTCAAGTCCCAAAAAGATACTCTTCAAGTAATCTGGAAAACTCTTAATGGTTGTTTGTTATTTTTAGATCTGATTTTTGTCATATATTTTTTAAGATTGAAAAGATTACTTTTAAGATATTTATATTTAAAAATACGTATCATATCCAAATAAGAATATTCCTTTAAGTTCATTACAAAAATAAGTCCTTTTTTAAATTTTTGAGTCCCACTAATTTAACTGGTTCAAGTCAGAAACTTGTACATAGACTTAGGAAGAGCTCAAATTTAGTCTGTAGTTGTCTTAGTGACATGACGCATTTTAAAATGCTTTCCTCCCAGCAGTCTTTCTGTTTGCTACATTTGTTATTAGTTGTCTTAAGTGATATCAGTGAACCTGAAACCCTGATATTTTTATTACCACTTTATCTTTAATAAGTTCACTTGAATTGCTGCATAAGTGTTCAGGAAGTTGACCTGCTTGAAAATAGCTTTCTTCTTTAAGTATTCAAAAAAAGAGTAAGTGGTGATGGAAAGATACAGTAAAGCCAGGTGATGAATTTTGTCATAGAGACAAATGACTTGTTACCTTTGACATTTTCATATAAATGGGAATTTTTCAAGCTGATGCTGACACACCTCAGTGTCATGACTGCTATAGAGCAGGAATTAAGACCTGCTGAATCCACACTGACTCTGAAGTGTGAATTCTGAGTGACAGTGTTGTCTCCAGTGTTCATAGGTGCAGGGACATGGCACAAAGGCAGACCAATACATTCAGCACAGAGCTTGCAGGACCCATAGTTCAGGCTCTATTTGGCTTTGAAGTAGCTTCTGAATCCAAGATGTCTGTGCATAACCAGCTCTGTATCCCTGCAGCTATCTTGTGGTTAACCTGCAGTGGTGTAGACTTCTCTGAATTCTGAAAAGCTTGCTTTTTCCTTATGCAAATATTATTCCTCTTACTTTATCTCTCTTTGAAGTACAGAAAGCTTTACAGTCTTCTAGGATGACACTCATAATATTCTGGACATACACGGCCAGACAGGTACTTTTCATTTAAGTGCAGCACACATGGAATAGCCTGTTTCTTTGTTTAATTGCTAAAGGTGGTTAGTCCAGATACCAAAATTCACACTGCTGATTTCTGAAAGAGGTGAGATGAATTCTAGATTGGAGACAGTGTTTGCCAAAACACATTGTTTCTTCTCCGAAACTGATGCTTTTGTAAACAACAAAGAACAAATTGAACTATAAAAATCAGATTAGAGGAGTAGAGATGTATAGCTGCCTGGTTTTTGTACGTTATTTTAAATTGCAGTTCATTGGCTGGACATGGATAGACAAAGTTATTTTACTGCATGCTCCTAGTTCAATAGATTGCTATGAAGACAATTAGTTTTATTGTATACACCTATATTCCAGCCCAAACTATTCTATGATTCTACTGTTGCCTGCAGCAGAAAATATACAAGGATTTTCATTTCCATTTTTATTCATTGCTATCCCTAGTAATCCTCCTTGCAGTGTGTTTAGTCTAGCTCCAGCTGTAGACCAGGAAATAATAGAAAGTTGAAGAGAACTGAAGAATTGGAGTAAAATATTCAGATAGAATTATAGAATCATAGAATACTTTAGGATGGAAAAGACCTTTTAAGAACATTGAGTCTAACTGTTAACCCAGCACTGTGAAGTCCACCTCTAAACCATGTCTCTAAGTGCCACATCTACACATCTAAATACCTCCAGGGTTGATAATTCAGCCACTTCCCAGGGTATGCCTGACAACTGTTTCCATAGAGAAATCTCTCCCTTGTTATTTGAGAGAAGACATCAACCCTCACCTCACTACTTTAGATAGTTGTGAGGAGTGATAAAGTCCCACCTCAGCCTCTTCCCAAGGCTGAACACACCCAGTTCCCTCAGCAGCTTCTCATCACACTTGTGCTCCAGCCTCATCACCAGCCTTTGTTGCCCTTCTCTGGACTTGCTCCAGCATCTCAATGTCTTTCTTGCTGCGAGGAACCCAAAACTGAGCACAGTACTTGAAGTGCCTCCTCACCAGTGTCAAGTACAGAGTGACAATCACTGCCCTGGTCCTGCTGGCCACACTTTTTTAGATACAAACCAGGATGCTAGGGGGCTTGGTCACCTGAGCACACACTGGCTCGTGTTGAGCTGCTGTCAACCAACACCTCCGGGTCCTTTTCCACTGGGCCACTTTCCAGCCACTCTTCCTCCATCCTGAAGCATTGCCAGGGGTTGTTGTGACCTAAATGCAGGACCCACCCCTGGCATTCACATCAATTGGCCTTGGCTCATTGATCCAGCCTATCCAGATCCCTCTGCAGAGCCTTCTTGCCCTCCAGCAGATCAACACTCCTGCCCAACTTGGTGTCCTCTTTAAACTCACTGAGCATGCACTTGATCCCCTTGTCCAGATCATCACTGAGGATATTAAACAGGACTGGCCCCAGTACTGAGCCCTGGGGCACCCCACTGGTGCCCAGCTGACAACTGGATGTAACTCCATTCACCACCACTCTCTGGGCTCAGCTATCCAGACAGTTTTTTTCCCAGCAAACAGTCCACCCATCCAAGCCATAGTAAACTAATTTCTCCAGGATAATGTTGTGGCAAATGGTGTTGAATGTTTTCCTAAAGTCCAACAGATAACATCCACAGCTTTTCCCTCACCCACTAAACAAATCATCTTGTTGTTGAAACCAGGTTATTTAAAATAGGAAAGCTCAGTTACACACTGATTAGGAGGAAGAGATTATTTATGGACTAGAACAAAGCCAGAGTTATAGTGAGCTCATTTAGCACAGTTTTTGAACGTATTAAAGTGGCAAGTGATTGCTTATGAAGAATGACCAACTAAATCAACTTCTTACTAGTTTTTTTTTTAATGAAAGACAGTTCCAGGACTCTCTCAAGGTACTGTCTCATATACTGCTTTCAGTGCCTTGATGTATTAGGGAGGTGCTTTAGACATGAGTGAGCTGGAAGTCACTCTAAATATTACTCCAAAGCTACCCTATTTTGGGTAGGTTTGGAGTCATAATTAGAGGCAATGGTCTAATAATGACCTAGTGAGTGTGGAATGAGATGGATGGAGTCAGTGGTTAAGAGAAAGGAGGGGAAGGAAAGCAGAAGATATAATAATGCTGAGGGTGAAGCCAACAAGCAGTTTTCTCTGGCAGAAGCCTTTAAGGAAACTTACAGCACAAAGAATTGTAATTCATTTAGAAGATGAGGATCTGCCAACTTCTGTGCTAGAATTAAAAAATACTCTGCAAAAGCAGTTGACTGCAACATTTATGTGCTTGTGAGACTTACCAGGCTACCGAAATTCATGTACCATCTGTAGTTAGATAGCAGGAGCTGGGAAAGCCAAGTGTGAGCACTACTCAGAGAAAAGTAGTTTGCAGTGTATTGTGGATTTTTATCGTCAGCCAGAAAGCTGTGAGCCATGAGCATAAGTGAGTGAGTAGGTAGGCATTTTCTGCTATTATAAGTGAAATTACAAGGCCCATTACCACAGGGATGCTGGTACAAAGCACAGTGTCCTCAGGAATTCTCAGTGGTATGCTGAACTGAGAAGAATAATATATTTGTTGGAAGTACTTCCCAGTCCACATCTCAAGCATAAAATTAACACTGTATATCCTTTATATAAAAATATAGCTCACTGAAGGAAAAGATTCTTTAGTGGGAACGACTGTCATCATTATCCTGCTGAGTTTTTTATTTATCTGTAACTATGGCTTATAAAACAAAACAAGGTCTCAGGTGAATAGGACTAAGACAGTAATGTTGCACTGGTGGTGGTGTCCCCATGTCTCTGATGTCAGTATCAGGAAAACATCTATAATCATATTTACATTAACATACCTCAACAGCTGTTGGATTATTTGTTCTGGTTTTAGCAACCATACAGTTAGTTCTGTACTGGCAGGATCAAACTAATTCACATGAGCTCATTTAGAGTTAATAACTTTAGGTACAGTTAGAAGAAAAAGATTTTTAAAATTATTTCTAGCTTTGAACAAACTGATCTCATCAACAAGAATCCCATCTCTTCCAGATTACTTCTTATTAATTATCTTACAATTTTACATCTTCTGTGTATTAAAAAATGCTGAAGATCAGATGTCTAACTTTAGAACCTGAATTTTAAAAAACACTCTGTCTCTGCTTACCAGGTTCTTCTATTTCTGCCGAGTTAACTTTCTTGTTACAAAAGACTTGTAAGTCGTATTGACAGAGGTTCTTTTATTGTCTCTGAGGGCCCAACAAAAGTGGATAAACACTGTTTTCCATCAAAACACTAGACTCCTGTAAATGATACTTAATTCTACAGGGACACATTCTGATGGCTTTTAGCAGTTTAGTGCATTGACAAAGGTGATGGTAAAAAAAAAAACCAGTGACTATCAGAAATAGGTCATAGAATGCTATTTTTGACATCACTATTGAATCATAAATACAGGGCTCACATGATGGAAGTCTTGGCTTGGAACTTGATAAATGTTGAGTGGTGAACCACAGATACCTTTGGAACATCCCTGAGTACTGCTATCACTATTTCCAGTCTGTGATTCAGTCTTCTCTGAGTTAAGGAAGGCATTTTTAAATGTAGCCAAGCTGAGGTTTTTGGATGAAAACATACAGTACATTCATATCTAATTTGTGGATAGAATTCGCTGATGCCTGTGCTTGCATTTTTGCTTGCTAAGCTCTTCTTTTACCACCAAGGACTTAGGCTGCTTCTGAGGTATGGAAAGCTTCATTACTAGCTGCATAAAACCTTGCTCCAGGAGAGCTTCTGAAGCAACAAGATACAACACTATATCTATGGGTTGATGATTTTTAAAATTATGTTGCATTTTTCCATCTGTTTTTCATCATTTAGGTTGTAAGACCAAGTTCCTGTAAGGGAAATTAGTGTTAGTGCAAGTATATGGGCACAGCATTAATAAATACAATAAAGTATTTAAATTAAAGTGCTAACACAGAAAGTAATGAGTACTCATCCTAGTAAGAATTTGCAATAATTTTTATTGAAGTGATATTATGATTATGAAAATTCTGGTCTGTTTCTAAACCTCACTGCTTTGCCCAGCATTTGCTGAAGTTTATTTGCAGATAAAGTGCAAGCAATGATCAGAGAATTACAGGCAGTGTGGTTCTTTCTAGGATGACATTTAGTGTTAATGAACTAATTCACAGCAGTCAAATAGGGAACTGTTTGTCTTTTTTATTAAAACCAAAACCAATAAGAGCGGAATTTAAAAATAAAATTTAAAAAATAACCACACATACCAAAAAAACCAACAACCAAGTGAAAAACAGGAGCTGAAAACTCAGAGTCTGATGTTTTTCAGCTATTTTGTTGTAATTTTTGGGAGAGCAGAGAAGCAGGTAGCTGCCTTCTTTGTTCCCATAGAGCTGCTGACACACTGACTGATTTTTCTCCCTGGAAGCTGTTGACAGAATTGCTCAGCCCACTGTGGAGCTCACATGTGATTAGTCAGGTGTTCAGCCAGACCGTGTTCACTTATGCAGTAATTCCAGCAGATTTTCAAGGGATGCTCTCTCCTTGGAGTTCTTGTGAATAAACTGGGGAGTCATGAGCACAGAAATGACACTAACCCAGACTCTTCTCATCTCTGTAAGGCTGCGTGCACTTCAATAAATCAAATTAAAACCATGTCGTATTAGCCTTGAGTGAAAAGTATGAATATATATATATACACATGAAAGTAATTTAATAATAACTAAGAGAGAAATTATATGGAATATATCAGGAATACTGATCACTGATCCAGCAGATGTTTAATCCTTGCTAGCAGCACTTGTGTCACTCAAAAAGAGAGAAGGCACAGTGTAGCCTGCCTTTCTTGCTGACCTTGTAAGGCAATCAGCTGAAGTATTGCTAGCCAGAATCAAGCACTTTCTTTCATGTGTTCTTAATTCTTCTTTCACTCAATTATTTGTTTACCACGGTAACTTCTTAAATATGTGGATTCTTATGTTGGATCTAAAAAAATTCATGTTAATGGATTTCAGTTTGTGCTGAAATTTTATGCCAGCAGAAATTGAAGTTGGCAACCAAAATCCTCACTGGAGTCTGGAAAGGAAAAGGGTAGTGTTATCTGGGTATTTTAATCTCCCTTAAATATGGGCCATAAGCTCTCATTCTAGTTTTAGAGCATTTGGAAAAGATTTAACTTTACTTTCCTCCCTTTTTTCCCTTCTTTTCAATCAGGAAACATAAACTGGATGGCATTAGCTTTATTTCATTTCTTCTGAATGTCTAAATGCCAAGACACAGTCCTAATATTTGAGATTGTCTTGAAGGTCTTTTTTGTTACCTGGAATCTGTGATGATGATAGCACTAGTTCTTACACCTAAATATTTTTCCAGTTTCTTTTCGTACATACCACTTTGCATCTGAATTTCTTTTATTCCTGCTTATAAGAGTCTATGGATTGCAGTAAGTTATCTCAAATTCTGATTTTCTTTTTTGGGGGAAGGTTGTTTCCAGTTATATTTTTGAACAATTTTCAGTGAATTAGGAAATCTGAATGTTGCCCCTGTTGATATAGTGTGATATAAATCATGTATTAATTTTTTGTAGCACTTTTACTCCCATGAAAGTTAAGATGTGTTTTAGAGAAAACATTTAGGGCTTTTGTGAAATCCCTTTAAGACTAGCACATGTATAGCCCATTGATTTAGCCTAGTAATCTTTTTCTGGAATAAAATTCAGGATGGAAAAGCAAAATATTTCAAGTGTGTTATTTTTTAACACTTAAAGTCTTATTGAAAATGTGTTTTCATTGAGAAATAGCTGCAGTGCACCTAGCGGTCTCTGTTCTACTTGTTGTTTTACAGGCACACATTTGGTTACTCAGAAGTGTCATAGAATGAAAGTACTATATTCTATTTGCCTCTCTGTACAGCCAAAGGTAGCCAGTGGCCCACACAGCCATCTGAAAACATGGCTGTGTATTTTCCCATAGTCTGGCATTGGCGAAGAGCGTTAAGGAAGGATTAGGGTCTGGGATGATGAGTGCATGAGCCTTGTTGAACAGTAAGTTGCTTCCCTGGGGTCCTGCTGTTTGCCAAGGAACAGTGAGAGTTGAGCCAGGGGAAGAGCATGTCCAGCCTGACAGGTACCTCAGCAGCAAGGGAGGGCAGAGCAGTACAGGGTAGGTCTTGGTGCACCTTTGTTTAGGCTGTACTTGTAGCCACTCTGAGATAAAAACTCAGGTACTGTCTTAGGATTAAAAAAGATGAGCCAAACAGCATCCTGCTCTGTTAGTAGGACTCCGTGACATGCTATCCTGCCAATGTGTTTTAAAAAAGCAAGTAATGGTGCAGAAAAGTAATCTGACTGTGGTTTATGAACAAATTCTTGAGTCAATTTAGTGTTCAAACATGGACTTCAAAAAGTAAGAGGGAAATGTTGACTTGTTAATAATCCTTTACTAAGATGTCTGTTTTTTTCATGTCCAGTAAAGAGCTGCAGCTCCTCAGGAAGCATGGGACATTTTCGACAGCTGTCATATTGATGCCTTGGGTTTCCAAGCATCACTATAAATCAGATGTATCTTTGAGAGTGATCTGTTCTCAAAGTAAGCACAGGCTTTATGGAAATAGCAACCACAGTAAATCAGCTGGGAGGAATGTGTAGACAGGTATAATGTAGCTGCACAGGGATGTTTACCAGTTTCACTAAGTGTTGTTTTTGTGACAGATTAAATCCAATGGTGAGCTGCTGATTAAAAATGTTCAACTGCGGCACGCAGGGAGGTACATGTGCACTGCTCAGACAATTGTGGACAACTCCTCAGCTTCAGCTGACCTTGTGGTAAGAGGTAAGCTTCTCTAGGTAATACAGAAATGTCACTGGTTTTCACCTAAACAAGACACCAAGACAAGAGTGTTTCTGATTATTTAGGATATGTGTTTTCTCATCTACAGATAGCAGAAATTAAAATGAGTAGCGCATAAACATGCAAAGTCATAAAAGTCTACTCAGGGTACTGATTTGGTTGCAGACCAAATTCAGAGATCTAACTGAGCATGTGTTTTCCTGAAAAGAAATAAAGATTTTTTTGATTATGAGTATTTTTCTTATGTAAAAGCAATTTTTAGATAGTTTAATTTGGTGTTCATTATTAAAAATAGATTTCGAGGACGATTTCAATGTATCTCCTGGATAAATTTCTAAGTCACTTCTCATTTTTCATAAAGCCGTGTGGATTAAATTATTGTATATAATACTAGGCCTACATCTCAAAGATTCTGAGTTTTCAGATTACAGAAACCAAGATATGTTAAGTTTATCCCTCTGTTTTTATCTGATTCATGTCTTTGAAGTGTTACTGCAGTCTCAAAATGCTCTTCTTGCTCATATAGTATGTATCCTACAAGATCTGTTACAGTGTGAAGTTTTAATGGCATAATGTCCTTTGGGCATTTGCTCTCTTTTATGCCTGTGGTCATAACACATTCTGAAGTGCTAATACTCTGTTTTGCTGACAATTCAAAGTCACGATCACTTGTGCATTGAGTTGCCTTGCTGTTGTGTTTTACCCCACATTCAAGTTACACCACAGAGCTGTGTAGCAGCTGAAGTACAGCTAGTGTTGTGGTTCTGAACTTCTGTCATCTCAGAGTGTTGAGCAGTTGAATATTTCTGCATTTAATTTTTGCTGGGTATTAACAGCCCATGAAATGTCATCAGTTTTGGATGAAATGTCAAAGCAAATATGGTAAGTGGTGAAACTACAGAATAGATCTGCAAAGTAAAAGAGTAGGATCTGTTCATATGGCTTATTATTATGTAAGCAATTCCTTTTAAAAATTAAAAGACAAGGTGGTTTATCAAGCTTCTGATTCCCCTTCTAACCCAGTAATTAGAGCCATTGCTCAGAGACTATTTTGTAGAAGAAATTAGCATTCATTTTGTTCTCAAAATTCAGATTTTTATACAATGAACACAGTTCTGCTTATGGCTGCCTTTTTTGTGAGTGTAAGACTCAGCATCTTACCAGGTCAAGAGTAAATATCTTGTGAAATCTGACAAATTTGGGATTCTAGTTTCACTGTATTAAAGGATGGAAGAGGTGACAACAGAGTATGAAAACAAAGAGCTGTGTTCCAGAGCATGTCATCAGGGAGTAGTAAAGGGTAGCCACTGCCACTGCAGGCACATGAAGATGTTTTGTCCACAAAGCAGTTTAACAGTTCCCGTGGAGTGTTCTTTGTGATCTTGTTTAAATTGCTAGTGATGTTAGTGCACTGGCGACTCTGCAGCCCCTGCGCGCACCTGCAGACCGTACAGGGCCTGTGCTGGCCTCGCTGGGCTGTGTAACAGAGTGCTGCTTCCAGCTCTGCCTGCAGGGTGTGCTTCAGGCTGTGCTCTGAAGCTGCCTCCTGGATGGACTGCTGGGTATGTGCAGCAGTTTGTCACCTGGATGCACCCAGTTCAGTGCCCCTGGTACCTGGGACTGCCATATCAGCACCTGGCTCTGCCCTCTGTATTTGAGCCCAGTGGAATCGTGCCCCATTGCTAAAGGAACTACCAACCTTGGGGTTAGTTGTGGGTCCAGTATCAGCTTTCCTATGGAGCCTTTCCCTTTTCCTGTGGCACTTGGTGTTTCCTGACAGATGCCGTTTTCAGAAGCTGATGGTGAGGTGAGAAGCCCTAAGAGGTATCTCTTGAAGAAAGAAGGAAAGTTGTTGGGACTGATGAACCTTTCCATACCTTCCAGCCTGCAGGCTTCTGAAGTGAATGGTCTTGCAGGAGAATGGGTCTCTCATCAGACCTTACCTAAGAGTGTCCTTAGAGCTGGGGTAGCAAATGTGCATGTTACCAGGCTGGAGACTTGACCAACAACCCTCATCTTAAAAATCTGCTCTTAACAACCATTTCTATTTTGTGCATCCTTTGTGAAGAGTAAGAAACTGTTTCCACATGCAATGAGGTATTTAGTCCTTACCTTGAAAGGGAGGTCCAAGGAATGAAATTGCTTGCTTGAAGGATATATTCATTGAAACCAAGAAACAGCAATATATGCTAGTGTATGCTTTTGATTCAGTTAATTTCATTTGAGTCCTTTTGCTCAGCTGTGTGGAGAAATAAAAGAGCTCAAGAGCTGAAAATACGTTTGGCACACTGTTTGTTTAGATCAGGTGCAGAAATCTCCTTCCATTCTTTTTTGCTGTTTTGATTCTCTGTGGTTTCTCTGTAAATAGTGCAGAGAAATGTATTATGGTATTGTTGGGCTTTTTTAATATTCTCTGGGACTTGTTCAATCAGGTTGTTGGATAATTATCTGAATCATGTTGACATATTATTATCTCTGAATGTTGAAGCAGAAAATATGTCTCAGTAGTCCTAATGCATTCTATCTGTTTTTACAAAACAGTTAATATGTATCAGACACCTGTGTATAATATAAAACAGGAGCACAATAACAAAACCAGAACTTTGTAGGATCTTTGAACCTGATGAAGGTTTTACCACATGGGGGTAGTATGAAGGCCAGCTAAAAATGGGAAGAGATCTATAGAAATCTCTTTTAAGGTATGATTTTTCTACAAAATAAGTTACAGGTTTTTCCATGTAACTTGTAGCCAGGGCCTATAAGGCACAAGCAGAAGTCTAGGTTTAAGATGGGCCCCCAGTAAGGTCATCATTAGGTAGAACTTGACAAGGAAAATTTTTGGTGGTTTTTTCTGAGTTCAGTTTTGTTTGGTAAAAAGAGCAGCAACATTTTCAAAGTATCATCTTTTCACTTAAGATTATCTCAGTATTGATTAGGCAAGAATCATGGAAGTTTTATATGGTAGTTATAAAATGCAAGAGCAGCTGTCCTGTGAATCGTTCCGTAGAATATTAAAAGTTGATGAACTTTAATATTTTCAACGTATTTAATTTGTTAATTGTACTATCTATTTTTTTCCCCCAGGTCCTCCAGGCCCCCCTGGAGGTATAAGAGTGGAAGAAATTAGAGACACTGCTGTAGCACTTACCTGGAGTCGTGGAACAGACAATCATAGTCCTATTTCTAAATACACTATCCAGTCAAAAACATTTCTATCTGAAGAGTGGAAAGATGCCAAAACAGGTAAGAGTAATGCCAGAAGTAATAAAGACAGTAAGTTTTAAAGTATGATTGTTAGAAAGTTTGACTAGTCAGAAAGTAATAACAGTAGAAGGAAACCAAGGATGCTGTTAATGTCTGCTGCAGGTTTACTGTCCTGTCAGTGTCTTGTCAACAGTTTTGTTCCCAGCATTTGAACTGAACGTCAAGAAATACAGAACAGAACCGGCCAGAGTAGCTACCTGGTTTTTTTTCTGCTTGCCTTGTTGCCTGAAACACTCAACATCAACAATAAATCATAAGATTTATTTACAGGTTAATTTGGATGAAAAGTGGATGTCTTTGTTTTTGTATTTATTATGGAGAAAGCTGGTTAAAATTGTCTGCTTCTTCCTGGGACCAGACTAAGTTCCAACTGCATTTAAACTGGCACTCTTAGAGAAAACATAGCTTAGATTATCCCTTTAACCACTGGATGTCATCATTGTGCCACAAAATTGCAGTTAAAGAGGAACATACCTGAGCACAGGACATGCTAACATAATTTTTTGCAGAATTTAACATAAAAGCATAAATTTAAAAATATTTTTAAACTACTAGTGTCTCTGAATGTTTTATGAAGAATAGTATTGTCATAAGCTATAAAAATTTTCCTATAATTTTTTCCTAAATTTTCAATATGTTTTATTATCCCACCGTTATAAATTACAACTTAAGTGCTTTCCTATGGAATTAAGATGTCACATACTCAGCATTTCAGAATATTAAGAATATTAATAGTTTCAGTCATTATGTTCCATTTAAGTTTTCAGTTGAAACTACAGATATGTAAAAAATAGACTGACATATTGAACTGAAAATCTGTTATATTTTTTAGAGTAAAAAGTTAGATATGGTAGGCCTTCTGCCTTAGATCATATTATTCTTTCAGATTATGTAGTGTATGTAGTTCTCTTGGATATGATTGCCTCCATCAGCCGGCACTGATATTTTTATGTCAAAGTAGCTTGGAAAATAAACCCAGATGATTCCCCAGTCCCTTCTTATCTCTAATATCTTGTTTAATGGCTTCTGTAGAATAAATTTCTTTGAACTTAAAAAAAAAAATAATTAATGTAGAAATTAGAGCTGATCAAATAACAGATTCTTTGGTTCAGTAACAAAACATGCAGGAGGTAGGATCCTTTTAGACTAGCCTCTGCTTTTCTTAGGATAAGTTAATTTTATTTCTTATTCATTCTGTAGTTTTCAGTTAAGGAAAATAAGGAAATGTGAAGAATTCCAGGTGGCAACTGATGCTGTTTTGTCCTGTGTGTTACTGGAACTGGAAATGGAGGTGTAAGAGTTAACATAAGTGTTGGTTTCAGGTCTTTATTCTGTCTGATTCAGGGCAGAGATTTGCAACCACTCTTCTCACTTCTCAGGAAGATTCCTACTTCCAATGAACTTCTCTGCATCACTGAAGTTCTCTGCTTCTCAGAATTAATGAGAGAGTCTTTGAGACATTGTCAGACTTTGAATCTTACCCTGAAGAGTGCTGAGTGGAATTTACATTTTGTATGGGACAGGGAGGACTCTAGATTGTTGAACTCCTTTTTTAAAATGTGCTAACATGAAAGATATACATTATTAATTTATAAAAAGTTGAGAGTAACTATTTTGGTGTTTTCAAAATCATTATTTTTTATTTGAGCCACACTTAGAAATTTTCATAAGTAGATGATTCCCTCAACATAGGTAAAATCACCACAGTAACCATCACTGGCATCCCTGCAAGCTTTTACTTAATTGCTGAGCTGCTCCCATTTTGATTCATTTAACTTTCAGATTAATGAAGCATGATGAGCAGTCCAAATGGATTTGTCACCAAATGCTTAGACTATCAGTTAATGCTGCTAATTTACAATGTGTGAAAAAAGAAAATATACTTTGGCACTGCATTTTGGAAATACTGTTATTATTACTACTAGCATTATTCCCCCAACCAAATCATTCATCTCAGGTTTCATAATACTGAGTGTGTTTTGTGAAAGAAATGTATTCTACTTCACAGCATGGAAATATGTATGAATGGATTATGTAAGAAGTTTTTTTACATTTATGTTGCTCTTTCCAGTTAAGGGGATCAAATTCTCCTTGTGCCAAGTGTTCACAGTTTTTCTGGGAATCTGTGGGACAGTAAAATTAACTTAAGCAATCAGATGTAGCCCAGGAAGGGACATTAAATTTATATCACAATTTGGATGACATGGGGGTTTGCAATAGTTTTACTGACTAGACAGAAAAATAATTTAAGTAAAGATGAGGGAGGTGGGCAGGTAGAAAGAAAAATGGAAAGTGTGTTCCTTTCCCCTTCAGGACCTCACTTTGGAATGAAATTTTAATGATCATTAGGAAGAGGGAAGTGGTGTCAACATCTAGTGCTTACATTGTTGTTGCCTGATTTTTTTTGCAGGCATTACATTTATATTTTAATTCCAAATCCATTGCCTTTCCAGTGCAGAATATCTCAGTTCTCATCCTCCTCTGAACACAAGACTCTAATTTGACAAACAGCTCTTGTTTGTATATAAATGAAAATCCTCTGTCTTTCCATAGCTGCAGACAGCTATAGAAACAACCCCTATTGTCTGTGAATTGCAGACAGTCATGAGTTACTCATTTTATTTATGATAAAGGAGCTCATCCTTATGACAATAACAAGTCTTTTCACAGGAATTACAGGAACATTTACCTTTGTTCATCAGAACCAGATAGCAAGTTACAACATGCTCACTAATTACGTGCACCAAATTAGGACCACATTTCATAAACCACTCTTCATCAATTGATTGAACCTTACATGTCTGGCCCTTGTCTGTCCATGTAATGAATTTTTATTTTACTGTTTCTGCATTACAAGTTTTTCATTGCATTTGTCTGTAGGTAAAATGAAATTTTACAGCTACAATATGTAATTAGTAAGCAAATCTCATAACTACATGTACTAGTTCACACCCAGTTAAAACTTAGAAGTCAATAAGGGTTTATTCAAGATAGTGTCATAGTTTCCAAACTCCCAATCATTGCTGTGGTACTCCTTGTAAAATATAATATTCCTAATGTACAACATCAAGTTTCCTTTTAGTTGTCTATGTGTGGTTGCAGAATAGTGCAAGTTTTGTCACAATCAATTACATTGCTGCTGACCTATGTGTGAAAATGCTTTCTAATGAAAAATTCTGATTTCTAATTTATAGTGAAAATGCTAAGTTTTCTAAAGCATTTAATCTTTTTTTTAGACCCATCAGATATTGAAGGAAATATGGAATCTGCTACAGTGATCGATTTAATTCCGTGGATGGAATATGAATTCCGGATAATAGCAACAAACACTTTGG
>WBND01000564.1:654008-669686 GCA_013398595.1 Tychaedon coryphoeus | reverse complement strand
GCAAAGCCAAGCCGAGCAGCAAAAGCCGAGCAGCAAAAGCCAAGCCGCAAAAAAGCCGAGCAGCAAAAGCCGAGTCCCCCCAGGGGAGGGGCTGCCACGGCAGCCGGCAGCTCCATGGGGGCGGGGGCAGGGGAACAGGGGAAGGAGCTAGTGATAACAACTAGCCATAACATCAACCCAGGACAGAGTCCCAGTGGACATCAATGGTAGGTGATGCCTTCAGGGGTCTGTACTGAAACCAGTGTTACTTAATGTCTTCATGGACAAAGGGATAGAGTGCACCCACAGCAGATCTGCAGATGGCACCAAGCTGAGACGTTCCTTCAGCACTCCTGAAGGAAAATATGTAATCCAGAGGGACCTGGAAAAGAAGTGGATCCACGCACAGCTCATTTGGTTTAACAAGGCCAAGTGCAAGGTACTATCCTGTTGGAAGGACTAGGGGGGTGCTGGTGGGTGAGAGGCTGGACATGACCCAGCCATGAGCACTCACAGAACAGAAAGCCAAACGTGTCCTGGGCTGCATCCAAAGCAGTGGGGGCAGGGGAGGGAGGGGATTCTGCCTCTCTGCTCTGCTCTGGTGAGAGCCCACCTGGAGGGCTGTGTGCAGTTCTGGGGTCCTCAGCAGAGTAAAGACATTGACCAGTTTGAGTGACCCCAGAGGAGGGCCAGAGAGATGATTAGAGGGATGGAGAACTTCTGCTATGAGGAAAGGCTGAGTGAATATAGATCATTCAGCCTAGAGAAGAGAAGGGTTCAGGATGAGTAAATTGTGGCCTTCCAGGAGTGAATTTACAGGAAAGATAGGGAGAGACCTTTTGCAAGGGCATATGGTGACAAGACCAGAAAGAAGTCTTTTAAACTAGTCTTGGTTTAAATTATTTTAAACCTACTCCCAGAAGATGTTCAGATTAGATATCACTAATAAATTCTTGACCATGAGGTTGGTGGGAAACATGTTCCTAGAGAAATTGTGGCTGTCCCATCCATGGTGTGTTCAAGGCCAGGTTGGATGGGGCTTCGAGCAACCTGGTCTAGTGCAAGGTGTCTCTTTCCATGGCAGAGAGTTTCTTACAAGATGATCTTTACATTCCTTTCATTCTCAACCATTCTATGATTCTATTCTGTTAGACAGAAAAAATAAACATAGGCAGTATTAATCCACGTGCCAAGAAGATCATCAAATCAAATTCAAATCTCAAACTACATGAGAGAACTCTCTGAAATATTCTGGGAGAAATTAATTTTTTTATAGAGAGAAGAGCCCAGCTCTTCAAGGACTTATGTGACTAGCTAGTGCTTTTAAAAGGACTGACAAGTGTTAAGATGTGATTCCTTGTAGATGGTCTAAATAGGAGAAGAAAAATAAATTCAGTCAGCAAATGTACCCCATAATTCTAGTAGCTCTTCCTCCAGTACTATGGAGTTATACAAGCCATGTAAAATGGAGGAAAAGCTGTTTCTAATGAGGTTTAAATCACAGTGCACCCAGTGGGCATGCGGGCAGTTTTTTGTAACACCTAAGTTTATTGCCTACCAGCGCATATCATCTTTGTCCTCTAGTGGGAAGAAATGGTCTTTCTGTGTTATTCATGAACAGAAGAATTTATCAGTAAACAAGGCTAAGAAATGACCAAAGAGAAGGACATCTTTGAAGAAAATCCTATTATAATGATTAAGGTGTTCTGGCAATACAATGCTGAAATGGATATAATTTACCTGTTTTGGTCAATATATTGCAAAAAAAGATAACAATAAGATTGCAAACAGCTCCCAAAAATATTAAAGAATATAAGGGGGTTTTCTACAATTAAGGGGAATGACACAGGTGATAAACTTTTTGAGAACATGAAATGAGGCCAATCCATAAAATTGATTGTTCACCAATCAAGCCAAAGTAGATCTTTTGAAGCTAAATGGCAGAGGGGAAAAAGCATTATCTGACACCACTTACATGAATGGTAGTTGTATAAGGAACAGAGTGCTGAATCAAAGAGGTGGTAATAATCACTTCGAAGAGGATTTGACAATTTTGACAAGACAAAATTAGTCAATGTATCAGTAAATGATGTTTTTTTCATTATTCTATAATGTTCTCGGCCAAGTAGGCACCAAAACATCAACACAACAACATAAGCAAGAGAAAAATAGAAGCCATATCAGAAGGACAAACACACTACTCATTATTCAGACACTATGACTGTATCACCTGTGATGACCACTTTGCAAATACTTCAGTGTAGGTGCAAACATGTACGTCCAAAACATTGGGTTTACATGCTTTATCACTTAGATCATTTCCAAGCAAACACTCACATGTTTTCAAACTGCCTAAGATGAGACAAAGGAATTCAAAAAGCTAGCAGCATCTACACCTAAGAACCAAAATTTTAGAACTAGATCTTAAGGCCATCTTCACAGTTTACTACTTAAATATATTGTATATAAAGTATTGTGAGAGGAGCTTAGATTAGTATTTATAAAGGCAACACAGTCTTCCTGTGAAGTTCCATTCTTGGCATTTCCACACAAGTGTTATACAGCCTATAAATACAGCTAACATTTTCACCATCCAGTTTAACTGATCTCTTCTGTCTATGGGGTACTAGTGTAGCTTGCCAACTCACTTTGAGAGGGGAAGTGAGCAAACACGACCTCCACGTACAAGGAGAGGCAGATCTGACCTGTCAGCCTGACCTCTGTGCTAGGGAAGATCCCAGAGCAGACACCTTGAGTGCCATTATGCAGCATCACAGGACAACCAGAGGATCAGGACAAGCAGCAGTGGTTTATGAAAGGTGGGTCATGATTGACCAAATTCACCTCCCTCTATGACAAGGTGAGTCATTTAGTGGATGGCAGAAAGGCTGAGGATGACAGACTATGGATGTATATCCTTGGGCTTTCTGATTCCTTTGACTTCACTTCCCACAGCACTCCCCTGCAGAAACTGGCTGCTCATGGCTTGGACAGGTGCACTGGGTGAAACCTGGCTGTGTGGCTGTGCCCAGAGAGTGGAGGTGAGTGGTGCCACACCCCATTGGCAGCTGGTCAATGGTTGTGTTGCTCAGTATTGGGCAAGTCTGGTTTAATATCTTTATCCATGATTTGGATGAGAGGATAGAGTGCCCCTCTGTCAGTTTGGAGGTGACAGTAGGTTGGGATGGAATGTTGATCTGCTGGAAGGCAGGAAGGCTCTTCAGAGGGATCTGGACAGGCTGGGTTGATGTCTGAGGGCAAGTGGATGAGGTTCAATAAGGTGAAATATCAGATCCTGCACTTGGGTCACAACAACCTCAGGCAGTGCTCAGAGTGGCTGAAAAGCTGCCTGGTAGA
The DNA here is from genome assembly GCA_013398595.1 of Tychaedon coryphoeus. Taxonomy (NCBI): domain Eukaryota; kingdom Metazoa; phylum Chordata; class Aves; order Passeriformes; family Muscicapidae; genus Tychaedon; species Tychaedon coryphoeus. The sequence continues at coordinate 666,350 of WBND01000564.1, read as the reverse complement.
AAATGATCTGGGGGTGCTGGTCAAGAGCAGCTGAACATGAGCCAGCTGTGCCCAGGTGGCCAAGAGGCCAAGGGCATCCTGGCCTGGATCAGCAATAGTGTAGCCAGCAGGAGCAGGACAGTGACCATACCCCTGCACTGGGCACTGGTGAGAGCACCCCTCAAGTCCTGTGCTCAGTTCTGGGCCCCTTGTGACAAGAAACACATTCAGGTACTCAAGTGAATTCAGAGCTGGTGAAGTTTCTGCTCTCTACAACTGCCTGACAGGAGACTGTAGTGAGGTGGAGGTCAGCCACATTTCCCAAATAACATCTGACAGGACAAGAAGAAACAGACTCAAGTGTCTCCAGGATAGGTTTAGATTGCGTATCAGGAAAAAATTCTTCACTAGAAGAGTTCTCAAGCCCTTTAACAAGCTGTCCAGGGAATCATCCTCTCTGAACGCCATTTAGAAGACATGTAAATATGGCACTTAGTTTAGTGTCGGACTTGGCAGTGCTGGGTTAGCCATTGTGCTCAATGATCTTGGAGGTCTTTTCCAAATTAAATGATTCTATGAAAGTGTTTAAAGAACAGATCTGTGCCCCACACTCACTTCTTAGCAAAATAAGAGAAGACAAGAGCAAAATTTATCAGCTAAGGAGAGCAAGCAACCTGTAAACAGCAACAAGCTGCCAAATAACTACTTGTCAGCATAGTTTGTCTACGACAACTATAATAGCTAAACCATCATTTTCAACTTGCAGAATTACAGCCTGATACTTACATGGCTAGGGTTTTTTTAAGAATAGCTAAAAAAGTTTGCAAACATATATATATATATATTTTTTTTTTAAGCAAAATTATGATGCGTAAGTAGGTTTTGTTCTTTTAAAATAACAACAAACATCAAGAAAAATATACTTCAGTAACAACCTGAGGAAGGAAAGGCAGGAGGAAGTATAGAGAATAAAGAGAGAGAAAAACTTCACCCCTCTCAGAAAAAGAGATAGGATGAAGTTGGGACAAGACACAGAATTAAATGCATCATACCAGAGTTTGGATTCCGTCAGAATGGATCTTTGTGTTCCCCCATCTCTCCTTTCAGAAATCTTATGAACATTTAGGGCTTTTTCAGTTCTTAATTAATGCATCCACAGGACACTTAGCCCCAGGAATAAAGCATACATTCTACTGTGTTATTTATTTTACCAGTTATTGTAAAAGATATAAACAAAGCAGATATGATAATTTGATACTGATGCCATCCTACATGGAAATATTGCAAAGTTCTGACCTTCTTATCAGTGTGCTTATTCTTCCTATCACAATTTAAATTAATTAGTATTTTACCCTTACCTTATAAGCAGATAAATTTCCAGAGAGATGGAATAAAACAGTACCCTTTTAAACACAGTCCACATTCTTGTGCATTTTCATCCTTGCTTTTTCTGAATCACAAGTTTACATGTATGTATACACTTATACGTATTTGTGGTTTATCATTACTTTTTTAGTTCTTTCTTAAGGGAAGTGGCCCATTGAAAGAGAAATCACACAAAACAAGCACATGCCCTGGACATGCAACTACACCACAATCAGTGCTTGTAAAGTGTGGAAAGGTAGGTGCAACAAAAATATGTGATATACACAGGATGCTTCCTCTCTAGCACTTCTTTTCAACTTCCTGATCTTGGGCATTCTGATCAGATCCTAAGCTATTTACAATAGTTCCGAAGTGCTGACTTTGTTAATGCACAGTCCTCAGCAGGACAAGGACTGCTGAGGATGATTGATTGAAATTCATAACGTGTTGCAAAATGATTTCTTTCAGATAGCCAGTAGGGAACTCTTGTTTGCTGAACTTATTTTTCATTCATGTATTCATGAAACAAAATACAATAAAAGCATAATCCCTCCATAGTGCCTGGATGATCACATTGAAATGAACCCAGAGCTTTGCAGTGCTAAGCAAGGTCTTTACTTTGCAACAGAACAATTTCATATTGCAATATCATTAGCTGAGCCTAGAGTTTACATTATACTTACAAATCAGCAAGGGAAATTTAACCTGCATTGTAATCTAAGGTTATGCTGAAAATCAGATATTAAAAATACACATGCATAATAACAACTGCTTATAGGACTTTTTTATTTCCTCCTTTCTAAATGATTTAACAATTACTGTGTTGAAATGTAACTAAGACTGTGAATCTGCTTGCATTTTGACAACTAAAATATAGGTCAAAACAAACACAAGAATAACAAATACACTTTGGTGATTTGAAAGTTCTTAAAGTAAATCAGCAACAGGAAAATTGAGTTGTCAAACCTGTTATTTGAAAAAAAAAATACTCACAAGATTTGAATCAGACTTTCCTGTGTTTGAAATACTGATAAAATAAAAGACTAATATTTAAAAAGAAAATCACTGTAAAATGACCCAGCACTGAATGTGTTCACAAATGTGAATGTACAGATTGATATGAAGCAATGCTTGATTTTCCATTCCTTGCTAAACTTTCCTGTTGTTTCTCTTTCTAAACTAAATATTTGCATGTTTATATTCAGCTTGAGCTAGTTTTGCATCCTATATTCATATCCTATTTTGTCTTGAGAAGAAATATATTTATGGACTGTAGACATCAGGTTTTGCATTACTAATTTCCATAATTTGTCATTCATTTTCAACTATAGTAGATGCACAGTCACTCAGCAAGGAACTGTTACTGACCTTGCTGTTGTCAAACTGTTGTGCTAAACTAAGAGGACTTCTGGAAATCGTCTTGACAAATTGTTTCCTCTTGCTTCAAAAGGAATCCTCCCTCCTCTCTGCAAAATCCTTATAACTTGTGATAGGAGGATAAGGAGTCCTTGACTTTGAAAGGTCTAGGTCAGCTTGTCATTGAGTTCTTCCTATCGCTTTTGATCAGCTAGAATAAAAAAGTAAAAAAGCCTTGAGTTAACAAAGTATATCTGGCTGCATAAATTTAATTTGATTTTGGAGCAGATAGAGAAAATAATTAGGCCCAAACATAATTTTCCAAAGTTAAAGTTAACCAGATGGGTTGATATTAATCTCAGCTCTCAACATGAAAGTTGAAAGATCTCTGTTTATGGGGCACCTAGCTGATCTTCTTTCAAAAAAAAAAAAAAAAATCCTTTCTCTTGCATTAATCTGCGTTCCTACCCCTTGAATTGGGAAAAGGCCTTTAGTCAGTAAAGGCTGTGTGAGCTCTGTTCAGCTGGCAAAGAATGACAATGGATACCAAACTCCACAAGAAGCTCCTGGGTGCAGAAGGCTACCTCATCCCTTTCCTGTGATCTAAGCATAAAGACTTGCCTGATGGCATCCCAGCAAAGGGGAAAGCAGAGTTTGATCTCTGATTTGATCCACTCGCAAAGTGTAAGCCTGTAATCCAGAAAGATTGCAGCCTTTTAAAATAAACAGCCCCCTATGTTCACTTGAACAGAGAAAATCACTTAAGTTTGATTTCAGTGTAATACTTCAATGAGATTTAATACCATCCACAATCTCACTCAATGTTGCAGAGTGTTGGGAGTTTTTACCTGCAGAGATTTAAATATTCTGTTTTTATTTACAGTTAATGTCTTGACTTGCTGCTAATCCTGGCAAGCACTTCTTTGTGTTGATGCACAGAAAGATTAATTTTGATACCTCGAAGACAACGGTGTTTTCCAGAAAATGGTGGGAAAACAGAGTTTCAGAGAAACTTTTTTCAGTTGAGAAACAGTGACAATTGTTATCAGCTTGTCATCACTTCACCAACTACTTCTGAAATAACTTCAATTTCTTTTTTTCATTCTCCTCCTCTACATGTTATTAATAGTATAAACTATAACTCAACGGGAAATCTAAAAGTATTACAAGCAACTCTACACCAGCCAACAAGTCATTCTGCTAGCAAGTCACTTAACAATAAAGCTTCTGAGGCTTTGGGGACATCTTAAAATATTATTTCGTATGCAATACTATTACTTCAAATAGTGACTCTGACTTGAGCCATATTAGAAATTTACAGAAAAGTGAATCTGGCTAACAAGCTCATAAGTTGCAGAGATTAAATTTAAAGGATATTATTTCAGTCAAATAAAACTTGTAAGATCCTTGCATTAGAATTAAATAGTGAGGAAACAGGAATTAAATCAATTTTCTGAAACATATGTATAACCTCTTTAGGAGTTTCTCTTAGCATTCTCTTAACCTCCTCTTAAAGGTCTTTGCATAATGGGATGGGAGAATGTCTTCAGCTCGATAGTTTATGTTCTTAATTGTTATTCCCATGACAAGATCTTTTTCTCATTATCAAGGGTATGCAATCTTTCATGCCAGTGTATACCATGCAAAAGTATACTGATATACCTGACTATGCACATGAGTATATACCTACAAGGCAGAGAACACTGGTAGAGAAAGCAGCTCAGTTTGCAGTAATTGTATTCACCCTGAGAAGAAGGATTACTTGCTCAACAGTACTGATTAAAGACTATTGATGCAGCTATAAAATTTTCAGGACTTTGATTAGCTCACTTATTTTTGCTTAACACCACACTGAATTGTGCATCGTAACATCACAATCACAAATGTAGAATACACACACACACACCCCCCCTTTACTTTCTACCAGTCCTACTCCTCCAAGCAAAGCTCTTACCAGCAGGAGCTTTCTTTTTGAAGGAATCAAATCCTTCATTCTCAGGCTGCTCAATAAGGCTTTTTGAAGTACCACTCTCTTAAATGCTGGATCTCTCTCTCATGTCTTAAAAGATGCCTAATACCTATGTAAGGTAGTCAGATGCAAATGTGTTGTGTTCTAAATCAAGACAGACCCAAAAAAATGAATCTTACTGTTAACTTCACACTGAACCTGTTTCATCCAATCCTTGCCTATGTAAAGCTCCAGCTTAACTCTTGTACCTCACACCCCATAGTCATTGTGCTTGCATTAATCTAAGCAAAGATAACTTGACCTAAGTAACCAACAATTGCTAATCGTACATATATATTAAATGATTGCTTAAATTTTTATCCTGTTCCATCATCAGGAGTTATCATATACCATTTCCTATATCGAATGCTGACACCAGCAAGAAGTGGTAAGCCAACATTTCAGACAATAACTGTCTCCTTTAGGAACCTTCCCAAGTGCCACTTTGAAAGACTCCTTTTAGATTCCAATTACCTGATTTTTGTATATTCATTCATCTTTAATCTCTCACCTTCCTAGTCAGGCAAAATTGGGCTGAATGTCAGAAAGGGAGAACTCTGAGGACTTCACAGCCTATGGTAGCAGCTTAGGAAAGAACTTGACATGCATATTTGGCTATGGTGGAGGCCAAATCAATGGCCATCTACAGTCCGTGGAAGTCTATGGATTTCAGAAATCTTGCTCATTCATATTAGGAAAAAAGGTTTGCCCTGTTTAGCTCTCAGTTGTTACTTATTACAAACACAAACACCAGCTCAATGCTCAATTTAGCCATCACTAAATTTCTTAACTTTTTACAAAACTATTCTAAAAATCTGACCCTAGAGCAGAGTAATTAAGATTTAAGTGTTTCATGCCCAAGTGTTTTGCACACTGATTTCAGCAGTGTGTGAAAATGACAGTGATAAGACAAGTGCAAATCCCTGTTTTCCTGTGAAGTTCATTTTAAGATCAAGGCTTCAGTCAGTGTAGTCATGGCAATTTTATTGTAGCACACTAATATCCAAACTGTTACCATGGAACCGAGTTACAAAGACTTGGACAATCAATTCCAATTACAATAGTTAAATGGTCATGACTTAAATCGTACAAATGGCAATTTTCATACACATTTGAATTAAATAACTCTATTTATTGAGGACAGAGAGAGTTGTGCTTAGTATTGTAACACCAAGGCATGTCATTCAGGATATAATGATATAATTTGCCCTGATATTCACACATGCTACTTTTCTTTTTCATTTTTTAACCTATATTCAAGTGCCATTCAAAAAGGTAGACTCCTGCTGTCTTTAAAGATCAAAGAAACCAAGGAAATTACATCCAATCTGATCCTGAGCAATCAAACATTCATATGTTCGATATTTCAAAAAGCAAACACATCAGCACCAACTGGAATTGGCTTTTACAAGGTAATTTTTTATCTGGAAGTCAAATAATAGTACAATTAAATTTCCCTGTTCGTTGATTTTGAAATAAAGCAGAAGAAAAAGAATGGGTCAGGATAATCCAAAGACATTTTAAAATATAGATTTGGTTATTATTTCAGAAAGAACAAGAATAAAAGGTAATTTTATCTTTTTTCTTGATTGGAAGCAAGAAGGAGAAAAGAGTGAAATAGCAGACTAGGCAAAACAAGTCTCCTTGACTTAATCCTTCCTTCTAGCCTTGACAGGAGACATTGAATTCTTTATTAGCACATACCTAATATACTGTCAAGTGGTCAGAGAACCAAATATTGCAGCTATTCCAAGAATATAATTGTTTTGTGAACTCAGACAGGGAAACAAGAATAGAGAATATCTGCTTCAGCAGAGAAAGTGAAGCATTCTCCACTCACAGTCAAAGATATTTTGGAGCCTAAACATTAGCTACACTTATTGCTCATTTGGACAAATAATCAAAGCATGCAGAAATCAAAACAGCGGGTTGTTTATTACGTGCCATCTGCCACCAACATGACATAAACTTGGACAGCGTGATCCATTCCTGTTTGTGCAACAATAGCATGGAAGTGTTTACTGGCAGCAAGCCTTTATTGAGAAAGTGAGTTTATTTTTCAATTGTTTGAAGAAGATTCCAGCTTGTTTATATAATTTCTTGGGCAAATATTGTGTCAATCAAGTGCCTGAAGTCCTATTCACCTGGAAAATCAAATGTATGATAAGAATAGAAAAGACTTATACAGCAGTGTGACCATTATGCCTCTGCAAAGTTAAAAAAACATGCCAGCAGTAAAAAACACCACACTGATTTAAGCACTGCTGTCAACATTTGCTTCTTTTAGGACCTAAGAACCAATAGACTCTTACAGGGAAGCAAATCTGGGTCCTACAGACAGGCAGAGCTCCTGCTACTGATTATTCACAGTCAGGTCCCCAGAAAGTTTTACCACATTTCCTATTTTTCAATTTGAAAGAATCCACTGCTTATATTGAAGCCTCCTCTCTCCCAGAAATTCAATCTATCAATAAAAATAGAACATCAGCACAAAAAGCCCCACAACAACAGAAAACCACCCCTTTGGAACTGAACTGACTTTTACTTCTGACTTTCCCTTAAGTGTTCACTAAATTAAGACACGACTATCCACCTGAAAAATCATTATCCACCAATATTTTTCATAACCACAAAATAATACTATTCGCTGATGTGAAACTAAGTTGGAAACATCTATAACTAACCATCATAGCCTCCTTTCTCTTAATTGCATGAGTATTTTGCTTCTAGGGTAAGCAAATGACACAAAGGAATCAAGTTTGACAGTTAATTTATTGTTACAGTAGTCAATTATTCATTTCTTTTAGCTGCTTTTTCTATCTACTTGAACAGTAAAATGAAAACTAGTTAGTCTTAAAAGTTAATGCTATACTAACATGAGGGGAAAATGGAAAGGAATAAAGAAGAAATAACACTGGATCGAGAGATACTGAAAATTCAGAGATCTGGTTCAGAGAGCTACTGATGTTGACACACAGTCTACAGTATTATGGTGAATTATCTTTATTCCCCTACTCTAAGAGCAAAGAGGACAGCACATCACACATTTACAGTAATAAGTGTTTCTCAAGTCTAAGGAATTTAAACAGAACTTAAAAGAACGTCATTGATGTTTCTGATATGTAACAAAAAAAAAACTCCAAATTACATAATATCAAATTTCACTTCCATACCTGATATCTTTCTACTGTCTTTCCAGGCAACCAGCGACCGGAGGAGAAGACACAGTCTTAAGCTGCACCAGGGAAAGTTTAGGCTAGAGGTCAGAAAAAAATTCATAAAGAAAAGAGTGGCTGGGCATTGGAATGGCCTGCCCAGGGAGGTGCTGGAGTCACTGTCCCTGGAGGTGTTTAAAAGAGACTCAGTGCCATGGTTTAGTTGATATGAGGGTGTTAGATCAGAGGTTGGAGTTGATGATCTCAAAGGTCTTCTCCAGCACAGTTGCTTCTGTGATTCCATGAGTACAGAAGTCTCCAGAAGCTGTATCCGTGTCTGATGGAGCCAATGCCAGCCTTCTCCAAGCCAAGCCCCTCAGCGACAGTGGCAGCACCTTTGGGATAACAGATTTAAAAAGGGGAAGAATTTATTGTGCAGAAGCAATTGCAGACAGAGAAGAGTGAGAGAGCAACAGCCCTGTGAATACCAAGGTCAGTGAATCACAGAATTACAGAATCATTAAGGCTGCAAATACCTCCAAGGTCATCAAGTCCAACTTTTGATACCATATTCCCATGCCCACTAAAACCTATAATGAAGTGCCATAAAGAGGAGGGAGGTGCAGAGATTCCCCTGCAGCCCGTGGCGCAGACCATGGTGAGGCAGCCGTGCCCCTGCAGCCTTGGAGGTCCCTGGGAAAGCAGAGATCCACCTGCAGCAGAGGGAGCAGCCCATTCCAGAGCAGGTGGATGCCTGACAAAAGGCTGTGACCCTGTGGAAAGCCCACTCTGGAGCAGGCTCCTGCAGGACTTGTGAGCCACGGAGAGAGGAGCCCATGTGGGAGCAGGTTTGCTGACAAGACTTGTGTCCCTGCATGGATTCTGTGCTGGAGCAGCCTGCTCCTGAAGAACTGCACCTCCTGAAAGGGATACACACCGGAGCAGGGGAAGTGTGTGAGGAAGGAGCGGCAGAGACCGTGTGTGATGAACTGGCACAGCCCATCACCCCTGTGATGTGAATGAAGCTGACCTGAGGAACAAGGGAGGGGTGGGGGAAGCTGCTTGGAGTTTCAGTTTTACTTCTTGTTATGCCACTCTGAGCTGTTGAGCAATAAATTAATTTCCTCCAGGTCCAGTCTCTTTTGGCCATGATAGCAGTGGGTAAGTGACTTCTCCCTGTTCTTACTTCAATCCATAAACCTTTGGTTTTATTTTCTCTCCCATGTTCAGCTGAGGAGCAGAGTGATAGAGCAGCTTTGGTGGGCACTTGTCATCCAGCCAAGATGACTCACCAAAACATACAATTAGGTATATTTAATCCTACCTAAGTAGTTGTCTATTAGTCATCCTAATCTTGCATGTTTCAGTAGCAAGTGGACTGATTTGGTATCCATTCTGTAGATTTAAATGCGTATTCATGACCGCAAAAACCTGGGAAAGCAATGATATTCTATGGAGAGGATCCAAACAAAATTAGAAGTAAAATTGCATGACTCATTAACTCCAGGCAATGCCAAATCCTCCTCAGCAGAATGATTTCTCTTCCAAAATCTTAATGTGTTATGTTTTCTTACTCTTCACAAGGCTTTCGGTTTTATGAATAAACATTTTCCAAACCGCAAACAGATGCATTTAAGTACAAGCTTTTTCTTATGAAAGCTAAAGAAAACCATTAAAAATTAGTTTAACCAAAGAAAAGTAAGCTACAGAAAAACAAACATTTCTCCTGCTACAATGGTTCAGATGATGTGTTTGGGTCTGATCAACTTGTTCAGTCAGAGAAAATCTTTTACATTAAGAATAATGAAAAAAACCAATAGTCCACATACATCATGAGTTCCTTAACTTTTTGAACCCTAAATCCCTGTTGTCTCTGGAAATCACTCATCATTTTTTAAGCATTAAAACACTAGAGATGTAAGGTGTTCTCTGAATGAAGATGAACTGAAGCCTGCCTTGAAGTCTAGCTGTACATTCATACATGCATGATCTTGACGACAACTACATGGGTTTTGTATTAAAAATGCCTACAAGAGAAGAAAATCAAGTATAAGAAGATAGTAACCATACTCACATTACATTAAAAACATGGTTTAAGCTCAATCAAAAACAGGTTCACATTTGTATTTAATAATACTGAAATCACTGTGGGCCTGCAGCTCTATTTTTAGATTCCAAGATCTTCCTTCAGACTACTTTAACCTTGAGGGGAAATGGTATAAGAATATTCAAGAGTTGGTAATTTGGACAATTTAATTAGTAATAAAGAAATAAACACCTTATATATAGAACTAATAACAGTAAATACAATATATTTAATTAAGCCTCAGGTTCAATATTTATTCATAAAAAGTTCCATTTTCCCAAAATAAAGGGTGATTTTTTTCTGAAATAGCAGCATGCAAATAACATTACAGTACACAAATGCAAGTAGTGCTTAATAAGCACTCTTCATTTAAAAAACCAAAACTATCAAAAACCCCACCAAATCTAGTCTGAATCAAATTTTCATTGGAATTTTTTCTACCTGAGAATAGCAAAGACATTAGCAAAATATTACAGTCACGCCTTCCAAATCTCACTACTCTAAATTGTTCCAACTTAAACACATTTAAAACACAATAAAACCCAGCAAGTATAATCTAAATCATACACCTACCAGTCTTCTTCCCACAAGCCTTGAAGTCTGAAAGTTACCATGGAAACAAATTCTATATTTCCACAAATTGGAAGAGCCAGTTAAAAACAAAACAAAACAAAACTAAAAAAAAAAATTAACTCATTGCTAAATATGCCTTATTCGATGTATTAAGAAGGCCATGGCTAAGTAGCCTTTAAACAGGAATAGTGAGAGTGGCACTCTTATTAATTAATTAATTAAGTAATTGGCCAGGGATCCAAAGTAAAATGGCTTTCAAGAATGAAAGAAAAAAAGAAAGAGAAATGAGCTACAGTGTTTCATTCAAATAAGCATTTTTTTTACAGTGCATTTACAATATGCCATTGTACCTGTTAATATTGCCACTAAAACACAAATTATCCTGTGACCTAGGTGGAGGCAGAACTGCTGGCTGAAGCTTTAGATTCAAGCAGTGTATGCTCAAAGTGAGGCCTACATCAGAGAATTACAGAGATTTAAACTCTAACAGCTTTGGTTTCCTATCTATAAAATGGGGATAGCATAGCTTCTAAGTGCAGATAACACTTGGGAAAAGGACTGCTTAATGTTTATCTGCATGTCATAAAACGCCATACAAGTGCCATATTGTGCTGTGCTTATGTTCCATGATGTTTATCTGTGACCTTAGGCAACACAAAGTAGCTAGAACCCCCAAGATCATCTCTTATGCCCATAGAGGTGAACAGATATATCTCCTGATATCTGCTTTATAACAAGGTCCAAAACATTTCAGACCATACAAGCAGTACACACTGTACTACTTACAGACCTAAAAGTATATGAAAAATTCAAACACAAGGCCTGCAAGCCAAAACATGCACAAATGGGGATCAGCTATGCCTTCTTGACCTAAGTCCATGAGATTTCTACCACTGGATAAATTGCTCCTAGAAAATACTTGTTACTGTAGAGTCCTTTTCTTATACACAGGGTGCAAAAATAATCAGAAATTGCTCTGATATAACAATTGCTTACAGAGTCTCCTGCCTTTGAGAGAGACATCCAACCCTGAAGTGCATCACCACCTTCCTGTTCAGTTTAAAATCTTATTTCATAGAATGATAGACTGCTCTGGGCTGCATCATCATAAAGATCATAATAAAGGTTTGAACTCCCACACCACAGGCAGGGACACCTCTCACTAGACCAGGTTGCTCAAAGCCTGATCTAGTGGAATTTATCCTCCTAACTCCCATCATTCATTTTAACCCTTTTTTAATCACTATATTGATCTTACACGTTGTGTCCTCTGAAAATGCCCACAATGTGACAGTCCTGATAATGGCTCATACCACATGAATTCCTGTCAGCTACAAACCACTTTCTAAAGACTCTCAACAATGAAGTACATCAGATTGTTATTGTTCTTAATATAACCCAAACATAAACACACAAAGTTTTTTTCCCCTTTATTTCAGTTGCTATTTCTAAGAGATCTTTGAAACATGGCAAGCCATTTACCAAGAATTTTGAACTTGTGCAGTAAAAAGCCACATCAACTGAAAAAGTTTAAGATCAGGAATTGACAAGGAGTCAACAGATCTTTGGAATGCATTACAGTGCTACCCTATCTGCACCAGAAAAAATAAATTAAAAAAAAAATAGTGGGGGAACAAAAGCCATCTCATTTCTACTTCAGTTTTTCCCTTACTAGTCTTTACTTCTCACAGTAAAAAAATACCCTGATAAAACAAATGTTTTTTTCTGCCTCAATGCTTAAACAGTAAATTTACAAAAGCAAATATCTAAAGAATCTATGCATAAATATTAATGCATATATAATATAATATATAATGCAT
>WBND01000564.1:624641-650330 GCA_013398595.1 Tychaedon coryphoeus | reverse complement strand
CAGACTAGCTGCTGTGGGGAGTGGAAGGAAGGTGGTCTTTGTGGTTTGAGCCCTCAAAACCAGCGTGCTGGATTGAGTATAGTATTTTTCTATTGTTATATAAACCACAATAATATACAATTTTTCCCAAAAAGTAAAACTGCTAACAGTATATTTTGTAAGCACAGTGTTACCCATATAAGATGTATATTAAATAAAGATGGACTGAGGAACAATGAAGAGAATAACACTCGACGGTCTCTCTCTCAGACACAGCACAGGGCCACATCTGATCTCACAGTGGTTTATCCTGCTGTGACTGCACAGACTTCATTAAGCCTCATCCTTTATACAAACACAAATGAATACATAAATAGAAAGCAAAGATTGCACAGATTTTACAGTGGGGGGAGGGGGGAAGGGGGAGGTGCAGAATCTGAATCTGGAAGCACACAGCTACTGCTCCAGTTCTGCTTTCAAAGGCTGTTTGTTCACATTGTACTCCTTAGCAAGGAAGCCAATTTGCATCATAGCTGCAGAGCAGCAAAAACTGTGCAGTATTATCAAATATCAGGGAAATTTTGCCTCTCAAAGAAATAACATTTTCAACACGTAATTGAAACTCAATGTGATGTAAATTAAGTCTTTATATTAGAAAGCTTAAACCATACCAGCTCCTTGTAATAATTTCAGCTGAAGCAGAGAACACTCTTCTTTCCTGTGTCCTTTCCTAGCAGTACTAGTCAGATGTCAGAACATACCTGATGTACCACCGGGATCCACACTCCAGAGAAAGAATCATCACCACTCCTCTCACTCCAAATTCTTTGCAGAAAACTGCATTTGGGAAGAAGGAAAAATAGGGGGGGGAAAAAATCACACAGCTTCAAAACATACTTAATTTTTTTTTAACTCGCAAAAAGATGCACATTTTTGTGATCAGTGAAATAATCCATTTTAAAAATAAAAGAATGAAAAGAAAAATTCTGTAAGCTAGATTCTGTAAATGCCACAGAATCCCAGCACACCCACGGTACCTGTAGTTATACTTTACTTAGAAAACAAACCATCGACCTGTAATTTGCTTCTGATGTAGCCTAAAAGCACTTTATAATATTAAAGCTTATTGATGCCTGTAAGACCCTCTTACCTACAGCTATTTCAAACGCAGTGAAATAATGCAACACTAATCACTAAGACTTTTATTCCATAATAGATGTTTTTCTCACTAAATCAATTCAAAGGCTAATTGGGGTGGAAGGTGGCTATCTCTAGTGGTTATAAATACATTTGCATTGCTATCAATCTTTTGCCCGGCTGATGTGCAGCGAGGCTGAGCCGGGTGTCACCGCGTATCCAATGCTGCCATCCAGTGGCACTGCCAGCGGGAATGACAGCGAGGAAGGATTCCCATCAGCAGCTCTGCCTTTGTCCTGCGGGGACAGCTCCAGCTCCTCCAGCGCCGCCCGAGCTCCCCAAACCCGACCCATCCACTGCCAGATGCCACTCAGCCAGAGCTGAAACAGAGCCACACACACCCCATCACAGCTCGAAACAGACTAACCCCTCCTCAAGGAACAGAAAGACCAGAAAAGGCTATGGATTCCTTCCTTCAGCGCCTCTTGGACCAATGCCTACCTCTATCACATATTCCAAATCGCTCAAAACATCCATAAGTACGTTTCATCCCCCAGCCCAGAGAGAAGTCTCTTGTCACTTTTTAAAATGAGCTTCCTCACACACTCACACAATAAAAAATAAAGCCCCCCAAAAATCCCAACGACCTGTACTTTTACCAGGCACATAATTTAAGGTATTATTTTAAACTCCACAGGTTTCAGGTGTCAGAGAAATAGAAGCCCAGTTTACTTTAAAAAAAACCAAATAACCCTGAATATGTCTGAAACAGGTTATACAGCTTTCCTTAGAGAAACTTAAATAAACATTTTTGGGCTGAAGAATGTTTAAAAAAACATTCTTACAGCATTTGCCTAATGAGAAATATGGAGATATGTGATAGAAAGCATCTGGTTTTCCACCAGAGAAGTTATTGGAGGAAAGAGCTGTTTTATTTACTAGGTTTGTCTGTGAAATAGTGAGATTATCCAAGTCAGCTCAGCAGTGCTTTTCTCTGTGCATCATTTCTGCGTGGACAGCTTGCAATGAAGTGTATCTTCCCCCTACAAGACAGGAGGCTCTAAATCAAGTATTTTGCATACACCCGCAAATTTTACCCATCACCAGCCAGACTGCTACAAACATTACCCACAGAAGGATCATACATAGTGAATGGCAAACATATAATAAACAAGGAGCCAATACAACATTTATGAAGCTACATTATTACTAGATGCCCTCTAGAGTTTTACAACCAGAAACTTGAAGTAGCCAAGTAGTTGCTGTTTGTTAGCAGGCTGCGTTAAGTGAAGCCAGCTATTATGATTGCGGAATTTTGCTTTCGTGTGCCTAATGTTGCAGTAAACAGCTCGTAAACTGTAAGTTATGATATTAAGGCAATGGGCAAAAGCCCCGCATTCTGTTATTACTGAGATTTTGTGCATATAGTGTCAGAAGACAGCATTTCCTCTGAAATATTAATGCTGCAGCAGGGTACTTTACACTGCAAGTAAAGACAAGACAAGCCTTTTTGTCAATGAATACACAGCCTAAAATGAGTACAGAAATAGAAATGGAAGCCCAAGGGAAAATAGCATCACAAAATGAACAAAATAAAGGTAGAATTAACTACAAGCACATATGCATATGGGTAGTTAACTTCACTTTCTCTAGCTACATTGTGAATTTACATTGCTGTTTAAAAGGAAATAGAGGGCATACCTGTGAGATGATAAAAATATATTTTAAAAGCTTTCTCAAGACTTAAATCAAGAATACACATTGAGAAAAAAAGGTCCAGAATAAAACTTCACTTTTGAAAGCCTGTGGCTAAATGAGTGAACACTACAAAGAAAATCAAACTCTCTACAAATGCGGTGCATATGTTGTAGCATTAATATTTTTTCTTTAATGTGTTCAGAGATCACAACTGATGTCACACTGACATTTTTAATTTCTGCCTTGAGGACTTTTAAACAGAGATGCACATAATTAGAAAGCAGCTGGACAGACTACAACTTCTCATTTATTAGCTGCTCAGAAATCACGACCTTCACTGATTATTGAAAGTTCCAAAGCATGACAATTTGAGACAAATCTATCTGTTTTCCATGGTGTAAGCAGAAATGAAAAATTAGAAACTATGAGCAGACAAAATATACCAGATATCAAAATAAGCATTCTCAGTAGGAAAAGGATAGCAATTGTCCATTTCAGATTATTTCCTTGACATTGTGAAATAATGGAACACATTCTGAACAGCAATTAAAGCTACCAACAACCACTACCAAAACACACACATAAGCCAAAAACCCAAACCAACAACAACAAAAAACCACAAAATCCAGAATATAAAATAAACATTAAAAAGTGTTCAGAACTACATATCAGGAAAAGTTTATGTGCCAGGGCAATCAAGACTACAGTCAAAACCTGCCAATTTAACTAATGCTGTAGCTGTTTCTGAATTTCCTTACCACTGCCATGCCACAACAAGAGAGGGGGCATGTGGGAAATCAGACCCCTGGACTATGACCGGCTAAAGTTGCTCAGTGATAGCCTTAGGTAAGTGTAAAAAAATTCTTGTAACATCAGCACAATGACAAGCAGAGAGAGATGTTTTAGAGCCAATAAAACTATCCCAGTTAAGGGGTAGCCATTTGATGATCTCACATTTCTGATTATCAGCCTCTCAAGTTCTGCAATTATTGCACAGAATTATCAGTTATTTCCTACATTTATTTCCATATCACTCATTTCCTACATGTGCTAATGCACATTTTCAGAAATTAAAAAAACCCAAACCAACAAAAACAAAAGGACAAAAAAAATCCCAATCAAAAACAAAACCAACCACAACAAAAAAACCTACACCCTGACATAAAAAAACCCAAACAAACAAAAAACAACCAAACAAACAAATGAAATAAAAAACTCCAACAAACCAAAACTAAGTTTTGGATAAGCTCTGTTTGAGAGATTATTCAAATATTCCTACATGTTGAACTTATGTAGAAGGATTAACAGCAAGCCTTCCCATTCGTCTAGTGTCCAAAATAGGTACATGCCAATTCACAAAGAAATCGAGCAACTTAATCAAAGTATAAAACTCAGTGAGGTTATGAAAGTGATAAGTATTGCCTATGACTGAGAAGGTTGCTGAACTATGTAATGCTGAGAGAGTTGATTACTGGGAGAAATATCAGTATAATCTTTCCTTTTCGCACACTCTGTTTTAGGCATCTGATGGTGAACACTGGCAGTGACAGACTACTCTGCTCAATACACATACAATCTGTTGCAACATAGCTGTTCTTGCAGTGTGACTTTCAAAACCTTACCTGTTTTCTCTCTTAATATGAAATTTAGTCTATTTGGAAACAATACATTTGAAAAAATCACGAAGTTTCATTAGAAATGTCCTTGTGATCACTTACCTATGCCAAGATTACTTGTGGTTTCTGATAAGCCATTGTAGTTTAAGCATATTTCATTAAAAGCTTCACAGCTGTTGATCCAGACAACCTTCTATCTCCACATGCCACATGGACTAGAAGTGAACTGCTGAGCCTGCATGCAAACTGATTTTGCACCTTCAGCTCTGCACCTTCATTCACAGGCTGTGATGTCTCTGCCACACTGCTCTGACACCACTGTGCTTGCTGAAGGGAGCCAAGCACAGACAAGATGGGGGCAGCGGTGTCCACATGTGAACATTTTACCTCTGCTAAAAGGGAATGTTTGAATTTAAATCACTAAAACAGTAACTACAAAGCTCATTGCCTGAGTATTCTAAAGTTAAAAACTGTGACAACTGACTATTTTTAAATTTTATTTGGTCTAAGAGCAGCATAAATAGTTTTAGAAAAGATAGTTTTCTCTTGTATGGTAAGATGATCCACATGGAAGCAGATAAAGTTTTTCTGCTGAATCAGGTCCTAGTTCATATCACATTTATCCAGTAGAAATGCTCTAGTTTTGTCGCGCTATGTTAATGTCTATTGAAACAAAATTGTAATCTTTTCAGTACAACAGATTTCCTTAAAAGACTCTCATAGGCAGGTTTGATCTTTACATTACAAATTTCATTTCACTGTAAGCTCTTACATTTATATTACTGCTTAACATGCATTCTCACTGAAATGTGACCTGACAATTTATATCTGTATTTATTCATGCTAAGCTTTCTGCTTCACAACAACTGAAAGTGTAGTATATTCATTGCAGAAATAATACTTCCTGATATTTTCAACAATGAAGGTCACACCAAGTTTCACTTGGAAGGAAATGTAATGTTTCATGTTTTTCAGTTGTGGCACACCTTTTAAATTCCTTGTTATAATCATCTATAGTAGAGCATTTCTGCAAATTTTTTTCCTTAACTCCATTTTCTCTCTTTTAGGTCAGGAAAAAAGTTTATGTATATGACACAGATAGAAGAAAAATCAACAAACACACAGATTCAAAACTTACTGAGCTATACAGTTAAAACCAAACAAACCAGACCAAACCACTCTCAGGCTCAGGCCTGTCAGTGCCTGAGTTTCATTTGTGCATTCTTACCCCATCAGCAAAATCTTACATTTTTGGCATATGGAAAGAAAAGATCCCAAAGAGATCTATAAGCTGTTGAGTTTCATGTTCACATTAATCCAGATCAATAAGAATAACTGCACAGCTCTAGTTCCATGATGAAAGGTATGGTCGATTTTTAATTCAGTTTTATCTCCACACTAGTGCCTCAGTTTCTAGCTTGCCATCAGTATGAACCAACCATAGCTACTCTGCTAATTTCTGCATTTATACATTACACCTCCAAAGGTATTGAAGGCTCAGAACAATAGATATTGCTGTCATGGAAAGACAGTTTCTGAAAATTTGAGTGCATTTTTCTGGCTGAAAACATTGGTTGCTTTTCCTTTCTGTATTTCAAAATGTGCAGGTATCATTTGTGCTCTCTATTTCCAAAGCTCTATCATACAGAAAATGCTCTATTTTATAATTTAAAACAATAATATCAACAATATGTACATAAAAATATTTATAGGATAGCTCTTAAATAAAAAATGTATAGTTATTATAGACTAGATACATGAAATACCTATTGAACATTACTAGGGTGTCTGCATTTACAATAGTTTAACATATTTAACACAAGATCAGTAATTGGGTTGGAGATTTCATGTGCATTTTGTTTTCTTGCAGGGTGAGGTTTTTTTAAGCTAAACATTTTTGCTACAAAATAGGGCATTTTCTGAAGCAGTTTTTCAATTCCTCATGATATCTCTCAAGAAAGCATATTTCATTTGAAAACAATTATTTCCATTCCAAAGCACATATAATAAGAACTTTCAAATGTTAGCACTTTAAGCAGCAGTATTTTAGCACCCATAGCAGGAAATCTGTTAAAAAAAAAAAAAACCAAACAAAAAACTGGCATTCAAAAACTAATTCAGCTGCAATGTGAGTTTTGTGTTTGCACAAGTGTTAAAAAATTTCCATCCTTCCCATCTTCCCCAGGCTCAGCTTCACTGCCAAATTCTCCACCTCCTTCACTCTGCAGTGCAGGGCTGTGGTCGGTTCATCACACATGTCGGCCGCTCTTCTTCCAAAGGGGGAGGATTGACAACATCTCCCGATCCATTGCAGGAATCCCTTCCAAGGGGAACAGTCCTGCATGAACTCCTTCTACAGGCTGCAGTTCTTCACGAACTGTTCCACTGTGGGTCCTCTGCAGGGTCACAACTCCTGCCAGGAAACCTCCCACAGCATGGGCTCCTCTCTCCATGGGCCCACAGGTCCTGCTCCAGCACAGGCTTCCCACAGGGACAAAGCCTCCTGTGGGCACCCACCTGCTCTAGTGTGGGACCCTCCCCAGGCTGCAGGTGGATCTCTGCTCCACCACGGATTTCCATGGGCTGCAGGGAATCTCTGCTCTGGCACCTGGAGCACCGCCTTCCCCTCTGACTTTGGTGTCTGCAGAGCTGTTTCTACCACATATTCTCACTCTGTTCTTCCCTGGCTGCCACTGCTCCTGCACAAAAGCTTCTTCCCCCTGCTCAATTTGCTGTCTCCGAGGTGCTCCTGCTGTCCCAGCCTGGCCCAGCCTTGGCCAGCAGTGGGTCTGTCCTGAAGCCCACTGGCTCTGTTGGACACGGGGGAAGCTTCTGGCAGCTTCTCACAGAAACCAGCCCCACAGCCCCCTGCCACTGAAACTTGGCAATACAACCCAAATACAGCCATAGTGCTGCTGTTTGGATTTCAGCCTCAGCCTTCAACTTTCAGCAGGCAGAGATAATTTCCATCAGCAGGACACAGTCTTCTCATAGTTTTCAGGAAAAAAAAGTCCAATTTACTTTTAAAATGGTAACTCTTTTGAAATATGTCAACCTTCCAAGACTAATTCCCTGGATACTTCAAACTTCTGCACAGACACCAGTTACCTTAAGCAACAGCAGGGCTGCAGCTGAAGCTTGGTGGTGAGAGGAGCAGGATCATCATTTGCAGCTGCTCCAGATACATCAGCAGATCCAATTTCTCCTGTCCTTAAGGATGAGACAACAGAGGAAACAGAACATCTTTTGATATTTATCATCTACAAAGGATGAAAATAATTTCCAGGCAGATATGAAAGATGGACCAGAGCAAAAATATTTTCCCAAAACCTTCTTCCTCAGTATCTCCTCCAGCAAAGTTATGGCTGCCAAAAGAACCTTACTAAAGCAAATACATCAAGCAATCTCCTGTAGTAGTTCTCAGTGGTAGCCATAATTTTTGTACAGTTCTTGTACTACTTACTGTTGCAATAGCTGGGACAACCTGTGCCAGCTGTCTCCTGTTGGCTTGGCCACCCACACTTTCTCAGCACACAGACACTGCCCCTCCTTCCCAAACTGCTGAGCTGAACAGAATCACAGGTATTCCACTGAAGGAGAGGAGGAGGGCAGGAAATGCTCAGAGATTAAACTCTTCCTCTTTTCTCTTTCTTCTTAAAGGTGTTCACTACTTCACAGAATCCTAGCACAATCTTTTGGTCAGCCTAAGCTTTAGGTTTCAAACGCCCATTAAACCTCTTCAAGACACATCGGTCTTTCACCAGCATAAGGGTCAGTTCTCCTATCCTGGTGTCTACAAAGGCTGGCAACTAGCTTGTATGCTTTTGCAGATTTTAGTTACTCTTCTCCTTCAACCATAATTTCAAGAGAGCTGATCCCACTTGTTTGAGAGGTGTGAGAAAAGAGTCATCTGCAAGAGGAGACCAACAGCTGCATTTTTGCTTTTTTTGAAGGAAAACTGCCCCCAGAGAAGCCCAGAAGAGCTGGGAGGGCCATCTGCTGCCAACAAGCCTTTTAGCCCTCCCTTTTAGCCCCACAGTGCAGCCAGGCCCAACCTGAGCTCCAGCAGGCTGCTTCTGCTGCCTCTGCTCCTTCACCAAGTCATGGCATACCTTCCTAAAAATAGCTGGACACCTTGCACACAATACCTAGGGCTTCATGCTGCTATGATCCACATAGCAAGAGATGCTTCTGTCTGAATTAAGGTGCTACTGAGACCATATGAGTCAGTAATAAGGATTGTTTTTTTAACTGTAAATATGAGGCAGAAAAAAGAAATAGAAAAAACGGAGTGGGGAAGAGGAGAGAGAGAGAGAGAGAGAGAGAGAGAGAGAGATCAAGCAGGAAATAACTACCCACGGTTCCAGCAGTTCCCACTGCTGCTTCTTCACCCTGGGCGTCTGTGGGGGCATCCTGGAGTCATCCTTCTGGGGGAAGAACCTTTATACAGTCCAAGTTCCAGATATCCACATGTTGGTCACAGGTGTTCCTGTAACTTGGGGTGGCATGTGTATGAGCAGTTGCTTCCTTTCCCACAGTTTGCCAGAGTGGGAATCTTTTGTCTGGACATGTTAACTAGGCTGAGTTAACCAAATCTCACCTCCATTAGGCTTGGAATTAGCACCTTTCTGTTGTCATTTTCTCCTGTCTGTGCTTATCTCAAGGTCCTGCTTGGGTGATCCATCTTAAAGCAAGTTCCTTCTGTTGCCTTGACTGTTTTCAGATGGGCAATTGTGGTCTTTAGGTCCTCACACCCTACTGTAGTCATGCACAGCAGCTCTGCAGGCCCTTGGGGTTGCCCTGCACCCCTTTAAGCACCCACAGTTTTACATGGTTGTCCACTCAGGTAAAATTGTCTGCTCTGGCAATGCTCAGGCCACAACTCCCTAATGCTCCTCCCTGACAGTGTAAGCAAAAGGCTGGGAGTCCAGCAGCCATCAGACTGGACTGACTCGCCAGTAGGCACCCAGCCAGCAGACTGCCAGACATCTGGAAATAAACCATCCAAATAACAAACACTTTCCAGTTGTCTTGTCATTTTATGGCTGAATCACAGACCTAGGATCTAATTTGAGAACTTTCCAAGTTTGTGTAAAGTTATACCAAATCAAACCAAAGTGGGGGCATGAGTTAAGGTTAAAGGCAGAAACACACTTCCTACCAAAACCTAGCAAAAAAACCATTACTATTAGAAACATTGACCAAGAGCAGTGGACACCATTTTATCCAGGTGTTGAAAACTAGCCTAGTGAATGTGCTTTTCTGCCAGAGGACGAGCAGATTTTGCCACCCTCCAGTTTTCTCAGCCCCTGGGCTCCAACATAGGTGCACAATCCCCAAGAGTGTGCAAGAATATCCACTGTGATGTGGGGAGGAATCAGCAGAACTTTCATTTATATTTATTTTATAGCAAAACCAAATAGACAAACAAACAAAATTCCCAACAAAACCACTTAAGAAATAAATTAAGCTTTACTAACATTTTACATGCAAATCAACACCAGTGTTTCCACTCACCTCATGTATTAGACCATCCCAGGCCACATGCAGTGCCAAGGTCTCCTCAGTGAAGAAGGTATCAACAGCACAGAGATCTTCAAACAGTGCCCTCCCTCATCTGCTCACTTTCAGTGTATTGTCACAAAGTGCAGCTCATATGGACCCACTCAAGTGCATTTACAGTATCTGTGCTCAACTCTGAAGTAAACTACCCTTCCAAAATGGACACAGCTCACAGAGCTTCCTGCAAAGAAACTGCAGGTGGAAGACAATCCTGATATTCCAAGCAAGCAAGAACATGGCAAAGCTGATAGGTTTACAATTCATCCTAGCAGGAGCTTTATTAATAATGCACCACACAAAACTGATGCTTAACTGGGGGGCAGAATTAACAGATACAGATATTCTCTGTACTAGTCGTTGATACAGAGGGCTCATTTCACCTGCAACATGAAAGAAACTTGAATTTAGATTGCTATATCCAGCTGTGATTTTTAGTCCATGCAGGGAGATTTATCAATCAAATTGGAGTAATTTATGTACACCTCCTATCTACCTAATTCTTGGGAGCTCTAAAGAACTTTGTCTTCAGTCCCTCTTGTTCATGGAGGGCAGGCATCCTCAGGACAACTGTTCATCTATGGCTCTTCATGTACAAGCAATGCTCAGCTCTTCATGCATTTGAAATATGGTATAATAGTACATTCCTAGCACTAATACAGAATTCTGTTGCAAAAGTCCTTTAGGATCATCGAGCCTAACCCCTATCAGCACTGCCAAGCCCATCACTAAACCAGGTACCAAAGCACCACATCTGTATGTTTTAAATACCTCCAGGGAGGGTGACTCCACCATTTCCCTGGGCAGCCTGCTCCAATGTTTCAGAACTCCTTTGAAGAAGAAATCTATCATTAATATCCAATCTAAACCTCTCCTGGTGCCGTATCAGGCCATTTCCTCTTGTCCTGTCACTTGTCTTTTTAGAGAAGACACTCTCAAAGTTCCCCCTGAGCCTTGTTTTCCAGGCTAAACACCCCCAGCTCCCTCAGCCATTCCATACAAGACTTGTGGTCCAGACCCTTCCCCAGCTCTATTGCTCGTCTCTGCACTGGCTCCAAGCACTACAATGTCTCTCCTGAACTGAGGCCCAGAAATGGACACCAGACTTGCAGTGTGGCCTCAGCAGCGCCCTGTATAGGGTGATTGTCCTGCTGGGACTATCCCTGCTCCTATTGGTCACACCATTTTTGATACAGGCCAGGATGCCTTCTTTTGGGCACAGGTGGCTTGTGTTCAGCTGCTGTCGACCAGCACCCTCAGGTCCTTTACTGCTGAGCACCTTTCCAGCCATGTAGCACCTTTCCCCTGCATGTAGCTCTGCCTGGTGTTATTGTAAAGGCAGGACTCAGCACTCGGCCTTGAGGTTTTCGCTCAATTAATCTCAGCCCACGGATCCAGCCTGTCTAGGTCTCTGCAGGCCCTTCCAGCAGATCAACATTCCTGCCCAATGTAGTGTTGTCTGTAAATTTACTGAGGCTACACTCCATGGCCTGCTCCAGTCCACAGGTAACACCAGCTGCCAGCTGGATGTAACGCCGCCCACCTCCACTCTCTGGGCCCAACCACACAGCCATTTTTTTCCCCAGTGAGGAGTGCAACCATTCTAAGCCACAAGCAGCCAGTTTCTCCAGCAGAATGCTGGAGGAAATAGTGTCAAAGGCTTCATTAATGCCCAGGCAGAAAACATTCAGTCTTTCCCTACTCCATCAAGAAGCTCACCTTGTCAAAGAAGGAGACCACATGGACTTAGCAGGACTTGCCTTTTGTAAACCTGTGTTGGCTGGGCCCAATCCCCTGCTCATCCTGTGATGGCAATCAAAATTATTTGTTCTTTGATCTTCCCCAACACTGAGATCAGGCAGACAGGCCTGTTGGTTCTCTGGATCCTCCTTCCAGCCTTCTTGCAGATTGTATTGAGTCTGGCTGGGATGGGCTCTTTTCCCCACAGCAGCCCCACAACTTGCTGTGCTGTGTGTCAGGGACTGGTGAGGTGCTGGTAACAGAGTGGTGCTTTGGCTACCTCTGAGGAGCCCTGGCCCAGCATCAGCACTGTCTCCCCAAGATTCTGCACCCCCATGAACAGGAGGCTGGGGCTGGGCAAACCTGGGGAGGCCACATGAACAGGACAACTGACCTGAACTGACCGAAGGAATATTCCATACTATACAAAGTCTGCTCTGACATAAAGCTGAAAGGCCACAGTCTATCCTCCAGAAGTCCAAGACAGCAGTGCTGCTGATCTACCTCCTCACTTCTCTGAGAACCAAAAGCTCTATCATTTTGTGATCTCTGTACCCAAGACAGCCTCCAACCACCACATCACTCAGCAGCCTTTCCTTGCACACAAGTCTACTGGGGTGCCTGGACCCAAACACCCTTGGAAGGCAAAAGCCTGCTCTTCCATAATTCTGGGTAGTATTTCTACAGATATTTTATTTTATAGGGCCAACTATCTTAAACTTAACATCTTCATAATCAACTGTGACCAAGACAGCCACCAATCTTCACCCACCAGACTATCTTTAGCTGCAAACAACAGACCTAGGAATGGACCTTTACCAAAAGCTACCTTCTGTGTACTTCATGACCTTGACAAGCTTTTGAAGTGCACCTATGCAAACCTTCTGAAGGACAGCAAGGACAAGCTCAGTATCTTGCACTTGGCCCAGGAGAACCCCCACTCTAAGCAGAGACTGGATGAAGGGTTTGAGACCAGAGAAGGACTTGGGGATACTTATGAATGAAAAATTAGACATGACACCACAAAGTGCACTCAGCCCAGAAAGCCGAACGTGTCCTGGGCTGCATCTAAAGCAGTGTGGGCAGCAGGGGAGAGAAGGGATTCTGCCCCTCTGCTCTGCCCTGGTGAGACCCCACTGCAGTGCTACATCCAGCTCTCGGGTCCCCAGCATGAAAACCACTTGCAACCTGTTAGAGAAGGTCCAGAGAAGGCAACAAAACTCATGAGAGGATGAGAACACCCCTCCTATGAGGAAAGGCTGAGTATTGGGGTTTTTCAGCCTGGAGAAAAGGTGATTGTAGCAACACCTTATTGTGGGCTTTGTAGCATAAAACATGGAGACTTTTTACCAAGGCCTGTGACAGAACAAGAAATTACAGATTAAACAGAAAGAGGGTGGATTTAGACTGGATGTAAGTACGACCTTTTTTCCATGGGGTGGTGAGACAAGCAACAGGAGCAAGTTGCTTGAAGGAGCTGTGGATACTCCATCCTAGAAAACATTCAAAGTCAGCCTGGATGGGGCTTTGAGCACCCTGATCCAGTGAAACATTTCCACACTCACATTAGGAGGGGGTAGTGGTGTTTTGTGTTTGGACTAGATGTTATGAAGGGCCTCTTCTAACCAAAACATGTTCTTTTCATGCATTTCCCAGATTTCTTCAGGTCTTTTTTTTAGGTGGTGCAGACAGCATAAACTTTAATCCATGAGTAGACTTCAAATGCATGCATTGAGGTCTCCTCACTCCATTGCTGTTATCAGGTCTGTTAAAGTACAGTAACATAACATAACAG
The DNA here is from genome assembly GCA_013398595.1 of Tychaedon coryphoeus. NCBI lineage: Eukaryota > Metazoa > Chordata > Aves > Passeriformes > Muscicapidae > Tychaedon > Tychaedon coryphoeus. The sequence continues at coordinate 636,806 of WBND01000564.1, read as the reverse complement.
CAACATCTGTTAAGTAAGCAAACACAACTGTAAGTCAAGACAGCATTATGAGAATCATGCTTTCAAATTCCCTGCTATCCAAAGAGATTAAATTTGTTCAGCACATCCTAAAACATTATTTCATCTTAAGACTGTAGGAAAGGGGGGAAACACAAATTTTAAAAAACTATCTTTATTTTTTTTCTTACATTTAAACAGGGATGTGTTTCAGTTTTAGACATCCAGCCATTGTTTACTTCATTACTGCAGACAGGAAGAAAAAGTATATAAATGCAAATCATATTGGCATACCTACTTCAGTGCCAACTGCTTTACTAGAAGAAAACCTTCTGCATTAAAATCAAGAACTTTAAAAAATTACTGAAAAGCAAATGCCTTGCTAGTAATTTCAGCAAATAAACAGCTTTATATATTGAACCATTGTAAGTCCATAATATTCATACTGTCTTGTTATGGAGTACAGATCATACAAACACTGTAGAGATCAAAAACCTCCAAGAATAAAACTCATCAGGTGTGTGAGAAATACACATACCACATGTACAAGCAAAAGATTTGGTCAACTACTACAAAGAAGGATGTGTTTTCATAGGAGAATGGTCATGTGACCTACTTCTCAGCTGAAATAAAAACAAAGAAGTAACTTCATGAGTCTGAAATAATCAGTAACACACTCTGATGGAGTGGAAACTTATGACCTGTTACAACAGAGTATTTTTGTAGGCCAAGTTTAGGTTTTTTAAAACAAAAACTTAAGAGCATGAGCAGTAATAATGACAAAGATCGAAGTATACATATGAGCACATAATCCAAACAATAAAATACACTTTTGGCTCTTAATGAAAAATAAATTACAAAATAAAATTAAAACCCTTGTAAATGCAATGATTAATTCAAAAGTGTACCTTTGCTTTTATATACATTTTAAATGCTACCAGAAAACAGATTAAAAATAAATAAGTATGCCAAAAGACATTTGTGGAAAGAAAAAAGATGATACTTAGCTCTAGAACAATTCTAAAGAAAGAGAAAACCTGTGTTTTGGTCAACAAATCTGTCTAGTCATTTCCTTCTTACACAGCCCTTCTTCAATAACTAGCATTAAACATGACAAAACCACAACTCTGTCATTATGGCTTTAAAAGAAGCATGTATTTTCTGAAGAAGAAAATATAAAATGGGCCTTAGCCCATTGGTTTGTTCATACTGCAAGCACTTAGACTGTAGAGAAGCATCTGACACATCCTTGCCATCCTATGATACTAATGAACTTACACTGCAAGACAAGAAAATTACGGGAAAAAAGGCAGGAAATTTGGGATGCTTTGGGCTACTACGCAATGAAGGCAGAAGTCTAACTCATTTCCATTTCATTTGTTTTCTAAATTAAAGAGCAAAATAATACACCTCTAACTTTACATGGCACGTCTGTATTTTCAAGTTAAAGATGCTGTCAATCATCAACTACCTTAGTGAACATACAGGCTTTAATGCTTATTCTGCTTTAGTCAGATTCAATACCAGATTTGCTCTGCAGAACTCTTTTGAAGGTAATTCAGTCTTGTTAACATTACCAGATGTACAACTTAAATTATACAAACATTTGTACTTTTTGTACAAACACTTATAATTTCTATTGAACCACAATTTTCATTGCTGGCAAAATAAAAGCAGGTTTTCAAACTGAGAAGATACTAAAAATACTTTCTATTAGTAGCACCAGCGTTTTGACAACTGTCAACAGTTAAACCAGCATACACAGTATCTCTAGACAGTGACAATTTGGCTAGAGCAACAATTTGACTAACCAGTAGTACTGAGGGCAAAAGAAGAAAAACAATGCAAGAATCATAAAATAAATCTTGAGATTTTATTATTTCGCAGTATGGTTGTGTACCTGTTCTTCACTTTTGAAGAAAACTGCTTTAGATACACTGCTACAAAGTCAGATAACTGATTTATGACATCCGTCTTCATCTAAGACACTGCTACTTCCTAGGAAAGAAGAAATACTTCTCAAGTTCAGTTTTGCTCAAGATACTGTTCATTTGCTATCATTTCATTGGTCCATAGGTTGATGGTCAAAGAAGCACTCCTATGTGACAATATCTTAAAGCTTTCACAACAGATGAATTAAAGAAACAGAAAATGGATGCAGAAGAACCAAATCAAAGCACAGAGGCATGATATTACTTTTCAGGGAGTCCTTGGAAAATGTGTTTATTATGGAGGTTTCTGCTTTGGGTTTTGTTGTTGGGTTTTTTTAAAGATCACAAGACAGCAGTTGAACAAATAAGCATTTTCCCATGTTCTGTTTGGTTCTAGTCATTTGTTGCGCTGGATGGTTTTCCTTTTCCTCCGCTTGAATAAGCAGCAGCACCTGCAAGTGTGACATGAATTACATATGATATAAAAAGAAACCACAAAACTAAACTATTTACTGTATGTCTCATTTGAAGTATGTAGCTCAGGTATAGCCAGCACCACAAGGAACACATTGAGCCGTATTGCAGGCCATTGATTTATCAGAGAAAGAAACTGAAGTAGAGATATTTTTTACATATTTCACCTCTTTTTTTTTTTAAAAAAAAGCATCAAGCTAAAAAAGCTATAATGTAAGTACCTATTAAGTTTAGACTATTGATGAGAGTATCAAAAGCACAGGTATTATAGGCTGATCTAAAAATGCATCTGTAAGAATAAAGAACATTACCTGAGTACTCTTTCACAAATGACTGGCAATATGCCAAACAGAAGCTTGTGTTTATGACTGTGTCACCTGAACTATGCATTTAAGACATTATTGTTGCTAAAACAAGAAAACAATTTGAGCTTCCTTTCTCAACCAGAACTTGGAAAAACTTTCTCCAAGGCTATTCCACAAGACATTTTAGAAGGAAATGTTAATGAACAATATAATTAATGTTCTGGTCCAGTGCTGTGATAATATCACAACAATGAAAAATCACAGCTTAAATATAAAGAACACTGATATTCTCTCTTCTGCTTTATTGCATACTACATGAATGAAACTAAAACTGATGAACACTGTAAATTTCACTTAGCAAATAGAGACAATCTGAAAGTATCTGAAAGAACACTACAAAATGAAGGAGCTGGAGGGAATTAGATATAGATAATATACAGAAGGACTGCAGAAGTCCAGGAAGTACTTTTAAAAATAAACTAAAGAGGAAAGCAACAAATAACACATACACAAAAAAAATTCATTTAAACTGTACTGTTAGGCTTATTTTAAGCAAATTCCAGTTCCTGAACAGCACCTTTAAAAATAAAGCTTCAAACTGAAGTGTTCACAATGTGTGTGATGAAAACTGAATATGCAAGTTGTCTACTCTAATAGCTTGCCCCATGGAGTTCTGAGGTTTGGTTATTGAATTCTCACTTGCAGTGCTATATACTGAAGAGTCCTAAACTGTGAAGTACAGCAGAAGTAAAAATATAAATGTACTGCATCAATAGCCTTGATCAGTAAATCCTTAAGTTCACCAAGCATTTTATATCACTAAAATTCAAAAGGAATTCAGATGATTTAGTTCGGAATATGGGAAATGGGGAAAGCATTTAAAAATTAGGGAGAATAAGGGTCTAAAAATAAGGTTCTACAGGGAGTGAGAACAACATCCAAAGTAAGGGGAGACAGAAGTTACCTTCTCAAAATATCCAAGGCACCCTGTCGCTCAGTCACTGAAAAAGTAGCACTGGGCAGAGGCAGACCAGAACTGCTCTGAGAGTTACATAACTTTCAGTAGAAAAAAACATTGGTTATTGATGAAGAGGAAGGCCAAAATTAAAATTCAGTAGGGGAAACTACATAGATAATATTTTTACAGCTAATAGAAGTATCATACTGTATTTACAAAATTTAAAGAACTTCTTAAAGAAGAGATATAATTGATTTTGAAGGGTAGTAGCCACTGACTGTAACTGAAATTCCCCCATAACTACTAACCCTTTTTTTAGCATCTGCTATAACCACTAACATTCATTATTACTTAAGCTTTGAATTTACTTGTAGATGTATGAACTCCAATTTAGTTTACTTCTTTTTTCACTCCAAGTATTTTATATACATATATGCCATGTATCAAAGCAAAGCAGTGCTCCTCCCTTTCCATATGAATTCTCCTATGATCCTGTAGATGAGGAAATCCCTATCCTCAACTGTGATGGTAAATAACTTTTATACTTGTTTGAAATTAGCATGCCCTTGGGAAAGCCCACAGAAAAATTCTGTCTTGATTTATGACATTAGCATATAAGAACCCAGGTTACATAAGTAACTGCAGGAAGATGGTTAATTTATATTCTAGAACAGCTATCTATATTTTTAACTCTTCACTCTTTAAATAAATTTTGTTTATTTGGATCACAACCTGAGTAGATCAGACTTTTTAAATATTTAAGACTACTTGGATCCTCTTTGCAATTCAAGGACACATTAGGTTTTCTTGCTTCCCTTATCAGAAAATTTTAACTTATTCTTGCTGCAAATCTCACACCGTTTTATATTCCTTCTGCATAGCTTATTAGTTTGCTACTACTCTGTCAACCAGAGAAAAAGGGCACCATGCAATGGTGAATTCAAGAGTTCTATTTTTAACCAACATAAAGCACTGCTTTTTTAATCCTCTGGTAATCTGGAGTTTGCATAATACTAGTATAATGAGTATAATTTCTATTAACAGTTCTTTTGTTTGGGTTTTTTAAATGACAAAAACTATTCAACTGTATTTTAATTAAAGGAGAAATCACTAAATGCTGAAAACTTTTAATTGGTGTAGAAAAATAAATATCTTATTAATATATAACATATCTAAAAAGGACTAAATTAATGCAAATTCTATGATGAACTGTAAACCATAGAACTGTTTTGGAAATCTGAACTGAAGTACACTGAAATACTATGTCTTTTTAAATCTAGTGCTAGACTTCACACTGGCTTCCAAGGCCAAATAGATGTAATTTTAAGATACATCCTCACATGGAATTACGACAGATCACACTGTATTGCCTGACAATAAATCTTATGAAAGAAATATAACCCTGAGTTAGAGATTCTAGTGCATGATCTGTCAGTGAGTATAACTTGTAAGAGAAATGTAGACTTGTTCTTACACATCCTGTCACTAGAGGGTGTTATTGTCACTCATACATAATACAGATATTACATTACTTAGAGCCATATTTAAAGCTATAGATAGATATTGCATTATTAAGGACTATTAAACCCAAATTCATTGTAGTATTCAATATGCATGCAAAATACAGAAGAGGTAAGTTTTTAAAATTTCTACTTATAGGAAAGGATTTTTTTAAATAAAGCATTTAATGACCACTAACCTTTATCTGTTTATGTAACATTTCTAGAGTAGGCAGTGTAATAGCAATCTATCAAATACAAGAAACACTGCACTTTTCCTGTACAATCTAAAGTGGCCTTTGATGTATTACCTGAGGTAGCAATCTCAGCATTATGGTTTTGAACACTTCTTGTCCTTCTTAAGACACTATCATATCTTTTTTCTATTAAATACCCTTCCTTCCATTTGAACATGGGCCAAAATTCTAAAGCAACTTAATCTGTCATTTGTGTTTAGATAGCTGTGTTTTCATATTTGCCATCAAGCACGTGGCAGGCACTTAACTGCAGCATTAGTAACAAGGGTTTCATGTGGCAAAAAAGATGCATGATACAAAAAGGATAGATCATATAATCAATTCTTGTTTGCCCTTCTCTGCCTTCCCACAGAAGAGCCTTTTGGTTATCCAAATCACACATGCTTCATAGAAGCAACTGTTCTGATGGCTAGCAAACAGTAAAGAAAGGTTAGTTGCTCAGTGATAAACGAAAGAGCATCAGTAGAAGATTATAGACAGATCTGTAGATCCTCAAGTGCCAAGACAGCACAGGGATCAGGTTAGTTTTCTCCTTGCTTTACAACTTCAGTAAGTAACAACTGAAATAGGGCAAAAAGTAGTTTTCTAAAAACCCAAAGCAACAAAAATAACCAAATCACAACTCCTCTGCTCCTAACACTCACAAACCAAAAAAACAAACCCACCTAAATTCCCAAAACACAACACACACAGCTAAGTCATCACTAGCAGCACAATCACCATGAAAATGACACAGCAAAAGATTTAGAATATATACTGCATGTGAGTACATAAAGATTTATCAAACAAAGAAATGTTTGATTAAATGTTGGCTAAATGTCCCAAAACACTAAAACCCTTACTGAAGAAAAAAATCTGAACTTATCCTTTCTGATTTACAGGATTTCACTGAAATGGTATCAAAAGCTCTAATATTCAGCTAAATTACATTTATGTTTATAGTTAAAATCATACATAATGGAGGCAATTCCACATGAGGGGCACCCTTTTTACATCTTTTAAATGAAGATATAGTCATGCTATGTTTCTAAAAATAAGAAAACATCTAGAACAAAAAATGAAGCATTCCTATATGAGATTCAAGTTTGTCTTCTGACAGTATGAGGAAATGTTGCAAACAGAAGATACGAGCAAGACAGATTAGCTTTGCTCATACTTTCAGGTGGAGAAAAGATTATGAAAGAGACACAAAGTGAGAGTCTTTTGAGAAAACAATGTCTCCTTAAAACCAAAAATATCCATGTCACAGATATGAAGGATAAAAGTAATCCCATTCCCTTAACCTATTCCACAGTGTAAAATATATAAACAAATGTTTATATGTCTCACAATCCCTTTTCATATTAGGTTTGTAATTATCATGTTAAAATATAATTTTATCTAAATCTTCTAAAGTGCTCGTTCTGAAAAAATATGTGTACCTATGCATTGATGATCGATAGCAAAGCTGGAGAGGAGGTGAGGGTGAGTGGGTGTGCATGTATGTTAATTACTGCCAAAATATAAAACAACTTCAAAATATAAAAAACTATCTCCAAAAAAACCTCTAATCACTGAGGAAACTTCAGCTTAAACAGACAGTGCTGAAACACTAATTTGAGTGTTACATAGTCAGAAACAAGAAAATGAATTTAAAGAGTAGGACACTGAGACTAGTTATTTTGTCTGTAACAAAACCAGTTAAGAGTAAGCCAAAAAGGTCAACGATAGCATGTATGGATAGCATATTTGTCCATTATGTATTCAAATCAGAAAAAGTCAACTTCTACACTTAAGCAGCTGAGCATTTGGCTCCTGAGAATTCTCTTAACTTTCTGCAGAGAACTAAGTAAAGTGGGGAACTAAAATGGATTTAATTGTGCTAAGCACTACTCAAAGTGCAAGAAATTTAATCTTCTTCTGTGCATACATGAGCTGAGCATTAGGAAGATTATCACTGTGCTTACTTGAAGAGATGGGACAGGGAATTTATCTATGGGCAGCCTATCAATATCCTTGCCCCTTTGGATTTTTTTTTTTTGTTTCAAATATATATATATAACAGAACTATATTCTTGACAGTAAAATAATACTGTACTCCACAAACACAGCAGCAAAGAATTTAGTTTTTCTCAGTGCTCACAGAAAGCCACTGTAAAAATGTGGCCCAAGAGCACCTCCACTCAAAATTTTTTAATTACACATGCAAATAAAGCTTACCTACCAAAATCAGAACTTCCAGAACAATTGCTTAAAAAAATGCACTTTGAGAAATTTCCCTTTTCCCCAAAGTTAGGAGAATGGGTCTTAGAAAAATTGCTGCTACTGAATTCCACTGCTACTAATGTATCCTTCAGACCTGTGTGCCTGTATTTTATGACAAACTAGATCCAGACCCTTGCAAAATTCTATTTCAAGCACAACTGTAGAATGAAACACGCTGGAATTCATACCACCTTTAGCTGTCAAGAATATTTTTCTGTACTATCTTGCAAATCTAAGTTTACTACTCAAATATATAAACATTAGTTGTCCATCTCATGGTTAACAGTTCTTAATATTTTTCCCTTTCATTACACTGCAACATTAAGGAAACCTGAAGTTATGTTTTAGTGATTAGTCAGAAAATTGTCACAGACTAATACTCTGGTAAATATTTTCTTAACAGAAATAACTGGAAAAGTTGAAACATTTGGTAGCAATTATTACTTACTCATGCGAGTTACTTTCTAGATGTTAATACACTATCTGATTGCCACAATACTTGAAAGGAATGCTTTCCCCTTTCAAACAGAATAGAAAGTGAGAAAAAATACTCTAGTACCCATTAAAAAGGTTGACGTAAAGTACATCACAAACTACACAACTAAAAGCAAGCAGGATTTGAAGCAGGCAGAACAGCTCCTGAAGGTGGCTTTTTGTAAAAACAGTTGATTCACAGAATTAAAATGTATTTTGTCATTTCTAAATAGACATTGTATTTTTAAGTACTCCAATATTAGTTTTAAACCCAAGAACAAAGCTCCTGGAGCTCTTTCTGCCTGCCTGTGCTGTATAACTCACCACATGTTCAACACTTTCTGGCAGCTATACAGAAAGAGAGTAAGAGAAGAAAGAGAATCAGAATACAATATAGAGGAAGAATTTTACATCTTCCACACATGGCTTCTGCTAGTAAGAACACTATCTTGAAATAAATATTTCAAAATGAGTTGAAATATAAAAAATGCATGCACTTCTCTAGATAGCATAGCAAGACATGTCATTAAAGGCTTAGCCTAAAAAAGCACAAGCTATAGGAACTCTACTATTTAAAAACTTAAAGACAAAATTAAGTATAGCACTGTAGTTTTGCTCCTCACCATGGCTATTCAGTTCAGACAATATTTTCTGAAAAACTATATGAGAAAAATATTGAAGCAGCCAAGCACAAAAGATCTGAAGAACATGAAAAAGACATACTTTGTTTCATCTGTTACTTCTACTTCTGCAGGAGCTGTGATGGGTGCATTTGAACGGCCTGCAGTTGGGTCATCGGTGTTCAGCTCTCCATTCGTTGAGCTTACTACCTGAAATCACAAGAAAGACCTGAAATTATACTAGTGCCAGACACACATTTGTTAATTCCTAAGGTTACAATACAGCTAAAAAAAACAGTAATTTTTGTTATTTCCATAGTGATTTTTATTCTAGTAACAGTTACCTTCTCCAGGTTTTATTCTGGCACACCTGTGCCCTTGTAATTTTCCTTTCATATCTATTAGTGGAACCGACCTCTACATGATGGACTCAGAGCGGATGAAGCAAAGCAACTCTGTGGATGCTGTCTGCTAATCTCCCCCACCTCACTTCAGAGCCTCATGGGAAGGCACTAAGCATTTTTCTGATACCAATTCAGTCAGACCAACCCTATCTCTGCTCCTTCAGTGTATTTATATGCTCCTTAGTTTAGCTCTTTATATTCAGACTGAATATGAAGGCCTGACTCAGCTGTATCTCCAAGAACTCTCACCAAGAAAGGGGAAAACTAAGGCTGTCTTCTAGACCTAAGTGCATAGATGGTATCTGATTTTTAGGACCCAAAAGCGCCTACTGCCAAAAAACGTAATAAAAAATTAATCTTCAGTCCTACTGGTTTACCATAAAATTTCTGTGTAGACTGTTCAAGTCACCATAAAAGCTGTGTTTCTCTGGGAATATTTGTTTGGACTTTAAACCAAGTAGAAGCAAATACTGTCTCAGCTCCTCAGTCAGTTTCCCTGCATGACAAATGGAGCCATTCCAGAGGCCTCTTTGTTATTCACCCCACAGGATACAAAAAGGAAGATGGTTAACGGGCTGTAGACAAGTGCCTAACTGATCAGAGCTGCTGACAGTGCTAACTGACCCATTAATGGGTTGACTGACACCAGGGAGAGGTCTACTAGGTGCTAAGTAGCAGCAACTGCTTGGCAAGGCAGCAAGCATAAAAGCATCATTCTGGACAAATAATATAAAAGTTTGCAGAAAACATCAGTAAACAATCAGTTATAGAGACTAAGAGTAGTCCATAATTCAAGATTATTACCAGCTGTTGCCTGATGGTCAGTTATTGAGGTAGATGAAAGGAGAGGGAAGGAAAATCACCACCATAGTATTATTTCCCTCACTCTTCCAAGCTCTCCTCTTATAGCAGTTATGTCTCATCTATTTATAATCAGAGCTCAGAGCCTAGCCTACTGAGGTTTGTTTTGTGGTTCCTATTGTAACTAAGTACAGTGCTTCAGAAGTTTGCTGCACTCAAGGCATTTTCCATGCCTTTTGGAGATGAAGCTGTTTTCTCCTTTTTCACATTTCACTAAAAACACAAACCACTGTCAAAAAACCCCACAGGCTTGTAATGAAATTAAAGATATATGAGATTGCAGGAATCCAGCTACTTAAATTTTAGTCAGTATCACTGAAGGAATCATGGGACACTGGACTTTATCCCTGCAATGATAAGCAAGACAATGGAGTGTCAACTAGGTATCTTAAGCTTAGTTTCCTATCACTTGGCATGACAGAAAAACTTCACATTCAGTGACAGAAATAGGTAGGAATTGTACTTTAACAAACCTTAAAATGGTGGGGGCAGGCATCCTGAACCAAACATCCTATGTTACTAGTTACTGGGTTTTACAGAGTCACAGAATATTCTGAGTTGTCATCATTGTACATATTTACTAAGAACTGGGATATAGTATTATCCCAATCACCTCACCAGGTATCTTTTACTGTGAAGGTCTTTTCACTGCTTCTTGTAAAATACCCAGATTGGAAAAGTGCATCAGAAGTACTTGCTAACTAAGAAGCAGTCATAGAAATGTAAGGGTAAAAAAAAAAACCTTGCTCAACCTGACCAACAAAAGAGTTTGGTTCCAAAGGAAGCACAGAAGTACGGAATGGTTATGGTTGGGAGGGATCACTGGTGGGGTCATGCTCACCTGGAGCTCCCTGTGCCTAACTATAAAACTAACCAAAACTACAGCCTGCACTAATCCATATACAGCAATGCCACTCAATTAAGATTGTAGTCAACCTTGCCTGCAGCCCTATTAATGCAGGATTTCTACTCCACAATCTAGGCTTTAAAAAGAACTTTTCTAAAAATGACCTCAGATCCAATGCTCAAGATTGTGTAAGAGTGGTTGATGAGAAACAGAAGCCTTTGTCTTCAGTTTACTCAAACAGAACTAGGGTAGATCAAGAAATACCAGGACAGGTATATGCCCCTTTCTGGATGGGAAGCAAACACAGTACAATTTAGGAATCCTCACTGTTGTAAAAAACAGGTCACAGTTTGCAAAAGCATTTGCAAGAATTCCTGTTTTCTTTGCTTTTCCTAAAAAAAAAAAAATGAAAAAATGTATGACTTTTACATAGATATAACATACTGCCCAATTGTAGCATCTGTGGGGCTTTCATATGACACTCTCTTTCCCAGAGACACACTTCTTTCCCAGGAGCACCTGTTCAATGACTGACGTCTATCTTCTTGGACAGCACGTTCAATAAAAGAGATCAAACCTAACTATGTACACATCTTCATTTGAATTACAAAATGCAGAAGTAGGTATCTGAAAAGTCCTTCCTATATACCTAATATTATAAATATTATGAATGTGCTGTACTAATCTAAGCTGACTTCATCATTAAGGGAGCCAAACCTGCTGCTGGGGTCAATGCACTACTATCTGGTAATAAAAGAACAAAGCTTATTGCAGCTTATTCCTCAAGCTGACTTCAAACTCAGTTTTTTCTTGACAGTGGTTTCCATTAGCTGGGTAAATCTCTTTTCAAAACAGCTTTTTTCCTAAGCTGGTTTATTACTTTGACTGTTTATTTTAAGAGAATTTGAAACACTTTGTTGAAAACTTCATACCATGTAGCAGAAGACTGCCCTGCCTTGCTCTGGTCAATAATAGATAACCTCTGCCTGTTTGACAGATATTAAGGAGAAAGTCCTTCCCACTCACATAAACAGCCATACACATTCAGCAAATATACAAACAAATACTATGAAGTGTAACTGCCTGTTGCACGACTTAGTTTGGATGGGAGGAACATAAAGTTCTTCTTTCTGGACCACTGAAAGCATGAGTGAACCAAAGCATATCAATTCAAAAAACAGCATCAGTCACGCTTCTCCAGGACCGCAAACGCCCTGAGTTTGCTAAAAGCAGCTCTAGGAGCTCATCACTGATGAAGGAAATGAAAGAAACGAAGACTCATACAAAGGAGTAC
>WBND01000564.1:593405-623407 GCA_013398595.1 Tychaedon coryphoeus | reverse complement strand
AAAGCGAAACAGCCTTCTAATTGGTCTCCTGGGCTGTCAATCACCAACCCAGGTCCCCGATTGGTCCCCACAGCCTCAGGGGAGGCTCTCAGAGAGGGGCAACTGTTTCTTTGTTCTGAAAACACGTGCGTTTAAAGAGGCCTTCCTCGGCTTGAGCTTCCATCCCCCTCTCTGCTTCACGTGCTCCCACCACAATCAGTAAAGTACTTTGCAATCTGACCTAAAAGAGCCTTCAATAAGGCAAATCATTACATTTTTCTCTCCAACTATAGGCCAATCTGTTCAAAAATCTGCAAAACACAGGCAGGAAGATATGGGAACATAAAAAGAATTGAGTAAGAAAAAGTCACCCAGAGGACACAGTATGCACTGAAGGAGTGTTACACCGAATTCTGTATCCAGAATGCACACAAGTAAGCCATAATGAAAATTCATCACAGTAGATGCTAAAACTATAGGAGAGAGAAGCTACATGGAACTAAGTTTGCTTTAAGAGAAACTTTTAATTAAACTTCTCCACTTGTGACTCAAGTTGGGGATGGATTTCCCTTGATAAAATCAATAGCCTATTGAAAAAAAGATGAAAAACAATCTCTTAGAAGACTTGAATAAAACTACAGAGAAAAACTTACAGTATTTATGGTTTTGCACCTAAAAATTCTGTTACAAAATGCAGATGAACATTCTTCCCTGAGGAGTAACATAATTAGGTTTCAAAAAAACAAATATTTTTAAAGTTTAAAATCAGAAGTATTGATGAGTAAGCTACTCATCTATTTTCAAGTGGGAAAATAACCACTAAACTGAAAACCTAAAATCACTTTAAGCATTTTTATAACTTTTTCCTGGTTTAAATTTAGTTTCTTCAAATTTAATCAGTTATTTAAAAGTTTAATATGAAGAAGCATATATATCACTGGTTATTTCTTGACACTTTCTATGCCATGAGGTAAAGAAACAAAAATTCCACCCACTAGCCATTAATGACACATTAATTGTGGAATAAATTGATTTCTTAGATACATGGTCCTCTGGAAGCTTGATAAAGGCCATTTATAACAAGACACAGTTAAGCCTAAATACCAGTTCCCTAAATAGCAACAGTAAATCTTCAGCCTCTACACTTTGTTTTGGATTAGCAGGCAAACTGATCTTTTATTTGCTATATTCAAAAATCAGTTAGAAAGTCTGCCATGAAAAACAAATTTTGCTGACTTTCATTACTATAATCACAACAAGGAATTGCAAAAATTTGAAACAGAAAAAACCCCTTCATTCCATTAAGAATCTCAGTAACTGAATTCTCCACTCAAAAAATAAAGGCAGTCTGCATCTCTAAGCAATGCATAAGTGGTACTACACAATTCTTTATTTTACCTCCAAAAATTTTTCAGTTAAGACAAAAGAATAAGTCATCACATTACCTTTTTAGTTCATAAAATCTTAACAAAATTGATTTGTTTCCTCTAACACTTTACTATCTCGACTTCTTGAAGGAGAGGAATCTGGCAACTCAAAACTACTTACATCAAATATTAAAATCTTTCAAGCAGTTCCTAAGTTCTGGGAACTCTTTAACCCAATCTTTCAATCTAACCTCCTTTTAAAGAATCTCCCAATGGGAAAACAGAAAGAGAAGAGAGGTGATGAAAAAAAGAGTAATCGAACAGATTAATACAGTCTTCATTAGCGCACAAGCAGATTGCAGCTCATACAGAGAAAGAAATAATTCAGCATTGTACAACCGATATTTTGAGAAGTGAGGCAAACTTACAAAAACAAAGGCACAAAAGTTGTTGAATTAATTGCTGGGAGGTATGGGTTGATCATTAATAAGTCTGCATGAACTAGGAAAATGGACTGAAGTAAGTGGAAGAAGGGATGTCTTCCTTTTACAACTCAATTTCCTAATACTATTTGAAGTTTAACCTATTTTACAAAGTAAAATTAGACATGTCTAAGCATATTGAGATCTCCTGAACAGCAGCCTAGGGTCTGGGATAAATTAAATTAATACAAAAATAGAACAATATCTGTTAATGAACAAAACAGTTCAATTGTTCCCACGTGTACTTATCACTGAGAACACACAAATGATGCAAACAAACATATACACCACCACTCAGTCCCCTTGATGTTAATATGTCACAGAAAAGAATCACTAGCACATTTTAATAAGCGCCTAGATAAAGAACCTCAGGGATGACATCAGCAGTAGTACTACAGATGACTAATAGCACTGACCTAAAACCATTCTGCTATAATTTTAAAATAATCTGACAGATTTTCATATGTTGCAGAAAGAACTGATAAAACTGATCTCAAGGATGAGCAGTGGCTCACTAACATTACAGAAAAAAACCACACTTTAACTTCACACCTCAGATTCAACTCTTCCTTTGAACAATTTTCTGTGGGACTTTCAGTATTTGTCTCCTTGAAAGCCATTAGGAATCCTACTAAAGTAGCTAGCTAATAACAAATAGCATGATTCAGTTAGTATCTCTGCAAAAAAGGGGAATTTGGCAACAGCCAGGGGCTATGTCACAGCATAACTGGAGGTACCATGTGATTTTCTAAGTGCCCTTAATCAGGAAGCATGACCACTCCACAACAAAAAGCCCTCTACTGAAAACACCCTGCTGCACAACACTTGATCTTCAAAGACACAGACCATAGCTGCAGTTTTGCACAGTGCTTTTATTCACATGGCAAGTGCTTAGCCTCAACTGATCTAAATGATCTGAACTCAGACAGCCTGCCTGTATCCTGGGAGGAAAAAAGGATAAAAACAACACTATATTAACAGTAAGGAATATTAGTGTTACTTGTCTTATTTCCTAGAAAATGTTCTCCCCATCCCTAAAGAGTATTTAGCATACTTAACAATGGAAGAAAATTTATTGCAACTGTTATGTTCTACCTGACAAAGAAAAAAGGTTTCTTAAGTGCCACAATTGCCAACAGTCATATGACAACACTTTGAAAGTTCTACTACCTGTAATTAAAAAATTCAGTGTGTATTTTTCTAACGGAAAATACGGGAAAATAAAGTTTTTTTAAACATTTTGTAATGGAAAGAACAAAACAACTTTTAAATTTTTCTTGATACGTCATAATAATTATCACCTACTAGATTTTGTTACATTACACATGACAGCTGCTTCTAAAGTAACACAATTTAGAGAATGTTGTCACACTGACAGGACTGCAGCCTTGTTTTCTGTACACTGAACTTTTCATTCTTTCTTCAGACCACGACAATTTTTTTCCAAAACAAAAACTTCAGAAGAAGCATACATAATCTAGATTGCCATAATCAAAAATGCAGCAATTTCCACACACAACCCCCACCCAGATAAGACTTCACAAAGCTAAATCATTTTCATTTTGGACTCAAAGCTCAAAATCTCATGTAGACTTCAGAGCTGGCGTTTTGAATATTTCAGTATTAATTCTTCACACATTACTCCAACTGTTTTACATGTAAATATATTCGAAGAGAGAAACATCAAAAATCTCAAAAATTAATTTTAAAAACTGAAAAAAAAACCTAGGAAAAGAGTGCTTTGAAGATGAAATAAACTACTAATATAGGAGAAAAATGTTGGTTTCTACACATTTTTTCACTGAGACGTGAGAGGTTCCCACTGCCCTGGGAACATTTTTCTAGTCAATTACTGTTTGAATAAAGGAGTGAAGCTAAAGCAAACATCACTAAATAGCATTTTATTTTAATGTATACTTAAGGAATTAAAAACATCGCTTGAACAAAACTGAATTCAGTGGGTTTTAGTTGCTAATCCAATTAATATATTTGAAGTCTAAACATCAGTTGCTTGCAATGAGGTAAATGTATATTCTGTAAAAAAGACAGTTCAACTGTTTTAAGACTTTCACTAAGAAACATCCAAGAAAAATTCCATCAACAAAATGTTTCATAGCTTCATCGCCTGTTTTCAGTTTGACAACTGAACTGTGAAATAATAAATAACAGCAACATTCTGAACATTACTGATAAGCAATCTTAATATGAAAACATGAATTATGTGATACATTACAGGAAAGTAGTATTATGTAATGCAAAACAACTGATTTAGGTCATGCAAAGAAGCAGAAAATACCTGTACAGAGCCACCATGTCTGTCGGATGCCAGGTGAGCCCTCAAATGATGTGGATTGGTTTGCTGTGAGTCCCAGGCTGCCCTGTGGTCTGTTGACTATAATTTTTGAATGTATTAGAATTTATGCAAAAGAAGAAAATAAATTGAAAATAAACAATTTGTGCATTAATTGTCATATATAATTTTTTAAAAGCACAGAAGCATTACACACTCAATCCCTATATAGATTGCATTTCCACATTATCAACATTCTTACACATGCCTTCATATAAATTTTCCTACAAAGGTGAAGCAGCTAAACCTCAAAATTCTTAGCAAGAAAAAGTACACTAACACAATCCTCCAATTTTGCTTAGGTAAACTGACACGGCTCTGAATTCCTAATATTGTTATCCCCTAAGTTATTAGCCTGGTTTAAAAAAAAACAGTGAAAATGTTATACATACATGTTAGAACTGAAAGAGAGGATACAGTGTATGGAGGAGACACAGAAAATAAAGACGTGTGAGTAGGGAGAAAATTCACTACTGATTCACTACACTAAATCATAGCTTCAAACAGGCAAGCTTTTAGGAGACATTTATGTATCTCTACATACATAGACTTTAACAAACATCTACTTAAAGTGAAAACAAAGAAAACCTAGAGTCAATTTTATTTTCAAAATCTAATAAAAACGTAGCACAAATCATTAGACAAAAGACGTAGTAATGCAGACAATCTTACATGAGCAGTTTACCTGATTTTTGGATTGTTGCGTTCTGTCTCGGTGCTGATATGCTTCTCTGTTTGAAGACATTGCAGGGTCTGAATGTATTGAACCCACTGGAGTAGGCTACAAATATAAATAATATGTAGCAACTGGTAAAAAAAATAAATTTCTAAGTTTCACCAAAAGTTTCTGGTTTGTAATAGAAAATAATCTTTAAATCTGACAGTTTCAAATAACACAAAATTACCAGATTAAAGCAGAAGCTTCACTAGATATTTACTAATGCCAACAAGAAAAAAAACAAACCACGACTTACAGAATGTACTGAAGTAGCAATTCTAAGTATTATCATATATTAATTTTCTGAAAGACTTTAGGCTGATACTTTCTGCAGTTAGCAGTTACAACATTCTGATGAAACTTGATGAAAGGCTTAAAGTAATTTTTAATGCTAAAAACTTTGCAATAAAATAAATGCTACTATTCTTTAAGAATCACATACAGAAGTGCAGAGTGAAGTGCATAATCTGCAACTAGTCAAACATACACATATTAGCCCTGCCTTCCCTACATAATAAAAAGAAGTGAAAAATTTGAGAAGCTGAAGAAAACCTTATCCTCTACCATTTCTTAAATTATATAAACAATGCTTCCTGAAACCTTAAATGCGTTGTGATGAAATATGCAATGAACTATGCAATACTTCTTCATATACCTCATATGCAGAGAAGTTATAGCTCTCCATTTTAAAACTACTGGGAGCAAAACACAAAATACATGCAGTAATGACAGTTACTTGCATAATTTTAAGTTCCTTCAACTCAAAAAACAATCTGAACTTCTACCACCTCATTTTGGATTGAGTAGATATGTACTTTGAAATGAAGAGCACATTTGGAAAAAGACTGAGTATGAAGGACTCAAGCCAAAAAATCATGTTACAACATGCATCTGCACATGGGCTTGTAATAGCAGCTGTTCACAACTCTATTAGCAGCCTTGAGATTCATGTATCTTATGAAACTCAGAACTGATCATAGAAAAACCCATTATGTCACTAACAGATGAACTGCACTCACCAACTGTTTGCCAATCCAGTCGTATTCATAATCAAACGTATAGCCTTTCCGATCCAGTAAGTCTGTGAAGAGCTTTCTTAAGTAGTCATAGTCTGGCTTTTCAAAAAAATCTAACCTTCTTACATAACGTAGATAAGTAGCCATTTCCTCTAGACAAATATGAAATATATGTATTTGCCGTTATCTGTTTTAATGGAACTCAAAAAATCCCCACTACTTTCTTTAATTTTAAAGCAACTTGCACTTCTCATCATAAAACCTTAACAGTTGATCACCATGAATCTGTGATTTACCAGAAAGAAG
The DNA here is from genome assembly GCA_013398595.1 of Tychaedon coryphoeus. Classification (NCBI taxonomy): domain Eukaryota; kingdom Metazoa; phylum Chordata; class Aves; order Passeriformes; family Muscicapidae; genus Tychaedon; species Tychaedon coryphoeus. Next base: position 617,189 of record WBND01000564.1, on the reverse strand, counting down.
TTACTTAATAATGTTCTTTGATATGCTATCATATTCTGAGATATACTACCATATTCCAAACATATTCTAGCAAGTGACACCCCACTATTTTTTCCTTCATATTATCTGTTGAGATCTTCTATTCAACATTCCAATTCTAATGCACAGTGTCAAAAATTTGTGGAGAGAAATGCCTCTGCTTTCTTTCTTTCCAATCAATTTTGCAGATGCAAGACTAAGGAAAAGTAAAGAAAAGGGTATACAACATAAAGTATCAGCCTCATATCCATAAGGTCTGATGTGGACAGGATTTCCTTTCATTTGTCATGAGCTACTCACAGCAAAGTCCACTTCGCCTATCAATGACATTCTGATTACCTTTCAAGGTGTTCCCTTATAATTTGGCAAAATCATGCCCGTGTCATACATGTCTCTTGTTCCCTGCACTTCATGTCAACTTTTAAAAAATATCTCATTTCCTTCTGTCCAATTTTCCAACACCTCATTGATTCTCCTTCTACTTATAGAGAACTAGAAATGACACATGAAGCATACAAGTTATTTTAGATATTAGTTCAAACTATTTCTAATGCAGCTTGTTTTTAATAGAGGTATGATACCAGATTTCAGCTGAAAAGGCTTGAAAAATTTTCAGTGTGCAGACACAAATGCAGACTAGTTGATCACTGTAAGCACACACATAGCATTTTTTAATGTTTTCTTTAGAAGAACCTATATTTGAAGAACAACAGCACTAGCTCGACTATCTGAGGCCAGGCATGTTTAACTTATCCATCAATGAGTTGGATGAAGGGGCAGAGGCCTCATCAGCAATTTCACTGACAGCACAAAGCTGGGAGGAGTGGCTGATACCCCAGAGGAATGTGCAGCCCTTCAGAAGGACCTCAACAGGCTGGAGAGATGGGCAGAGAGGAACCTCCTGAAATCCAGCAAAGGCAAATGCAGGGTCCTGCACCTGGGGAGGAACAACCCCAGGCACCAGCACAGGCTGGGGTGACCTGCTGGAAAGCAGCTCTGTGGAGAAGGAGCTGGGGGTCCTGGTGGACACCAAGCTCCCCATGAGCCAGCAGTGTGCCCTGGTGGCCAAGGCCAGTGAGATCCTGGGCTGTGTTACAAAGAGCAAGTCAAGGGATGTGATCCATCCCTCTACGCGGAGGCTGTGTCCAGTTCTGAGTTCCTCAGCACAAGAGAGACATGGAGCTCCCAGACTGGGTCCAGCAAAGGGTTACTAAACTGATCAAGGGACTGGAACATCTCTCATATGAGGAAAGGTTGAAGGAGCTGGGCTGTTCAGCCTTGAAAAGAGGCAACTGAGAGGGGACCTGATTAATACATGTAAATACCTAAGGGGTGACTGTCAACAGGATGGATCCAGCAGTGCTCAGCAGTGCTCAGCAGTAGCAGGAGAAGCAAGAGGCAGAAACTGACACACGGGAAGTTCCACCTGAACACAAGGAAGAATTTCTTCACTGTGCAGGTGACTGAGCATTGGAACAGATTGCCCAAAGAGGCTGTGGAGTCTCCCTCACTGTAGATATTCAAGAACCACCTGTACACAACCCTGTGTCATTGCCCTGGGATGGCCCTGCTTGAGCAGGCAGGTTGGACCACAAAGCCCGCTGCGGTCCCTTCCAACCTGACCCATTCTGAGATTCTGCGATCTGCACACATACTGCAATTTTAAACACAGATATTAAGCAATTACCTATGCCAGTTTCATTTTATAAATTAATACACAACACTTTTATTAACAGCAGGCATTACCTGGGAAGTTTTCACACAATACTTCTATAGGAGTTGCTCGTTTAGTGTCTCCAATTTTCTGGTAACGTTCTTTTAATGTATCTGCCTATGACAGAAGAACAAACAAGCTTCTGAAATTATACAGCTTGCAGGCACACATCCAGAAAACCCCCAAACATGTCAATAAAAGCTGAAGATCTGAAGGTAAGACAGAGGAAGATATCAAAACCCACTACCTTTAAACCTTGCCATGGAAGACTTCCTCTGAGAAAATACATAAACATATGACCCAAAGCTTCCAAATCATCTCTTCTACTTTGCTCTGAAACAAAATGCAAATATTATTAGAAACCTCCATCTGTGTAATTTTACATTATATTTAAAAGACTAGGTTCCAAATTATATAAAAATAATTATTAGGTATAAAGTACTTGAAACCAAACTGAGCATATGGCGCCATTCTTGTGCACTACAGACTGCCTTAAGAACACAGCTAAACCCAGAAAAAAAGCAGAGGCAGACTGCAGGTATATTCATCTCAACAGCACTTTAAGCAAATTAGCTTGTTGTTAAGAAATCATTCTCATTCTGAAACACATTTGACCCTTAAAACTGCATTTTAATTCTGACATTTTTCTACCTCTTATTTTTTAAATTGAAACAGTTTAAGAAAGCTTCAATAGAATTAATTTTTCCACTATAAAATCATGGAGAAGACAGTGTTTTCCTCAGGGATCCATTATGGAATTTCTGAGTAAGCTGAAAGTAGTTTGAAGAAGGCTCAGAAGTACTATTATTTAAACAGAATGCAGCATGTACATATAGTCTGCTATCAAGTCTAGCTGACATACGATCTTTCCCAGAACACAATGCCCACCAAAGCTACAATTTTTCATCTGCAGTAAAGCAGTGGCAGTCCTTCAAAAAGTTCACAGAAGGTTAAACAAAAAGGAAAGTATCAAGGAAAACACAGTATATTCAGAATTTTCAAAGTACATTTCACATAGCTCTTATATTAAATCTCCCATTCTTGGGAAAACTGAAGGTAATAGAGAATAGCGAGTCTTTAAATTACTAGAGGAAAACAGATCTTTTCATTTCCACCTGACTTCATTCTGTATTGCTGTTGAAAGAAATGTTCTACATTGTGTTACATACATATTGTAGTAAGAGGCAGTATTTATTTCTAAATTTGACTTTCTCTCTGACACAAGAAAGAAAAACAAAATATTAACATTGTTTCTACTCAATATTTCAAAAACCAAAATCACTATGCTTTGATAACAACAGAACTGGAGCGGAAAAAAAAATATTTTATTTTTTTAACACAGCAAAGTCGACAAATCCAACCTGGGTCTGATCTGACCAACACATAATATTGCCATAAATATATTACATCTGAAGAACAATTTTTAATTTTCATATAGATAGAACAACGTACTTAGTACTCTGTTTTCTAGCCCCATCTTCTCATTTGAACACTGAATAAACACATACTATCAAATGAGTAAGAAAATACAAAAAAAGGATGGTGGTAACACGTAGGCTACATCTAGCCCCTTACTTCATCACACACCTGCCAGCCATATAAGCCTCTTTCAGTCATTTCTTCTTCACTCATTTCCATGTTTCCAATTCCCTTCTCAACAATCTTCTTGTTTGTGTTCACTTCTCCAACTCTTGCTGTCCAACAACTTGTTTCACAATGAGGGCCCTCCAGACAACATGGTCCGATTTGAATTTCTCTGCCAACCCTACAACATCCCACTTGCTGACCACATGCTACCCTGATACAATCTCATAGGTTAAGAAGAAAGCAGAAGTAAGCTGCAGGGTTCTATGCCTGGCAAGTTTCAGAATGTGAAAGCAACATTAGACCCAGGTGCTGGCAGAAATCCTGTGCTCTTTATGTGGCGGGTGAACTTGCAGAAAATCACTACTTCAAGGGCAGTGCTTCTGACAAACATCTTGTGCAATGCAGCACAATTCATGTAAGAAGGTGGCAGAGCATACAGGAATGTTACAAGTGTCCAACAGATGGTCCATCTATGGGCAACACTAGGCTACAGCCCACAAAAATCTTCTTGAAAGCTCCATTTGGTCTTTGCTAAGGGACAATAATTCCTCTCTTTCAATTAATTTCTGTAAGTTATGCCAACGAAATATTAACCTTTTCTCCTTTAAAAAAACCAACCGAAGTAATAGCATCTTACTGAAGCAATTTCTCCTTTTCAGAAAGTCTATCTGTGAAACTTGTAATCTTTATTATTTCAAATTAAGGCATTTTGAGGTGCTATTTTGCTGGGTTGTTTTGTTTGGTTGTTTTTTGGGGGTTTTTTTTATGACTGCTGGCTATATTTCTGTAGCACAACAGAAATTTCTCAGGAAGCTAGGATTTAAATTCACATTTAAATTCACAATGCCCTCAAAAATATGCTGCAGGAAAGGATTTTGTGTTTGTTTTAATTTGAGTGACAGGGATTGTTATTTAGAATCCATTCAAGTTCTTCAAGGACCACTACTGGAGTAATAAAAAAACAGTAGTCAAATATCCTTTCCTATGGAAATCTTCAAGATGAGCCTGAGAAGTAGTAAACCCAAAAACTATACTGATATTATTCAAAGAAGGATATCCAAAAACATGAAAAAAATAGCAGCAGATGAGCTGGAAGACAAAAGGATTTCAAGCATCAGATGGAAGAAGGGCTGCTGATGTATAAGGATCCTATTGTATCACATTTCAATGAGATTGAGAGGATACGTTGCCTAAAAGATAATACAATAACAAATACACAACAAAGCTTTAGGGCACATGGTTTTCTCTCTCTCAAAGAGATCATCTGAAGCTAGCTAAACTGGTAAGAAACTAGTATTTTTTATTTAGCTCATAAACTACAGACAATTCTCTCAATTCAAATAGGCCAGCAGCAGGCTACTCTCAGAAATTATCTTTTTTTAGCATAAACAATTAAATAACCATAACACAGTTTAAACAACAGACATTCAGTCTTTACTAAGCACCCTGCTCTCTAAAGAAAGTTTAGGACTGCTCTAGCAGTAGAAAGATATCACCTATTCGGATCAGAAGACAGAGTATTAGTTACTCAGAAGAGGACATGGTTAGATACACAGATGGGAAGTGATTACCTAGCTTCAACTGTCAGTTCCTAAAGTTTAGCAAAAATAAATTTGAAGCCCACAGCCTACAGCCTTACTAAAAATGACTGATTTAATTTAATAATATAAGGGAAGAAAGGATTTTTTCCTGAACAAAACCATGAATCCTGAAGTTAATGGTTCTGGTTCATAAAAATGACGTTGCATGACAATTTTATCATAAGCACACACTGTATGCCATATTGTTGTCTTAAGAACAATATAGACTGAAAATAAAAAAAAAAACCCTTATTTTTATTTGTAACTTTAATTAAAGGTGCAAAGAGTCATTTACTGTTTTTATTAGAGGCACTGTTTCATGTAACTGTGGATTTATAAAGCTATCTTACACACGGAAAAGGATTTCTCTAAGACAGCTAAAATTCTGCCCTGAAGTCCAGTGATAATCCAGTGAATATGAGAAGGAAAATACTGAACTTCCTAGAGGAGAACCCAGGTCTGGGAAAGACTTCATCATCCACCACTGGCTCAGTGACAAGTAAAAGTTGCTGCATCTCCTGTAGAGCCACCACCACAAAAATCTACTACAAACGCAGAAGGGACTTTCTTTTTTTTTTTTTTTTGAGCTACTGGAAGAACTTCAGGATTTAGGCTAACAAAATCTTAGGACTAAATGTTTGTTGTTCTTGCAGTAAGAAGTTAATTAAAATTGATCCAATAAAGAAGTATTTGTGGATGGTTTAAATTAAAAACAAGTCTGGCCCCTATAAAACTGATTCTTAATCTAGAACCTCTGACAAGAAAGAACATCTACTAAAGATAAGAATGGGGTTCTCCTAGTTTTGAGTATAAGCACTTGTTTAAAGAAATTGGCTTCATTTGGTTTCTCTACTCATATTGAGAGAAGATTTGCTTCATTCCCTGAAGAGTTTAAAGTATTCATTGTACAATAACTAACCTCTGCTTCTGCAATAATTAAGCACTACCATGAAAAGACCAATACAATCAAGGATATGGGAAGTTCCCCAGAGACCATTACAGATGGCTAGATTAGAGAAAGTTATAATTCCATGTGACTATATTTTCTGTAGCCAAATAACTTAGACAAGACTTTAACACACTGTTCTTCTGAATTTAGGGAAATCCCAAAATAATTACCAATTTACATATCCAGCAAACACAGAAAATTGCAGGACTTTTACAGATGAAGATTTCTGTCTTCATTAACCTCCCAGTCAGAATCTGCACTCTCCAAAACCTTACTTTCCCTGCCTGTAAATGAAGTGAACTGGAAAAGAAGCACAGAGTAATTTTATCCCTAAGAGAAATTATCTTATTGAAAGGTAGGCCACCAGCTACATGTGAGAAAGAGCTGAAGAGTATTTGTATTTCCTTCAAACAGCTCTCTGAATAAAGCCACATTATTCTTCACATAGACACAATACCTTATATTTCATATACAAACTTCCAGCTTGGCACAAAAATCCTTGATCAAATGTCTCTGCTGAAACAAAAGATTATTGACTACAGGATGCTCAGTAACTATGTATTTCCTGCATACACCTTAAAAGAGCAGGCTTCGGTGATTTTAAGCAAGTTTTGATCACACATTTAAAGTCTTTCTAGTAGCTATGCATTAGTTACAATAGTTTTAAATTCTATGGATCCTAAAACATACTTTTGATTCAAGAACAACATCCTTCCTTACTCATATGCACTAACGGATAAATTTGCAGTTCAACAGAGACATATTCAAGAGTAACTTATAAGAGAATGTGAACCTGACAGTCTCTGTCTTCACTGAAAACACTTTTTTTTTTAGAAGGGTCAGCTGTTAGACCATTCAAGCAGCTCAGGAAATTATTACAGACTAAACATACCACCCTAAAAATTGTCTAATTACCACTATATTCAGAGCAAACTGTTATCCTATATGCCATTGTCTCTGTAAACACAGAGCTTGAGGACCTTCAGTGTTCTATACGTCTCACTGAATGAATTAAAAAACATACTACATTTTTAGAGGAATATCACAGAACATAAAAAACTGTTGGAATGGAACAATTCAGGCTCTCTAGGAAGGAGAGGCAAGGGAGTTCAGGAGGCAGTGTCACCCTCCATGGCAACAGCCAGTTAGTTGAGTGCATGGAGTTTTATCTGGACGAGGAGCTGACTAAGAGTTATTGCAGAAGGATTAATGTGAGGGCAGGGTTAGGCAGCCACAGGCCCCCAGCCAGGAAGACTGAGCAGCTGAGTCCTTGTGGTGGTTCATCCCTCCCCCACTCCTTCCAGGCCACATTGTGATCTGAAAAACAGCTCATTAGGTCTCAGCTTGACAAGCAGCACCTGGGCTCAGCTTTTCTTGAGTTTATCAGACACTCTGCTCCCAGAAACCCCTGCTGTCTAACAAGCTCATGTTTTCTTTATGAACAGTCTTGGAAACTGTTTTTCTTCCCTGTGTAGCATAACATCCCTGTTCCCACACTTTCAAAGAAAGTGTGCCAACACCTACTAGGGCCAGAATGAAACATTATTATGACTAAGGCTCACTCTCTTGCGACCCTATTAACAGTGGTCTAAAATGCGAACCTTTGAGTTCTGGATTGCAGCAGGGGTAACCAGCAACCTCTCTCTGAGAAGGGCCTCTCAGAGCACATGAACTCTCAAGTATGCTGTACTTACAAGATTGCTGAACAAAAATGAATACTCCCACTCCTCAAGACTCATCTCTTTGCACAATGAAAAAATGCAAAAGCACAAAGAGTGAGTAATTTCACTGCCTTCGAGTGGAATTTTTCACAGCTACCTTGCACTGACTCTGCCTGTGTGCATAAACATACACATATGCTACAGCAGATTCTGGAGAAATGCTGCTCTCTTAGATGTTCAAGTATCTTGGATATCAAAGTAAATTAGGCCTGTAAGTCAGGTTAAGTTATGAGTTAGGTTAAATGCTGTTAAGTACTACTTCTATGTTTAATTGTTAAGTTTAAAGTATAAGTTAAGGTGAAAGTTAAGGTTAAATAATTTTGAGTTAAGCTTTTAGGCTGTATTCTTTTTTATACCTGCCCTCACTGTTCTTTTGTCACTTGTTACACACACATTAACAACAGTGCCCGAGACAGCTGTCAGTTCATTTCTGTTTTGATTGACTGGATTTTGTTGAGGTTTGGGGTTTTTTCCCCTTTTACTTGGTCTACTAGTGAGTAGCAGCATGAATCTTGCAAAAAACTCTGCCATGCTGTTGCTTAATTTTAAAGTATAAGTTAAGGTGAAAGTTAAGGTTAAATAATTTTGAGTTAAGCTTTTAGGCTGTATTCTTTTTTATACCTGCCCTCACTGTTCTTTNTTCCCCTTTTACTTGGTCTACTAGTGAGTAGCAGCATGAATCTTGCAAAAAACTCTGCCATGCTGTTGCTTAATTTTAAATTAGGTTTTTACTGATACCCTTGCTGATGATTTTTAAAGCCATTTCAAACACTTGTTTGTAACAGCTGACTTTCGATATATAGGAACCACCTCATTCACAAGTCCCGGTCCTCATGGGGGACAACCACTCCGGTATCTCTTGGAATGAGTGACAAGACTGCAAGGCATCAGCAATCCAGTAAGTTATCACTGATGGCAACTTTCCTCTCCAAGTTACAGAGAAGCTAAAAAGGATATGCGCCATGCTGGAGCTTATTCTCACCAAGGAGAGGTTGGTGGGGAATGTGGAGCTCAAGGGCAGCCTTGGCTGCAGTAATCATGAAAGGCTGGAGTTTGAGATCCTAAAGGCAGGGAAAAGGGAGCAAAGCAAGCTCAGTACCCTGAATCTCAGCAGATGTAAATTTGCCTCTTCAGGCATGTGCTTGGCAGAGTACCATGAGATAAAGTTCTGCAGGGAAGCAAGGCCCTAAGAAAGCTGGTTAATAGTCAAGCATGAATTCCTCCAGGCCCAGGAACAATGCCTTCCAACAAAGTCAAGCAAAAACCATCAGGAGGCCTGCATGGATGAACAGTAAACTCCTGGATGAATCCAAAGGACAAAAAAGAAGCATACAGAGAGGGGAAGCCAGGACAGGTAGTCTGGGAGGTATAAAGAGAAATAGTCCGATCAGCCAGACATCAGCTTAAGAAAGCTAAAGCCCTGATAGGATTAATTGTGGCCAGGGACATCAAGGGCAATAATAAGAGCTTCTATAAGCAAGTCAGTGACAAAAGGAAATTTAGGAAAAATGCAGGACCTCTCCAGAAAGAAACAGGAGACCTGGGATATGGAGAAAGCAGAGGCAAAAGATTATATTTTTGCCGCTGCCTTCTCTGGCATGTATTTCAGTCTCTTCACTCATGTCACAGAAAACAAGGGCAGGGACTGGCAGAATGAAGAACTACCCACTGTAGGTCAGGTTGGAGCTCACCCAAGCAATCTGGACGTGCAGTAGCCCGTGAGGCCTCCTGAGATGGATCTATGAGTCTTTAGGGGATCTCAGGCAAAGACACTACCCATTACATCCACTACATCTGAGAAGTCATTACAGCCCAGTAAAAATTCCACAGACTAAAAAAGGAGAATATAACCCGCATTATTACAAAGGGAAGGAAAGGAATCTACAGACCAGTCTCACCTCAGTGCCCAGCAAAATCACAGTGTAGATCCTCCTGGTAACTGTATCAAGAGACACAGAAAATAAGGAGGTGATTGATGATGGTCAGCATGGCTTCTGTAAGGGTAAATCATGCCTGACAAATTCGTGGCCTTCAACACAGCTACATGCATGATGAAAAGCAACCAGCATCATCTATCTGGATACCTGCAAAGCATTTGACATTGCAACATAGGATATCCCTGTCTCTGAACTGAAGAGACACTGATTCGACAGACGAAACAAGTGGATAAGGAATTGGCGGAGTGGTCACAGTGTAAGCTGTGGTCAACAGCTCCATGTCCAAGTGGAGACCAGTTCCTTAGGGGTCATACTGGGACCAGTGCTGCATAATGCCTTGGCTGGTGTCATGGACAGTGGGATAAAAAGCACCCTCAGCAAGTCTGCCAATGACATCTGGCTGCATGGCGCTGTCAGCATGCTCGAGGGAAGGGATGCCACAGGGGGACCTGGACAGGTTTGGGAGGTGGGCCTGTGAGAATATGAAGTTCAACAAAGAAAAGGGCAAGGACCTGAACCTGGGTTAGGGTAACCCAAGGACAAACATAGGCTGGGCAGAGAAAGGAGGGCAGCCCTGAGAAGGACTTGTGCATGCTGGTGGACGAGAAGCAGGACATGACCCCACAATGTGCACTCACAGCCCAGAAAGCCAAACGTGTCCTGTGCTGCATCCAGAACAGTGCAGCCAGTAGAGGAAGGGAGGAGATTCTTACACCTCTGCTCTGCACTGGTGTGACCTGTAGTGCAGCATCCAGCCCTGGAGCCCCCAAGGTAAGAAGGACATGGACCTGATCAAGCAAGCCCAGGAAGACTTTCAGGCAGTGCTCCTCCTATGAAGGCAGTCTGAGAGTTGGCACTGCTCAGCTTGGAGAAGAGAAGGCTTCATGGAGACATTATAGCACCTTCCAGTACCCAAATGGAGCCTGCAAGAAAGCTATGGAGGGACTTTTTACAAGGACAGGCAGTGACAGGACAAAGACTAGTGGTTTTATACCAAAAGACAGTAAGTTTAGATTAAATATTCAGAAGAAATTCTTCAGTGCAAGAGTGGCAAGACACTGAAACACACTGCCCAGAGAAGCTGTGGATGTCTCATCCTTGGAACTGTCCAAGGCGAAGTTGCATGGGGCTTCGAGCAACCTGGGGTTGCAGCCTGGGGCAAGGCGGTCACAAGAGATGATCTTTAAGGTCCTTTCCAACCCAAACCATTCTATGATTAAACAAGTTACCATTAGACAAAAATAAACACATCCTACGCTAGTATCAGACATGTAATCAAAATTCAGTTTGTTTTTCAAGTAAAAAACTGGTAATTGCCAGTTTTACATTGTGATTTATTTTTCTTAAAATGTTTGAGGGCAATCTTCTTATTTAAGGAGGAGTAAAAAATTTATTTGATTTTATAAGTTGTTGTGCCACTGTTGAAAATTTAATAATAATTAGAAGTCTATTCTACCTAGTGGAGATGAAAGCCCAGTGTCAAAAATGTAACAGTCACTCTAAGCTGACATAATGCCTGAAAAATATAGTGAATGCTTCTTTTATCTGAAGAACCTGAGTTCCAAAAGTTAGATTTAGAAAACCCTACACTTGAGGTGCTGGAGTATGCCCACTAATGAGCAACAAAGCTGGTGAAGAGTCCAGAGCACATATCCTATGAGGGGCAGCTGACAGAGCTGGGGGTGTTCAGAAAAAGAAGTTCAGGGGAGTGCTTATCACTCCACAACTCCCTGAAAAGAGGGTGTAGCCAGATGGGGCTTGGCCTCTTCTCCCAAGGAACAAGGAATAGGACAACAGGAAAAAGCTGCATGTTGTGCCACAGGAAAGTTTAGATTGGATATTGGGAACATTTGCTTTACCAAAAGCATTCTCAAGCATTGGAACATTGTCCAGGAAGTAACTGAGTCACCATTTCCAGAATTATGTTAAAAACCTTGTAGATGTGGTGCTTAGGGACATGATTTAATGATGGATTTGGCAGTGCTGGGCTAATGGCTGGACTCAATGACCTTAAGGATTCTCCAACCTAAGTGATTTCATGGGTCTGCTTTATTGATAAAGCACCTTATTCCTGTCTGAGAAGTGTGACTGGTTTCTCATTTGCTACATTAACAGTTATACTTACAGTTAAACTGTGAATTGATCATAAAAAGGTTTCACAATACTTAAAGAGTACCTAATTAGTAATTACCATGCAGTGATAAGCAGCTGGCTTACACAAATTCAATTGTTGTCTAGAAAACCTCTCTATAGCTGGAATAAACAAAGATCTGAGTGCTCCAACCTTTTTCAGGGTGAATTTATTCATTCAATAATAACAACTTTCATATTTATATACATCCTGTAATTTTTTTAGCTTGCTGGCATAACCTTTAACAACTCTGACAAAGCCTTATTAACAGTGTAAAATGATCATCTCTAAGCTACTTTATTATTTTATAGCACATTTCAAAGAGATCGGAAAAGCAAGGAAGCATTGAAAACCCATGTTATTACAACCTACTGACTTTTCTGTATTTAATAATCTATTTCATGATCTATTTCCTGGACACTTCACTCTACCATGGTATATTTATACTGTGAAGGTATTATACTACAAAAAGATACACCTCATCTTTCTTTTAAGGGTAACTGACAAAGAGGACAATTCCCAAACACAATCATGATAATTAGAAATTCAAAAAAGATTATTCCCATAAACAGTACTTCCATAAGGACAAATTATATTTTGTACAATACACAACATTTGCAGTTCTTAATGACTATAGACTGAGAAAAACTAACTTGAAAGCAAGATGGTTTATGACAAATCACAGCTGTTTCTGTACCTTTAAAAAGCACACATACCTTTTCCTAAATGTGTATTTATACTCATGTATCTAGCAGTTCCTGTAAGGCTCTTGTGTTCCCGATATGGTATGTGCTTCTTTGTTTCTGGATCTACGTACTCCTTCGCCAAACCAAAGTCTATAATGTGAATAATTTGCTGGGTTTTGTTTCCAGGTCGTCCTATTAAGAAGTTCTCAGGTTTTACATCCCTGTATATCAAATTCTTTGAATGGACATACTCCATACGAGAAATCTTCAATCAAAGAAAAGAAAAATGGACAAGGAAGTTTAGTTTAAGCTTCAGGTTGCCACATTAAAATATGTTAGAAGCTAAATATCTTATATTGGCTTTATAAGTAGAGGAGACCATCCGTCCTAATATCTTAAGACCAAAGCAATATTGTTCTTAACAAAGTATCTCCCAGTTAAAGTCAATCAAAATTTTACACTTTTCCAAAGCAGATACACCAACTGGCATATTGGAAACTTTCACACTGGACATAAGGCATGAATCTTGAGCATAACAGAAGTTTTCATCTCTCAAACCAGCCAGCACAATTTGTTTTGTGTACATTAAAAGTAAAACCAGAAATTATGTCACCAAGCAGTAATCAGCAAAATTTGATGTAGCTCTATTAAAGAATAAATGAGGGAAGCACTAAATGTTCATCATTATGCAAATAAAGTACATTTTAGCTGGACTGCTTTCTATCAAGATTTCCATATTCAGAAAGGAACAGGAAGTATTAAATAAAGCTGATCTTTGAACTTGCGAACACTTGAGCATTTAAAAAAAAAAACTTGGTCATTTTGGCTGTAAGTAAATTCAATGTGCCTGCATGTCTGTAGTTGGAGGCCTGTTATACAATTAAAGTCATGTTTTAAACACCTATTTTTAACCATCACAAGTAAAAGTATCACTATTAGGGAAGTAGAAATCTGGCAGACATGCACACCTTAACTGTCATTCTTTCCACTTCCACCCGCCCTTAAGTCAGAACCAAATAAGGAAATCTTTAAAAAAGAGAATAATTCTTCATTGAATAATTTTGTGCTATAATTTCTGGAAGGATTTGGGGAATTTTTCATTTGTTTGTTTCCTTTTTTATAAAAACGCATAGGAAAAAAGTATTTATGTTATTTAGGAGTCCCATAATACAACTGTTTGTGTGGGCTAAAATTACTTCTCTTTCTTTAAAGTTTTCTCCTTTGAAAAAGTATGTTGAACTAAAATTTATGATTTTAGGTTGTGATGAGAACTCAGAAGACACAAGTAATTACATTCATGAATTGACTTGAAAAACTGGAACAAAGTAAATGAAAGTAATGTAAGAGTACTCCTGCTCAAATTGTATCACAGGCATTTCAAATACCACCAACACCAATTTAAAACATGAGAGGTGCAAATCTCCTAAGTAAGCATTTAATGCACTGAAGACTGATTTAGTTATTCTAGCAAACACTCAAATTAACATCTATTCTACTTACCAACTGTATGGCTATCATAAGAACGGTTTTAAGAGAAAATGTCCTACCACACAAGTCAAATAAATCTTCCAGACTAGGTCCAAGTAGTTCTAGCACCATAGCATTATATTTGCCACATGGGCCAAAATAATAAACCTGAGGTATTCCATCTGTAAAATAAAATTACAAAGTAATGGTAAGGGGTTAAATAAGATTAACGAACACAGCAATAAAATTTCTAGCCAATTTTGAGTTGATCTTAAAAGACATTTTTCACATAAAAGTAAAAATAAACCTCATAAAAACTATAGGTAAAAGACACAATAGGAATATTGAAGATAATTACAAAATATTTAATTAAATAAAATACATAATATTTAATGAACATAATTAATCACAAAATATATTATGAAAATAATTTACAAATATGTAATGAAACTATTACGTATTTGACTTGGGAAAGATACCAAGATTTTTATAAAAAATTAAAATTCGAACCTCTCTATTAAGTTTTGTAACCGTAAGCAGAAACAGGGTTTTAAAACACTATGAAGAAAGGCTCAAATAAGCTCTTGTTCAAAAAAATACACTTAAATTAAACTTTTTAAATTAAGGCTATTCCTACCTTTAGGAATAAAACCACCTTACTATCTAGAGAAATAATTTTTAAAAATCAAAGAGAGATTAATGAACCCGTAAAGTCTGGACTTCATAGTTTTAAATGAACACCTGCCTTAGGAAGACAGGCAACCCAGAAGTTTTAAAATATAAATAGTTAAAACCTTCTGATCCAATTTTACTTCCACCTTTTTGCAAAATATGCATTGTCTGTCTATTTAATTCAGAATAACTTGATATAATTGCTTCTACTCATCTTGTACATTTTTACATGCACAGAATGTCTTCCTTATTTGGCAGAATTTTATTTAAGGAAGCTAGTTATTCAAGATCTTTGGTTTTTTGTTCTTCAGTACATATCCTCTGTTTATTTTATTCCAAATATTTAATACTCTGAAAATGTATTATTTTCTTGAGAGCTTTTTCTACATTGTCCAGTCTTAACACATCGCACTATACAGAAGTACCAAACCTATTTTCAGAACACCTTAATGAAACACTGAATTTTCACCTTCATTCTCGGTAGGTCAAATGTAATCCTAACTGAGTGTTTTCAGAAGTACATAAAGCCTTCATTTTTTCATACCTTACTGCAGGGAAACACTGAGGGCACAAATTTGTAATTGTATTCACAACAGTTTTGGGTAAAAAAGAAAATGAAAAACACTGTTTCAGCAAAATTAACATCAAATGAATACACTGTTTTAAAGAGATTTTTCACTAATCCCTTTTCCTACAAGTCAGAATATTTAAAGAAGAACCCCAAAAAACCCAGTTTAACTGTTCAGTTTTCAGAAGACTTGAGCTGTAATTTGTTTTTCAACATGTATCATCACACTTATCTCTGTACTAATATAATTTAAAACTTAATATACTTCAGAAAGACTTCACAGGAGTAGCTTATTGCCACTAACAAAGAAGCATTAACTCTATTACATCCTGTATCAGAATATGGTATGAGATAGCATGATTCAATTTAAAAATATCATCCTGAATTATCAGACAGATACTTAAAACACTTGATTTTCTGATTAGATGAGAATTCCAAAACATCCCAAAACTGTGTTTAACATGCAATAACTTCTGCAATGCATATGGAGCATCCTGTCTAAAATTACCTATGTTGATAAAATAATTTGATAATAACAGTTCAGAGTACTAGAAGTTAGGGACTTTGGTTCTTAATCAAAGTACTCTTAGTCCTCTTGCTCAAAAGCAGTAAGCAAGTATCATTCTGCTACCAAAATTACTTCTTCACGTCTCTAAATCTCCAGAAGTCAGAAAGCAACACGCTACTAATAAAAACGTATATGAGGCTTTCTCTCCCATTACAGAGAGACAAATGTAAGCTCCTTATATAAACCTTTAAATGATATTGGTTAAGTTAAAAACAAGGAAACTCTATTAAGAAACCCCTATTTTGTTGACAAGATATTCCATTACTTATTATCAGTTAAGAGGATGTATTTTATTTCCATTTTGAATTACTCTAGATCAAACCACTCAAGAACAAAAGAAGGAAATACTCTGAGCTTTTAAGATGCATCCCATTTGTCTTGCTGTAAATTTAAAGAAGTCATTGGTCTGTGGTTTCTTGGTTAATAATTAATTTGATTGCCATTCAATCCTTTCTAGTACCTTGACAGATCGCAAAAATCCCATTTAAATTCTCAAAAATCCCTTTTAAAAAGTAGTACCCCTCTCCAATTACAAGCAGAACTCAATGCTTGTCACACAAATATCACTAGAAGTTACATATAACTTCCTTCTCTTCCATCAAAGAAACAACTTACTTGTGGCCAAAAAAGTAGATTCACATACACCCACTAAGTTACTTTAACACTTAAACATCTTTCCTTTCTAGGTTTAAAACTCTGAAAATAGAATCCTTTTTTTAGGTACAAGTCATATTTGCCTATCCCTACATATTTACACTTGTTGACAAGTAAAACACTTCCATTTGAATGGGCTCAATTGACTAAAGCAATCCACAATATTTAGGTGATCACCCTGTAATAAAATTGTAAATTTATTTTAAGCCAGTATGATTTTAATTCTATTTACTCTTGACAAAAATCAAAGAAGTCTTGACTTGAAAATTAAGTGTTTGAACATCGCTTGGATTCCTGTTTCTTCTATAAAAGTTAACTTTCACTAGCGACCTGAAACATTACTGCTGTACACCTCTGGTCTCCCAAATCAAGTCCAAACACTCCCAAAGTACTTGACTATCCACTGGGAAGGGGGGGGGGGGACAAGGAGAGCCCACCTAAACCAGTCATTTGGATTTATGATTATACTGTTTAATTTTCATTCAATGTCCAGAAAGCTTTTAAAGCTGACAGATCTGACTTCTTCTACAATGATGAAAGGATAAAGTATTAGAATAAAGAAAATATTATTAGTAGCTTAAACCATATCTGCCAAACTTCTTTAAAATAAAGGAAATACTAATTATTTCTGCTTTAGGACCATTACCCATCTTGGTCATTGTCTTTCTCAAGAACTTTATCACTAAGCCTGATTTAAGCTTGAGACTGCTGTTAACTCCAGTTATCTAGAGCAATATACATGAGTAGCACAAACATACATTGATATTTTGAGGAAAAAACTCCATCTATTTGCTTTGACATAGACATTACATCGTAGATTGAATTATTTTATGTGTGTCCCTGTTCAGGAAAAAAAAATTACTCGATAAACAGGCAGCAGAGACAGCCAAAGAAATACATAACCCACAGGTCAATGACAATACCACTTGCATTTAATCTCATCCATTACTGACTTAATTTTGACCTGTAACTTGGCAAAACATCTCTATGCAATAGAATCTAAATTTGTAAAGCTATTAAGCAAATAAGCAGCTTTCCAGTGCTTTTCAGTTTTTTTGTAGTATCAATTTCCTTTTAGAGCTTTCTCTAGACTGATGGTATCGGCATTATATCATATCGTTTAGAGTCTGTTAAATCAGACACATAAATGCCAGCAAAACACGTAAGACTGCTCTTGCAGATCATGGTTTTGTGTACTCAGCTTCCTACACCCCACTGCCTATTATATGCTGCGTTAATTCTCCTATGTGGCAATTCACTGGACACAAGCCAAATACTTGAAACTACTTGAAAGATTAGAAGTAACAGTTGTTTTTCACAGCACATTGATACTGGTACTCTTGTCAAGGATAGAAATCATCGAACTGCCAGAAACACAAGTATTCCCTACTTAGGCTATGGAATCTGGTTTGAATCCTCTCAAAGGATTCTCAGGGTAGTGTGTTCTGACGAACCAAAACAGCATACACAGAAGGTCACAGAGCCTCTAGAAACATGGCACCTTAATGCTACTGAAATCATAATCAGTCATGAACTACGAAACTCTAAACAGAATGAGACACTGGATCATCACAACACCTAGACTACATCTCTTATTACAAATATAAGAACAAGTCTTCAAGAAGAAGAAACAGTAATAAAATAGTCAGATCTATTTCAAAGGAAAAATCTTCTTCAGTTATTTACATTACTAAAACAGAATTAGAGATGCATTTTATTGTAATCATTATTAAATCAAATACCCATTTACCTAATATTCACTTTGTTCAGTGAACTGTATTATCAAGCTTCCTTTCATAATTACAGCTATCTATTGTATGCCTCACAACGCCCACAATCTCTGAAATCTGTGTGATGTCACAATACAAAACCAATACACATTTTTTGCATACAACTAGGCTTTTATGGCCAGTAACTACGTTTCCTCAGAAACATTATCATGTAACTCTATTATGCAGCTGCCATTCTTAGCAGATCTCTTGCAGTTACTCTAGGGGAAAAAATTGCTTTAAATTCAGAAAATGCTGTACATGTCCTTAAGCCAAATCCTAGAAAAGCACTGTCATAAAACAAGAAAAACTGCAAGCAACATATTCATAATTTTTGTTGGACTACACTTAAAAAATAAATCAGGTATCATCATTTATTTACATAGACATAAATATTAGCATATTCAGGTTCATAATTGAGCATCTCAACCTTCCTATTAAAGGAAGCATATCAGCAGCAGAAACTCAAAACCAAGGCAGCTTTCCCCAAACAGCTCACAATACAACCGCAGCAGCCATCAGTACACAGATTAAGAGTGCTTACGAACAGATTCTTTAGTCAAGAGATTCCGTATTTGATTCAGTTTAAATGCTCCAATAATATAGTCTTTAATTAAGCTCAGAGCTTTATTTTCTAAGATCATCTGGATGTTTTTTTTATTTTTTACCTAACAGTGATTACCAGCCACTTTAACTGACTGCTCATTGTTTATTCCCCAGCATAATAATGCCTGCCAGTCAAATCAGAATGGAAGTAACAAAGGAGGACAGCATGACTCAAAAAAAACTAAAGGAACAGCTGTCAGTTTAAGAGCAAATTCACAGCTACCTACCTAGAAGCATAGTTCAAAGCAATATTCATATGAAGTTACTAATAAAACTCACTTCACATTTATACTGAATGATGGCTAGCAAGATATATAGAAAGAATATGAAGTGAGACAACTCCAACATATCTGTAAGAAATGACAAAATGTTATTTAGATATGTTAACTACAACTAGCCTAAACTGACCTACTTGCTAACTGTAGTTTACAGCTAGACATTCTGTCTTCAATTTACATTGTCCTTGATCATTAGAAACGTAACACCCTTGTTTTAGAAATTAAATTATACTTTAAAATCTGAAGCTCCAGTAAATTATTGCTGCTTTGACTAAGTAGTGGGAACATTCAATTAATATAGCTGCATATGTTACTTCCAAGTACTCTTGTAAAATCTTCTTTCAAACTCACTTCAAACCTTCATAAGTTTCATAATGTTTATTCTATAATAGCAGCAAGACACCAATCCCAAAATATTTATAAAAATACAGAATGAGATAAGTTATTTAAAA
This sequence comes from Tychaedon coryphoeus, assembly GCA_013398595.1. Classification (NCBI taxonomy): domain Eukaryota; kingdom Metazoa; phylum Chordata; class Aves; order Passeriformes; family Muscicapidae; genus Tychaedon; species Tychaedon coryphoeus. The sequence goes on along the minus strand of WBND01000564.1, from coordinate 597,832 downwards.
TTGTTTCTTGAAGATCTATGAACAGAAATAATCACCTGACACAATCCAGCAGTAGTGGTTTGTTTCTAACTCAAGGAGAGTTGCTATTGAAACACTTCCTTATGGTATGACAGAATATCAATCTAGTGAAGTACATTACAGTCTACCAACTGAGAAAGAAATTAAGGAATTATTATACTGAAATTTTTGTCTTGGGAAGAGTTATCGCAGAACACAGATGCTGATATACCACGATGACAACATGCTGGACTGCCTCTTCTTCCAGAGGCTAAAATGGACGGCACGGTGGCTATGGCTCAGAGGGGATGAACTACAGATGGTGTCAGCAGTAATCTGAGATCCCACTGCCTTCTCCTAGTGGGTCACAGTGACAGTGAAAGTCACCTGTAATTATCTTAAATACAAAAGATAGGTTCTCTTTCATTGGCGAAATCTGTTTCATGAATTCCATATCCTGAATAGAGCTGTAAAAAAAAAAAACTGTCACTGAACATTCAGATCTCACACAAATCAGCTAAAACTGGCCTGAACTGAAATTAAATGAGGGAAACATGTTCTCACCTTAAATATATGTATGTTTACCTAAAGGAAAAAGCACTAAACACTGAAGTACTGAAACACATTCTTGGCCTTCAGCCCACAAAACTCATTTCCAACACAAAAAGAAAACTATAAAGACCAATGTCTAACCTACTAGCCCACATTAAACTGCATATAAGGTACCTCACAACAAAGAAGTGTTCTTCCCTTAAGGTATTCTGCTGCTCTCAAAATCAGAAATTCAAACCATCTCAAACTCACTTTGCTACATTCCCAAACCAAAATGTAATTATCCATCTGGCGAATCCTGACATGCTCTAAATGCTAAAATAAATATTCTACTGAGCTTGACTTGAAAATGGTGAGCAGACTCCACATACTGTATGGTAATATTTCTGTATCTGCCAAAACCACATTATGCCCACACTGAAACCTTTCTGAATCACTAATCCAACAATAATTATGTCATTACAGCTATTGAAGTACTATGATTCTGTTGTGTCAAAAGCAGGTTTGCATGATCCAAAACCAAAAACTGTATTTTTAGATAGCATTACAGAGCACATCATATGAATGCTGCTACCAAATCAAAATGATTCAGGTACAGAATGCATTACTTAGCACTCATTTCACAATGGCCATGACCTTCATAACTACACCACCTTTTTCCACTGTAGACAAATATATCCAATACATTGACTGGTCAATAGTAGTAACCCTGTAAGAAAACTGTAAGGCTTCCAGTTTTTCAAGTGGAAGTGTTAACTAGATTTCAGCTAGAAGAGATGTACAAAAGTTAAGAAAAATAAAACCTGATTTACAATACTAAGCAACTGCCCTGTCTGAAATAATAATGCAGCAGTTTCCCCAGTAGGATAATCCACTGCTGAACACATCTGTGACCTGCTTTGAGATCTGTGACCTCAAAAACGACCTCAAATGAAAAAAGTAACATTTAATAATAGATACCCCTCGCTGCTACAAACAAGAACCATTCTAAATAATTCTGTTCTAACAGCAGCATTACAAACGCAACTTCTACTAAGTCACTTTAATCAGCAGAAGCTGCTTGCCATTCTTTTGCTTCACTTGTCAGATAAGTACAAAAGAGTTCTCATTCACTTGCAAAGGCTTCCAGTATTTATGATAATGAGCCATTTATTAAGAGAGGTTAGAAAAATCAGACAATGAAAGCTGCATAGCTTTTACACTCTTCAACACATAAAAACATGTAATTCTTTCATTTACAGACTCCTTTTTGCAAAAAGAAACTGAACCATACTGTAAATACCTGTCAGTTAAATTACAGCACAGTGCATGAAATACACCTACACCTTGTCTTTTAATCATGCAAAGAAGCATAAAAGATGAATTAAGAAATCAATAAAAAGTACAAAACTGTTTTCTATTAATTCCAAAAGCCTTAGTGCAATTTCAGGTAAGAATTCAGCAATCATTTTATTTGGAGCACTGCACTAAGCATAGCACAACAGGATTTTTTATACTGGCATATTAAGAAAATACACATTAAACAAAATTTACTAATAGTGAAGGTTTTAATTTTAAATTCCATCCATATGTTCCTCATTCAATTGATGAGAAACTTCTGCATGCTGACTAACCATCTCAAAATTCCTGAGTAATTACCCTCAGTAATTACTGAATGACAAATTTATCAGAGAAAAGTAAAAGCAATTTTTATTGAAATCTCTATTCGTATATAAAACCTAAATGAAAGCTAAATAATGATGAGACTAAAATAAACCACATCATTAAATTAATTTTAAAAGTCGTTTTTAATAAGTTTGAGGTTCATTTCCTTAAAAAACTAAAAGCATTTCAAAAAGCCCAAAAGCACTGAACGTATTTCCTCTCTAAAAAAGATCCTTCAAATTTTTTCCTGACAAACACCTACATGTTACTGCACATTCACAGGCATTTCAAAGAGCATATTTAAGAGTAAAGTTAGAGTTAAGCCTTCTTGATTAGCAGATCCTCTCCAAAGGAATATATTTTTGAAATGTTAATTCTTATTCATGCAAGACAAAAACACATTTGTCAAATACAAAGAATTAATACTCTCAGTTCCAAAGTCCCATGTATAAAAACTGCACATCTATCATATTTCATGCCTATTTTCTCCTTGTTCTCTAAGTGAGCAGAACTATAAAAGAACCCTCTGATCTTTTTTTTCAGTCAAGAATGCCTTCCATCTTCATGGAATTCAAGACACAAAACATTTTGCACGATTTAGCACAGAGATTATTAATGCAAATATATATAAACCCCCCCCCCCAAGCTACAAGTTCATTTAAAAGGCAAGAAAAAGGGATATTATTAAAAAAATAAGCAGATTTCATAGACAAACACTGGCTGCAGATAAGGATATACCAAGAAAATATACAATTTCAAAATGCTATCCTTTCATCAAGGATGGCTACAAGATCAGAAGAAGTACAATGATGCCCTGTTAAAAAGGTTTGAAAGTAAAATAATCTGTAATCACAATAACATTTGCTTTATTTGCTTTCAAGACAATATTGCCAGAAAATAATCTAATTTTCTTCTATAAGTATTCATTCACACATTAATGCTTCTCCATCCTTCTCCTGCCATCTCCAAGTCAAGTGGGATTTCACAGGGCCTACAGGAATCTTATCCCTTAAGCTTCAGGTTATTTCACACTAAGTGCAAGTCAATTTATAGCATAAACTGTCGAATTTGTAGTTCTTATTTGGGAAAATCACGGGATTTTTATAGAAAATCGTGGCTCTGCTTACAAGACTGGGAAGGAGTACTGGGAGTAAAATCACCTCTTCATCAATTGCTTCTGAAACCATAGTTTAGTAGTCACTTGCTATTAATATACAAGTATACATGTGAATGTGAGGAGAACGAGGGGAAATGCAATTTAGTACAACTAAACGCAAAATATGCAGTCCACACAGTTATAAAGCTACCATCCAAATTACTACAAGTTCATGTGAATAAACAAAAACAACTATGGAAAAGCCTAGTCATCATAAGAAAGCCTGCAAATGTGGATGTTTAGAAGCTTAAAAGATGGAGAGCTTCAGACAACTGAAACTCCTAGTATGGTGCGTAATTATGTATCAGAGAAACCCTCCATCTTCACAATTACTATATTTCAAATTTTTTCCAGCAATGGCAGCTATTTTCTAACTCCTAGGACAGGTTCTTCTGCAACTTGCATACTGAAGATCACCTCCTTCAATCTATTCTCCCTCTGATCCAAATACCACCTCTGCCTATACAGCAATACTGTCTATATGGATAGACCTGGTGTTAAGTTTTTTTTTTTACATAGGAGGTTTACATACTTGCTTCCTGAATTGATTGGTGGGTCAACTTTCCAATGCTATGTTTTCAACTGCTCATGAGATAAAATGACTTAAATCTGTGCTTGACAGTAAACATGCATGCCATGAAAAATCCATAAACTAAAACAAATTATCACAGATTACATGAGAAGAGAAACTACATAATACTGCAACTTGTTTTCTGAAAATCATAGGCCATGTAACTTCCCCAGCTTGAGGGCCCAACTCCTAAAAACACAGAGAAAGAGATGTGTGCCAGAAGATAAGGAATCAGAAATCCTTTTTTTAACATCTATGCAGATAGGAACATGAAAATTACTTTCTTCATAATGAGCCTTTGCCACAAAATCCATTAAAATAAGCCTCAAGTAGAGTTCCTGAGAAAGGCTCACACAACGAAGCTTTCAATGTTCTGTGCTGGGAGAGGCTTTCACTTTTGAATAAAAGCAGGTTATTGCAAAAACAAAGGAGGTCTATAACATAGTTCTTCATAAATATTGATGATGCTTAGTAAGTCACCAGCCCTATCTTTGCATTTTCACCCTA
>WBND01000564.1:558004-588883 GCA_013398595.1 Tychaedon coryphoeus | reverse complement strand
AACTGCATTAAACTTCACTTAACTTTTCCTAGAGGTATTTAAGAGGCTTAAAACTAGTAAGAAGCAATATACAGTGTATCAATAAAAGTGAAGTAAAGTAAAACTGAATCTGAAGCTATTTAAATATCACATCAACTTTAATTCAAAATACGTGATTAGCAGATTAGCAGTTTGGAGATCTACAGTACTTTTGTAAAGAGCTGGACTGGGAATAGTCTAAGATTACTTAGTGTAAGGTATACCTGTATGCAGACAAATGCTGTAATAGGTAGGATTTATTAGGACTTCATAGATACATTTTATAGTGTAGAAAAAAATGTTAGAATATTGGAATTTATATATTAATCCACTAACTCCTGGGGCTTCTGTCTGCTTTAAGTAGTTAGGAACACTTTATTAAATAGATTTACACCTCTACACCAGAAAGCTTCAGCCAAAAACTGACCCTGGATTACATCACAGTAAAATGCATTACACTGCTTTTTACCTCCAGATCCTAGCTGCTTGTAGAATCTGTATTCCAAATGTAGCTGTGGTGCTCTCGACTTCATTGGCTCCTGATTTAAAAACAAAAACAACATTTAAAACAAAGCCTAAAAACTAATACACTAACCTACTACCAGCAAAACTAGCCCTACTGCGTCCAAACCACACAGAAAGTTTGAATGTTTCTTCTGAAATGTCTGGCAATTAAGAAACAGAGAAAACTAAACCTCCCTCAGGTGAGACCAGTGCATATAGGGATATTTACATCTCGTAGTGCTTCACTGGACCAGAGTTCAACATGCAAACCAAATAACAGACACATGATAGAATAGCAAAAAAACAGCATGCTCCTCCAAAGCACATGGATGGTATGTCCCACATTTCTCAGGAAGTGGCATTAAGTTGCAGCTTAACAGATGGAAAAGAATCTCCAATTACCTCAAACTCCACAGATCTTCATAAGAATAAAGTCTCATCCTAGGATCTTCACAAAAAATACTAAATCCTTCCACCAAATAGTAATTGCTTAGCAGAAATCAAGTATGTCCATTCCAAGCTATAAATCCAAAACCAGCAAAAAAGCCCCAGAGTAAGTTTGTAGTTTCTGTATATTAATGAAATCTTATTTCTGTGCTCAACGTTGGTGTGTCAGGATTTGTAGAATGAAATGAAGTGACATGAGATTAAGCAGAGGAACACACATGCAGCCTAAACGGAAACTCAAACTTCTTGAGTATCTCCCTTTGTAAAGAAAAGGTTCTTCAGCACCAGATTCTTGAAGTAATTTCCTACAGCATCCTTTAGAAGATATGACTTGTTTCTTGTGATAGACAACATGATCTTAAGATTAAGCTCCATCAGGGAGGTTTAGGTTGGACATCAGGAGGAATTTCTTCACAGAAGAGGTGCTTAGACATTGGAATGGACTGCCCAGTGAGGTGGTAGAGGCACCATCCCTGAAGATCTTTAAGGAAATACTGGCCAAGCACTGAGTGACATGCTGACACGGTGGTCTTCAGTCGGAGGCTGTATTCAATGTTCTCTGAGGTCTATTCCAGCCTAATTGATTCTGTGATCTTCCAACACATTAGCGATAATTTGGAAATTAATTCTGTTACTACCAGAACTGCAGCATATAGTAAGTAACTTAATACAGTTATCAGCAATAAAATTGATACAGCTGAACATCAATTTTCAGGAAAAGCTTGGGCAAAGTGCTCATCATCTTCCTCACACCATTATCTTAAGAACATAGGAGTTTATAAACCTGTATTGTTCTCAGTGTCACATTCAGGGCATAAAAACTATGAGCCAATGTGCAAGAATGAGAAATTTAGTCTTCTCCCTCAATCCACCTCCCTCTGAGACTTAGTTGTTTCCAATTGCTGCTAAAGTCCCTGACAGTGTACACTAATGCATTTGATCTTGCCAGGATGACAAAGGCAGATGCCTAAAAGTAAAGAAGGACTTACATAACAGCTTCTGCAAAAAACAAGTAGGATTTACTCTGTTTTTTATGCTCCAGCGTAAACAGCATAACCAAACATTGTATGCTCTGCAAGAATGTGAGAAGTGAGCAAGAATTTTCTAAAATAAGCAAGGGTTTATTATTTAAAAATTAATTACTAAGCAAGACTAACTGGCCCACCAAAGGCCGAGTTACAGTTTATGAGAAAGACATATGAAATTCATGGTAAAGTACTGAAAAGAGATATTCCCTAAAAAAACACTTGAGTGTAAACATGAGTCAAAGCAAATCAGCATAACTATCAACCTTTAGTACTCAGCTTTCAGAGGTACGAGAAAACCCACTATGAAGTATTTGAAATATTCTAACATTTTAGGAAACAACACAAATTTAGCAATTAGTTTGTTTGTAGTACACAAGTCTGTTAGTTACAAATACACCACAATCTACATAACGCCTAATTGAAACTTATGATTTTGCCAGCTAAGAAGAAAATACTTTAGTCCACAAAACTCTGCATGTCTGCTGCTTATAATAACACAAGACATGGGCTTATAGGAAGTTTAATTTTGTTCAATTATACAGTTCTGTCTCAACTGATGGTATATTAACAACTTAACCCCTCATGGTTGTAACATGGTCCCATTAAAAGGATAAAAAACAGCTTGTATGTATTAAATTTACAGGACTAGATAAAGAAAATATAGGTAGAAGAAATAGCTTCCAATTTCTGATATACACACACCTCTTTTTCATGAATGCTGCTCGTCCCAGCCATCAGCAGAAAACAGTCCTGATAAATCTCCAGAACACAATGTTTTTAAACAGTCAAACACATTTTCTAAACCACTACACAGAGCCAAAGACTGAAGGTAAACCTCGTTCATCAAAGAAATAATTAAACACTTTTATCCCCTCCAGTAAAAGTGAAAAAAATATGGCAATATGCACTTGTAGCTCTTTCATTGAATGACAGCCTTTAGGAATTGCCTTATTTTTGTGAGAAGGCTTAGATACCTTTCTGTCATTCCAAACGTGCAAAGCAAACACGTCACCTTGTTCAACAAAAGACTGTAAAAAGGCAAGCACAATAACCGCTTTGCATACAATTATTTTATTTCTCACATCCCACTCCAATATAGTTAGAATGCAATGTTGTTACGACACATCCCATATTATTAGACTGCAATAACTACACATAAATGAGAAAGGACAGAAAAAGATAAACCAAGACAAAAGAATGTTAAATGTAATCTTTCATCATAACATAAGAGTGAAGAATACACTACTGTATCTACAAATCTAAAACGAAAAGTCAGTAATAAATAAAGAAATGCCAAGTCATAGTTCTTTGGTTTCACTAGTGTTTCGCTACATTTCACTGTCTAAAAATAAGCCTGTGATACATAATTGTTCTAACATCATGTTAATCCCAGAGTGCCTTGAAGCCAACTTCTACTCTTGCCAAAAGAAACTAGCATATTTTTTTTACTTAAAAAAGCCCAGATCTTCACTGAAGCATCCTGAAAGAATTGTTCTGGGATCTGCAAAGCCCTGTACACAACCCTCTTTACACCACTTTTACACTCAAATCTATTTCAAAGCTTCATTATTAAAACAGACAAATTCTTTTCCCTGCAAAAGACCACTTCTCTCTAAATGAGGAACATGCTGCCAACAAAGAACTAATGTGAAGCTTATTGAGCCCCAGTTACCTCAATGACAGAAACAACCACTCCTTAGTTTATCAGAGAGGTTTCTACCCTCCTTTTTTCCTCTGTGGCATGCTTATACATTCAAACAAAACAAAAAAAGATACCTGAAATGTGAAATCTGTTTCAAGTTCATTATGAATTTTTTTTACAATTATTTTGTCCCACATGGAATACAATGAATAAAATACTATTCAATTTTCAAGTTACTTCCTGTTAAAGGGGCTTTGAAAAGACAGTTTACCTGAACTGTAAGGTCTGAAATGTTCATGAGTCTAATAACCCAAAACACAATATAAACATTCAGCTATTACCTACTTTTCATGGTTTCAGTAATTCAGCGAGAACTCATCTCACTTCATGTTTTGTGTCTGCTTTACACATTTGTAAGCAATGGCAAACAAAAGCCACTTAAAGGAAAAAAAATCTTTAAGAGTTAGGCTCTTGTTACAGGAAAAGATCAGTCTATTAAACAGACTTGCACTAGATTTGGATTTACTACATAACCTGGAGGGATTCTGAAAAGGTGTGACACTAGACCACAGCTATTCCTTAAAAACAGTTAAAAAGAGAGAAAAAAAACATTTCAACCTTGAAACAAAGCACAACTTTATTTCCATACCCCTCACTTATAATTTTAGCAATTCAAATCTTAGAGTGGACTAGTGAATCAGTGAATTAAAGATTACAGTTTAAAAGGCTGTGAGGACTACTTTGTAACTTTCTATCTTTCACCCAAAGAAAGAAACATTGACGCATTTCCGGAAGCAGTTCTGTAGAGGACTAAACACAAGCACCTTTTGTCTCAAATATTCTGACTGTTAGGATAGGAAAAATGTGATGGAAGCAAAGGGTCCCATGTTGATGGTGCAGCACTGTTCTGAGCCAGATTCCTGCTGCTCCCCAGCTTCCCCCAGCTGCCTTCCCAGAGAAAGGCTCAAAGGGCTGCCTGTGGGTGCGCAAACAAAACAGCACGAAAAAGTCTTGTTTACACAAGAGGCAGTACCAGGTAAAAACTAAAAAAGCAAGCATATGGGGCCCCCTCATTCACTTTTTCCATATCTTTCCCTTTCTTTGTTTCACTATTCCAGCTCTGGATCATTCATGCAGGAGGAGCAGCCACAGAGATCTACAGATGGTGAACTTATTTGTTCTCTCTCTCTCTTTTCCACGTTAATTTCTCCCATCTCTTGCTTTGCCTGGGCAAAGCACGGCTCCCATATTTTTTACCCTTACTGTACAAAATGAAGGGCTTGCTAGCCAACACCTTTTGAATCTAATAGTGAGGGTTGCCGGAGTTATAATAACTGTGCAATAAAGAACTCCCTAGTGTGTGGTGTGGTGGCTTTGTTTACATCTGGAAGAATTTACAGCAAGTATCACACTCCTACCAACGGCATCACAGACACAAATCATGAGGCTGAGCGGGACTAAACAGCTCTTAAGCTATTTTTAGCTGGGATGGGCTCAGATATCTCCATCCCTGACAAGTACAGGACGGATCAGAACAGGGAGGAGCAGGACATGACAGCCCAGGAAATGTCAAGCATGGATCCCTTTCCCATTATGGGAAGGTATGACCTATATTCATCTTCAAATGTGAAGCACTATGCGTCATGCTGATGGAAACACAAAAGGACAAACATATTAATGGCTCCTTACTAAGATGTCTGGATAGAGAGCAAAAAGAGAGAGACATTTCTATAAAATTTGGTTGACTTTTTACAAAAATGTTCATACAGAGAGCAAGATGAGACAGACTTTTTTTTACTAAAAAGTTTAGAAACCAAAAGAGATAAATTATTACAAAATTTGGTTGCAAAACATTTTTACAAAAACATTTGAAAGTCTTGGTTGAGTCCTTATAAAAACATCCACAAGATTTAGCAGACCACTTACAGAGATGTTTGGATAGAGAGAAAAACAAAAGAGCAAAATTGGAATCTTTGCTGAGTAGAAAGAGACCTTACCCAATTACTACACCTTGAGCTCTGCAAGGCTATAGGGCAGGAGAAAATACTGAGAGATGTGTCAGGTACCACGGCAGGGATGAGAAGCTGGCCTTGGGACTACAAGGACTTACACAAGTGCTCAGATAGGAAACTAATATGTGAAATTAAGAAGCAACATTAGGCTGTTAGATTTTTAGAAACAGGAACAGTGATTCATCCAGTAAAGGAATCAAAAGTAGTGAGAGATGAGAAAAAGACAAGGAGTGTTGGGCAAGGAGACAAAGGCAGCTGAGGAAGAGACTGAAGTCAGAGAAGCGGCTATAGGAATGACAGGAGTGCAGAAAGAAGCTGCAGAAGAGGAGCCCAATAGATACTGAGAATCTGAGGTTTTCATACAGGTAAATGATCCTTATAGTCCTGGTCCCTCATCCAGTGGGCTGCCACAGCTGGTCAAAGGGCAGAGGTTTCCTGGAGAGGGAGAACAGACCTCAGGAGACAGTGCTGCTTGCTACTCATAGCAATCAGGAAAAGACGCTGAGGGCAGAGGGGCTGTTTGCTGTCGAGTATAGTCATATTGGCAGGTTTCAGGCACAGCTTCAGGATGCATATGAGAGGATGCAGAATGTATTATCTGGATTCCGGACCATTAGCTAAAACTAGAACCAGAGGTGATGGGCAGGGTCAGCAAACCGCTACAAAATAGTGCCGTATATGGTAACCAAAACACCAAAGTTATTCCATGGTAAGTTAAATGAGGAGATGGAAGATGCTGTATGTATGCCCACCTCCAATATGGAGGTTTGGACAAAGCCAAGTGGAAGCTGTTAGTCCAGGCACAGGCAAAAGCACACAGTTTTAAAGCAGAGCCCAAGCTCAATTCCACACAGTGAGACAATGGCAGCCACTTTACTGCTCCAGTGGTACAGGAATGGGCCACAGGAAACTGAATCAATTGTATCTTTCACAAAAGGAAAGACAGATCAAATTAAACTTAAGCACCACCTAGGACAATCAGTTTTAGCAGATTTTTTCACTATTAGAGCAGTGACTTTAGAAGCCTTCTCAGCAGTTATTTGTGGATAGCTACCAATGCCCATGATAAAGAGCATTATGTTCACACCAGTGGATAGTACCTTCTTTTTAACCATTGGTTTAGGACAAGGCATTTCCCCTTTTACTTTTCCTACAAGAATTCTGACAAAGCAATGCCTGATGTTAAAATCAGACATTTTGACTGCATGCTGCTGTTGTTTTATAATCTGTACCTAGCCCAAGATGTTTTAGCAATGTGTCCTTCTACCTTCATCCTCTTAAACAAGAACTACTGTAATAAGACTCCAACTTACTTTGGGAGTTAATACAAGAATCTGTAGAGAATATGGAGACCTAACAGCCAAGGGCTTTGCCTTACCATGCCTACTTCTCAGGAAGGAATAAAGATCTTTTCTGTTGCCTGTAAGTTTGCTTGCTGTGATATTTACCACTTTTAACACTGGACCTGAAGACCTCCCCTGAAATCGGCTTCATACTTGGTATCAGAACTTTGAATAGATGTACTTGTACTTGCCACAATTGTAATAGGACCAACACCCCATATATTTTTCAGCGTAGTACCTGATGGCAGGAATTAGCCTGCCACAAAGACACAAATAACTATCCTAAATCTTACTGACACTTATAATTGAAGAATGACAAAATACACAGCCCCTTTGGGGTTGGCTTGGAGGACTTCAGATGAAAAATCTTATCCCTAACAGCAGAATACCGCGCTACATGGAAATGCGGTATCTGAATTCCTTTCCTGTGTCCCAACAATGTCCAATCTGACAATCCCTCAGAGATGGATGTACCAATAGCATACCCATTATTGAATAAGAATTACATGGGATGCTCAGCCTCACAGAAGACCATCCACAATGCTACAACTTCAACTGAAGAGGCCTGAGCAAAGATGAAGGAAGCTGCTGACCAGATTGCTGAACAACTCCTAATACTGCAACCAAAGAACTGGTTCAATGAATCAAGCCTTGGATGTCAGATTTCTTTTGTTTCTAAATCATGTGGTGGGAAAAGTGACAGAAATGGGGATTGCAATACTGGCGCGATTTCTGGTTTTAATGATGAGCATAGACCTTATCTGCAACTATAATTAGCTGTGTACTGTCTTCTGCTTCCTCCCTCTTCTAACCCTCTCTCCAATACATAGAGATGACCATAGCCAAAGATAAGCCATATGCCCAACCAACAGTAAGGAATGTCTGAGCCACTGGGTGGTGTGGAGGACACACAACCCAAGCATGTTTTGTCTCAAACATTGTGATTGTCCTGGCAGGAAAGCTGTGATTGGAAGAGAGGGTCTCACTGAGGTGGGGCAGCACAGTGCTGAGCCAACTCCCTGCTCCACCTGGAGACTTGTGCTCACTTTCCTATCCTGCACTCACTCCCTGGAAGAGGGCTCCAAGGGCTTGCTATGCATCCAACAACAAAAAGCACAAAAAATCTCATTCACATAAGAGGCTGTACCAGGTTAACTATGAAAGAAATCAGACTGGGCTCCCCTGCTCTCTTTTTCCTCTCTTTCCCTTTCACTGTGTCACAATTCCAGCTCTGGACCAGCCACACAGTGAGACCAAGGCAGGATTTAAAGACATGATATTCTTTGTTCTCTTCCTTTCTGCTTTTATTTCTCTTACCCTCCCTCTATCTGGGTAAAGCAAGGCTATTACTTTCTATTCTATACACCGTACTGAAGTTTATTGTGGGAGTGGGGAGTTGTGGAAATGTTGTGGTTTGTGAGCAAGCACCTTGAGTAGTGTACTAAGGGAGCTGAGTGTTTATTAAAGAGTACTGTAAAAATTACAGGCCTGCTGCCCAGCACTAGCGGAAGTCTTCAAATGTTAGCCAATGCCTTTTAAGTATAAATAGTGGGCTGGTTGCTGGACACAAGGTATTCACACAAAAAATAGCTCCCTAAAGCATGTCCAGTGTCTTTTTTGAATCCTGATGAGAATTTATAATGAACATCATGGCCTCTACTAATGGGTCATGACATGCTCAAGCAGAAATTCCTTTAGCTAGTCTTTTGGCAGTGGTTAGGCATCTACAGAGGAGGTAAGTTTGAGCAGCAGAGAAATATGTCAAAGGGGAAATGTAAAAATAATGACAAAGAAGGAAAAACTGAATAGTGAATAGGAAGTTTAAGTCAAGTACAGGATTATGTAACAAAAGTAGTATATCTAACAATAAGAAGAGGTGAGCAGGAAAGGTAGATCTTTTACACACCAAATAGCTATTGCTAAAGAACCACCTGATCACAAGGAATCAGTTTGTATACTAAAAGACCAGCAGAAACATACAAACACACTACACAGCACTGAACTGGTAAAGCTCAGTTCTTAAGAGCTTCATTATAGTGCTTTAAAAAGTCTGTTCTGACCTCTCAAACTGGAGTATGTTCCCAACCAGAACAGGCAATAATGAACTAACACAGATTAAGAGCAAGATTCTGGAAGTGTAGCTGTTCTACCAAAATAAATATGCATTTATCTATAAACATTATACTTTAACATGCATATGTTGTACAACCCTCAGACCTCACATAGAAATATTGTTTAAGTTATTTTTTTACACAAGTCCTGAAGCTGCCCTAAGCACCCTAACAGGAATACGCTTATATTGATTTTGTCCACAAGGGAAATATTAATTCAAAGCAAACAGTTTGAGTCAAAAAAGCACTTGCAAAAAATACTTACTTTTTAAGACTGGAAGCACTCCTGAAAGCTGCTGTATAAACACAGCCATTCATAGCATTTCAGAGCAATCCACACAGTCCTCCTGCACTACACTATAGGGTTACCACTGATACACAAAACATCTGGCATAGGAGATGTCTTGCTGCTCATAAGACAATAGTAGGTAAACAGTGAAATGCTACCATGAGGAATTCAAAAACAATTTTAGGATACTGCACAAGAGATTACAACAACCGCACCTGCCAAGGGTAGCTGCTTAAACTACAAAATAAACCTTATTCAAGTAACCCCATTCAGGAAGGCTAAACTTGAACTACAACAGGTGCAAAACAGAGAGGAAGTTAAGAGTGTCCCATTTACAATAACAAAACAGAGGCTAAGCATAGGCCTAAACAACTGCTCTGAAAGCACAAAAGTAAAAGTGACAGAGAAAACAAAAGCTTGCATTTAAAAAGGAAAAGGATGACATGCCATTGCATCTATAACAGCTGGAAAAAAGTTCTGGCACTGTCTCAAATAGGAGAACAGCAGAAAAAAATACAAAATCCAAACAAATCCTACAGTTTGACGCAGCTGCTTTTAGTAGACTGAACCTTGTGACTCAAATCCCTTCTAGTTTGGAAATACATACTGAATTAAAAACAGGGAAAACCATATTAAAAGAATCCACTAGTTCTACCTGCTAAGAAACATATTTTTATCTTACTATGATGTTGCAAGCTCCAGGGTTGATTTTCATTTTGATTCCTTCACCTGTTTTTCATTGCAAAGACATTATAGCTTTTCAGGCCACTAATGTAAGAGGACAAAAGGAAAAGTCCAGTATATATTCAGAGTTATTTCAGCACTATTAGTAAATTACAGATATACTTAACTATATTTGTTCTTTAGTGACTTCAAACTGAGTTACTTCAAGCTTTTTACTCACTGGAACAAGCAGCTTGAAGATTGAGATATTTGGAAACCAAAAAAGTAAATGTTGCCAATGAACAGTATCAACTGTGACAGCTGAAATGGGCTCAAATGGTAGCCAAGCTTACTAAGTTGCATATGTAATAAAAACACTTTTACCAAAACCAATCAGATAAAAAGTTCTCTAGCTCTGCATCAAGTAATTAGTGCTTAAAAAACCCCCACTAACTTGCAAAGTGTTTCTATATGTGCTTTGTAGTAGACAGCCTTTAACTAGAAGAATTCTCAGATTATTTTCAACTTTCACCAGACATACAGAATAAGTTCAAGAAACACTTAAAATAATGAGTGTAAATCTAATTTAACACACAATAGCTCTCAAAACTGTATCCAGCATTGTTCTCTCAAACCACAATCTGCATGCTTGAAAAGCTTTTACTACTCCCAAAATAATAGTCTCCAAAGCAAGGAGAGTAATACCAGTATTTTTCAGGAATTTATGACATGTTTGTAATGCTTTTCAGATTTCTTATCTAAAGCCATGCATTTCTGTTCCCACAGTTTACCTTGCACTTTATGAAGCCATACTACAACCTATGTAAAAAGTTCTGCGCTACTGCAGCAACAGAGAAAGAAACTAACTGGAGATCTAGAAGTCCTTCGATGATAAAAAGTAGCCAAGTGAACTTCATCATGAAAGACCTTGGTTATGAAAACAGTCATTTACCAAGAAATTAAAAAAATCCAGAAGCATATTACAGTATTACCAAAGTAGTTCTAATGACTGAGAAAAAGCCAAACAATGACATATTAACACAATATCCAAAAATATCATGTTTGCAAGAGAAGTAAACATATTACACAACATTGCAAATAAAACATGTATACCAAGATGATGTGTAAATACCAGCAGTTAGAGATGAAAAATTCTTGGGGCAGAAGTGTGGAACATTTAAACACACACAGCCTCAAGAACTTCTGGAGTTTCTCTGTAGTCACCTGATGTTAAGATTCACAGTAAACTCTTTGTTCCTCTACTTGTTGGATAACAAAGGAATCTACTAAGATGACTGCCTCAGAGCACATCCTTGAAGCAGCATTAAACCATCACTGACTTTGCAAACATAGACTTAGCCTTAAAAACAGTGACAACGATTAAAAACTAGCTTTATTCAATATGGCCAAACAATTACATCTATCACTAATTGCTTTTATCTAATTCAATGAAATCACACAACATTATTAAAGGTTTCAATTAAATAAATCAAACCATTAACATTTGAAAGGAAAAATCCCATTAGTTTCTCATCCCAAATCCTTTTAAAAATATTAACTTACCAGCTTAATTGCCACATAGTCATTTGTGTATAAATTTTTTCCTTGAAAAAAGAATAAAAACAAGAATGTGAGACACTGGCTTTTCTGTTCAAGTAAATGCCATTTAAACATCAAGAAAGTTTTCAAAACATTTTTCATCTAAGGTGCTAGAGATTTTGGCAGTGACTTAGGAAATACAAGTTTATTAGTCCGACACTTTATTTTAAAAAGAATTTTTTCTTGAATAGTGTCACAGAGTTTCAGATATTTCACCAAGTTTGTGATATTTTTATGAACTAAAAGAGCTTGAAAATTGATAAATCACAATAACCAGAATGTGATATTCTACATTTTCATTCTACGTAATTACTGCTGAAAACTACTTAAAATTTATTTTTAAATTACCATGTAATTTTGAAACATCAATCACCAATTAAAAATAGAATTAACTAGTTAACTATTTAATTGAGGACTTTTTTTTCCCCTCAATTATCTAATTTACTAAGCTAAAAGTCAGGACAGGACAATGACATTCCTGATAGGCTTACACTACATGGAAAAATGCATCTACTGCTTTAAAAGAGATTCAGTAACTGGATAAGAACTCTTCAATAAATATCACTTCAAACTGTATGCAATGACTAAAATGTTAAACAAATTTTATATGTGTAAATTAAAATAATAACAGATAAGGGATAAATTGTCACTTCCAACACTTTTTGTTTCTTTACAATCTTCAAATTCATAGTGCATACTATTCTTAATGATAATCCTCCTTTTTTCTCTGGAGAATTACTCAGGTCTAAATTTCCTATGTTTAGCTCAGTTTTGTTAAAGAAATCAAATGGGGAAAAGACATAGACCAAGTCTAAAAAGTTCCCTGTGCAGAGAGCTACACAGAATCACAGATTATTCTGATTTGGAAGGGACACACAAGGATCATAGAGCCAACTCTTAAGTGAATGGCCCACACAGGGAACCCACAACCATGCTTTGACCAAGTGAGTTACACCAATAGTCAAATACTGAAGTGATAATGATTGTTTAAAAAAATAGATGCATTGAAAGTTTGCATCTCTTAGTGGATCAACTTCACAAAAAAAACAAAACAAAACTAACCCTACATTACCTGCAGGCTTCACAACAACAAACACAGAATCAATATGAGCAGCATGCCATACTCTGACCCACAAAAGGAAGTGTACTCTAAGATCTATGTAAGGATTAGAGGGGATATCCAGGCAACCTAAGTATTTCTTATATGATGATCACATCAGCTACATTTTTGATAAAAAGTGTAGTTGGTTTGAAGTTGTTTCTGCGTTTTTGCATGGTACTACAACCTATAAGATACTAACAGAAACTCTTGTAGGAACTCTGCTCATTCAATTGCTTAGATATATACATCACTTATGCTGAGGAAGTAACAAATTCAATTACAATTAAGTAACTGGATCTTTAGTTCCAAAAGCTGTAATGACATGATTATTCTGACATAGCATCAGAAGGGGCACTAACTTTCCAGGTGGTCAGTCAGGACAACTGTCTCTTTAAAATACAGGAGACACACATGTATGACACCACTGTTCATCTATCCATGAGCACACAACAGGTATTGGTAATGCATCACTTGCAACAGCAACAAGTTCTCTTACTACCTTATCAGTTTATCTTAACTGTATCAGTTTAAGTATAACGAAGAGTCTTAAAATTAACAGCTCAATATCCAAACCAATTTAGTCCTTTGTAAGATAACGGTTGAACATCACAGACAGTAATTTGCTATATAGAACCAACTTCCCATTTGATTTACAAACCACTTCTGAAGTCTGACCCCCACTTTCTTCCCAGGTGGAAGACCAACAGCTCCCAATACATAACTGAATTTTTATCTTCTGAGCACAACTTCATCACTCTACAACTTTTTTCCTACTTTAAGTCCCTCAGGTCTAACCTCAAGATACATGCTCAAAACATAACCCCATCTGTAGAAATACATACAAAAAAAATAAGCGTTGTGTACATCTTTTGATGTAGAAAGGGTGCACACTAAGTACTGGACACTGCATCAAAGCAAATGAAAAAAATTTAAAATTAAATCAGAATCTATAATAGCAATATTAACTCTTGCTTTCATTAACTTACATTTAAAACATCTTACCTCACAAAAAAAACCCCAATAAATAGGGATTTGGAATACCTAGAACATAAGCAAAACCCATACATATTAATATGAGAAAGCCTGCACTTGTCCTGGTGACTGTTGCAGGACAGTACACTGCCACATAATTTTCCTCCTATTCCTTTTACTTGTTCTATTTTATCTCAGTACTATCAAACTGTAAGTCTTAAATGATTTAGTTTTGTATTTAAAATAAAATACATTGTTTCACTGTAACAGCTGCAAGTAAATTAGTTAATCGGATATTAAGTTTTAATCAACTCTATAATTTATGACCAAAATAACAGACAAAAAATTAACTTAACCAGTTTGCAGTTGCCTTTATGAAATATTAACTTTCTGGTTTGATTTAGTTCACTGAGAGGTTTGAAACAAAAATTAGGATTTGAAGGCCATATGCAAAAGTTTGTGAAGTGAGGAAGAGTAATTTTGCAGCTTGATTTGTAGATTGAAAGGCATGTATGGGATACTGCAAATGTTAAAATGTAACAATTTTGTTTAACTATTAATAGTAATAACAAGAGTACCTGTTACTAAGACAGCAAAATTCAGTGTCCTAAGTCAGAGCTGCAGCAATATTGTCTTTAATTCGCTACAGGATTAATTTGCTAAGCTTGTTTACATCCTGACAGCCCCCAGAATGCACTATATTAAAAACTAATTTTATGCAAGCACTATATCACAAATATTGTCTGAAGGGCAATGAGTATTAGTTTTACCAAAGGCAAAGATCAATAGAAACATCACCTATATAGCCTACCATCCTCTCAAATATCTAACTTTGAAACCCACCTCTATTTAATGCATGAAGCACTTTAACTCAAGCCTCCTAAGAATATTAGAATAAATTCCTGCAATTAAGTGTCAACTTGTACTTATGAACACATACTTGAACTTTCACATCTTGAATGCTGGTTAATCATGCTATCCATCCTGGAAATACAAGTCCCCAAAACTAAACGTATAGTTTTCCAAAAGCACACACCCATCAGTATCTATTTTAATAAATGCTAACATTTCCAGCTTTGCTGCACAAATTCTTCAAAACTCCATAGGTCCTTCTCAGCCTGTGCTTTCTCCACCATCTGATTTTCAGCCATCTGTTCAACAGAGAACTAGAGCAACTGAATTATCCCACATTTTCTCTACAGATGGATTCTCAATGCCCTGTTTAACAGCAACTCAATGTTTAGCCTCACTACATTAGAAAAGATACTAAGGAATTTCTGGGCTCACTGGTATTTAAAAATGCTGTAGTACTTGGTTACAGTATCTCCAGGAGATCTACCAGACCGAGGACAGGGGTGTGTCTCACATATTCAGCCCTAAATATACCTCAAAAAAGAATGCTACGATAACCATGACATAACTGCCAACATCTTGGAAGAGAAAACTGACTGAATTTAGAAGAGCACTGCACACAGAAAACATTTTAGTCCCAGAAAGTACCCTGCTGTACAGATTCTTCATGTCATGAAGCTTGTACTAGCTGGGGTAAAACCACGAAAGATGTGTTAAATATGCCTTGTACATCTGAAGCTTTAAAGCAGTTTCAAGATCTGCACAGTAGTCATAGAGAAATTTTCTTGCCTAGACTGCAAAAAAATGGCCTTGAATAATGTAAACTGAAATAAAGAAGCAAGGATCTTACCTAACCGCAGTTCTCCAAAATTACCGCATCCAATTTTTTTACCAACTCTGAAGTTAGGGCCAACCATCAACACTCCAGAATTTGAAGAACCAGTTCCACGTGAACTATGGCCTGATCTCCCACTAGGCCGTGCCATTCTTTCATCTGGTTTGTCTTTGTCCTTCTTTTTATTTTCCATGTCAAGTTTATGGTACTCCACTTTGATTTATTCCTCTTTTTAAAAATCAGTGTAAGCACCAGCAGTATTCCCTAGTCTTTAGAGAAATTCTGTTAAAAGAAAAAACAAAGTTGTTCAAGACACTAAGATTCTTGTACAAAATTACCTTTCCTTTCAACTAGTCACATAATTAAGGTATAACGATATTTGCTTTACAGATCTATGAAAAGCACTACTTTAGGGTTAATTTTATTTCGAGCATGTAACAGCAAGAGATATTGGTGTGACTGAAGTGTGCTAAAATTTTGACACTTCAAGCAAGAGCGGTTTTTCAAAAGGCAACAAAGAAGCCCCATAAAACTTCTTACTCCTTCCTGAATAAACACACTTACAATTAACACTTGGACATGCTCACTTTACCTCATGCCAGCTATTCAAAAGAAAGAGCTTTTTTTTTTTTTACTATTTTCCTTCAAATAGTATCTGCTGTTTTAAGCAAATGCTCAAGCTGCACAGTTATTGAAGTTACAGAAATATACTGTATTTTCTGAATTGCAATTTCTGAGATGCACAAATAATAAACTCATAGCAATGACACTTGAATTCTTCCAGTAACTCCTGGAATGTGAAAATAAACTATTCTCCCCTAAATCATCATAAATCTGTTTACCTGCTTCCCTTCTCCTTTGTTTAGCCTCATTGCCTAGACACTAATTCCTACATGGATTTTGGCAACAACAATGTTATCTTACTACCATAATAAAGGACCACAAGAAAGCTTCTGTTTTTAAATCTAAGCTACAAGAACACCAGATATTGTTTTCTATTTGAAGACAGTGGTGTAAAACCCAATAATTCAGAAGTTTTTACATTGGTAAAATTCAGCGATGAGCTAAGTACCTGTCCAAAATTATTTTCCTACATTTGCTTCAATGTTGGGAACACATTGCAGTAATGGAGAACCTCCTCTGGAAAAATGTATTTCAAGTGCTACAGCCTGGTCTAAAGGTAGCCACTAGTAGTTTAACATTGATGGCAACATCTTTTCTTCACCATAATGCTCACATTCTAGAGGAGAAGCATCAAAAGGCAAAGAGACATTTATGTAGTATTTGCAATTGCTTAGCATGCAAAAATTTCTGATACAGAATGAAAGTACAGTTTTTGGAACTGCATTAGTTTTCCTAGACTGTTAAGGAAGATGCAGCAGATTTGTCTCAAAGACTCAACATAATTTTTAAGACTCAGAAGTCAGACATCATTCAAAGGTGTGCATCATCTGAAGTGCAAAATGAATACATACAGTGTAAGCATTCTAAATTATTTGCAAAATCACTTTTTTGCTATGTGATAGTTATGGCCAATCTGCCTGAAAAACATGCCATCCTCATTTCACAGCTTGATTTTCTATTTAATTTTCTTTTCTTTCATTTCTGCCTACATAAATGAGCACACAAACTATAAACTTCAGGCAAACATCAGGGAATATTGTTAGGATATAAATAATTGTTTTTAGTTAAAAAAACTATATGACTGAACATCAGGATAATGGCAAACACACCAGCAAAGCCAAGTTCACAAAGTAATATCAAAGGAGTGAAATGATTATGTTCAAGTATGAAGGGAAAGAGAAGGCAAAAGAAGCTATCAAAAAAAAAAGGCCAAAATGGTATCACATAGGAGAAAAAGCAATTAGATCTCAATTATAAACTAAATCTATAATCTGTATAGACTGAAGATAAAAAAATACAAGATTGGAAGAAAACAAGAAATTTCAGAGTAACTGACATGCACAACTAACAATAGATACCAGAAGTTTCATTTTTTTTGTGTAATCCAATAGACTTTTCCATGTACTGTAGAGAGACTGCAAGAAAAGTAAGGAGAGGAGGAGTAAGGTGAAGAAAAAATTACAATAGAGTTTAAATTGACTGACAAGTAACACCTGCAGAAGTATCCCTGGATTAGAGCTATAAATCTACACATCTCTCCCAATTTCTGCTTGAAAATATCCTAATTAGCACTACTGAAGACTATATGGAACGCAAGAACCCTATTCTGTAGCAACAACTCTCTATGACACTATATAAGGCAGAATAAAAGAACAGCTCATTTAAACATCTTCTTTATTCATACTTTTCTCAAATGCCTGATCCTGCAGCAGCAGCAGGAACACCACTGTAATTATATGAAAGCTTACATGTTCCAAAGTGTTGTCATGACAATGTTCATACTCAAGTGTGCAAGTCACCTTTAAAAAAAAAAAACAACTTACTATCTACCTCATTCCTTTTTCATGTTCTAGATTTACTCCTAAATAAATGAGAACATTAAAGTAAGAGAACATTAAAGTACCTAAATAGAACATTCCACTGCCCAGGAATGACAAACTTAAATAAAACATACAACCACAACTGTTCCCTTAGGTAACAAGCATTACCCTTCACACTGTAATTACAAATCATACATCACTGCTAGTATCATCATACTAACATTTTTCTATACTTTTAAGAAAAGCATACAGTAGCAAACGAGCCACAGAGGAAAATAAAAAATTGGTAGAGCTTTAAAGTAGATTGGAAGAAAGAAAAGGACATAATCACATTTGAGAGTGACAAGCACTGGGATGGTATGCCAAAACTCAAGGAACTGAGTGCTAGTGAGATCCTTAAACTGGTCCATGAGGTGCCAGCTACAATGGATCATACACAAAAAGTTTCTACACCAGCACACACAGCATGAAGACTATCACTGTAATAAGTAAAACCTGGTAGGATGAGCCCTTGACTGGAGTGCCATGTTGGATGGTCACAAGTTCTTCAGAAGGGAACAGGCAGGGCAGGAGAGGCAGAAGAGCTGGAATATTGCCTGAAGTCAGGGATGGCAGGCTGACAGTCTCTGAGTAAGGGTTAAGGGACAAAAAAAATAATACAGATGCTATCATAGGAGTCTACCATAGGCCACCTAGCCAGGACAACGATTACACAGAATTTCTCTTTGAGGAACTAAGTGACACTTTCAAAACAACTGCCCTTGTCCTCACAGGAACATCAAGTTGCCAGATGTTAACTGCGAGCACCGCACAGCTGGTACAAAGAGAAGCAGAACAGTCCTAAATCTGGATAGCCTTGTGATACAGCTACTAACGGAGCCAGCCACAAAAGGTGCCCTCCTTCATGCATTGCTTATTAACAGGGAGGATCTCATGAACGATGTGGTGACTGGTGGCCACCTTGGCCACAGTGACCATAGAATGATTGAGTTTAAAATCTCCATTATCAGGAGAAAAGGCGACAGCAAAATTTTGGTCCTTGGCATGACAAGAGCGGACTTAAAGCTGCTTAGGGAACCAATAACGTGCCCTGAGAAAATGCTTTTGAGGGTGCTGGGGTCCATCAGGTCTGGTCATTTTTTAATCACCACCTTCCAGGGACACAGGAACAGGCAGTTCAAAAATGTCAGAAATCAAGCAGAGGAGGCCGAAGGCCGGCTTGGCTGAGCAGGAATCTTCTCTCTGAAATAAGACAAGAAAGTGAGGTGTATGGCCACTGAAAGCAAGGTCTGATAAATGGAAGAACCACAAAGATGCTGCAACCAGTGACTGGACCTGAAGGAACGTCCTGAAGTTGTGTCATGGGAGATTTAGGTTGTATATCAGGAAAAGTTCTTCAGACACATGGTGGCTAGGTACTGAACAGACTCCCCAGGCAAGTGGTCATAGCACAGTCTGACAGAGCTCAAGAAGTATCTGGTCAATCCTCTCAGGTACATGGTGTGACCCTTCGGGTGTCCTGTGCAGGGCCAGGAGGTGGACTTCAGTGATTCTTGCGGGTGCCTTCCAACACAGGATATTTTATTATTTTATGAAAGACAGTAAAGGAACAGAGCTGGTTTCAGCATAAGGCATTTCAAATTCACGCAGCCTTCTGGCATTTTCATACCTCTGCAGCTTCTCACCTCTCAAGTGTCTGTTCACATACTTCTAATCCCTTAGGGCTCATGATTTTTGGCAATGACAGTAATTTAGCAACACAGCTTCCCCTCACATCTTCTAGAAGAGTGCAGAGAAAGCTTCTAGTGCCTCTGCCATGGATTTCCAAGAGACTTTCTCTAACATTACATGTAGTTTTAATGGAATATTTCACCTACAACAGTCCTCAACTCAGATGGAGAACACTCACATTCACTTTCCAATGATCATTTCAACATTACAAATACATTTGTACTGCAGAAAATATATTACATGATTCCAACCAACAAAAGTCCTTTAGAAAGACTTAAGAGTAGAAAACCTGAAATTCATGCTACAAATCTGAAATGAAGCAAGAGCTTCATTGTTAGATCCTAATAGCTAATCAACTATTTCTGCTTCTTGTATGCCTCATGGAAAGATTAAGCTTTTCTCTCTATATTAGTTGTAACCGCATAATTTTCATTTATTTTTATATACATGTCTCCATGCAACAGAGGAAATCTACCAAATTCCAAACTGACAGCAAATAAGCTCATAACTGAAGATCCCTTGAAGGTTTAGGGCAGCAATTTCTAACCATGAAAAGGATTTCAGAATTTGAATTGGAAAATATCTCTAAAATTGTATATGATTTAGTTAGATCCACTGTTTATTTAAAATTAAACACTTAATGATTGAAAAGTGGATTTCATTATTTTCACTTTAGTCAAATAAGAGAAATTCAGGCTTTCCATGACTTTAATGAGACTCAAAGAAGTTGAGTTGCTATTGCAATGATTAATATTACAAGTAAATATATCTATAGCTTTTTTTAATAATATTATCCTAAGCAAACTCTAGAATAAAAAGTTGTTAAATGATTCATTACATAACTCAATTAAATGTAACCAAATTATTACTTCATTTCTCAGATTTCCAAAGCAGAAAAAATATGCAAAATCATCAGCAGTTTAGTCAAAACTAAAGACAAAATGAACATAATTCATAATTCACATAAAACTTCCAGAGATGGTATATGACATCAGCTTTGAAAAATAAAGAACATTCCCAAAGAAATTTTTCCTGAAAAAAATTTCTGTCTCTAGCTATCAATAACCTGTACCAAAATTGCTCATTACTGAATTATTTTACAAGTCTCAGATGGTGTTCTTTATGTGTGACCTGAACATAATGAAAATTTACTCATCAATAACTCATTTTGTTCTCCACAGTATAATCTACTTGACACACCTGAGGTATGCCAAGATTAATGGCATCTGATCTTACTGTTTTTTTAAAAAAAATTTAACATAAAAACAAAACACAGCTTGGCATTATGTGCTCTTCATATTTTCAGAAGTTAGTTAATTCATCCAAGACTATTTTATTCTTCCATTCCTCAGGTACTTATTCTGACTTCAATTAGGCAAACAATTACTTTGAAAGCACTGTAAAAAGAATACGCAAATCCTCTGAAACAAGATCCTTTTCCCTGAAAAAAACACAAATATCTTGTAGCAGATGTGAACTAATCCAAGAAATAAGGATGGTCTTTTTCAGCTTCACATGAGAGGACTGCTGTCTCCACAATAATAAAATACGGAACATAGAGGATAAATGAAAAGTGACAATGCACTTAAGCAAGATCATCAGCAGGATCAACATTCAAGCCATCAAAAACCACTGCCACATCCTTGCCCTGCCAGTTTGCCTTTCAAAATATTGAACTACAGATCCCACATTTGCTACATTTCTTTCACAAAGTACATAACATAATAAGTTTGAATCCTTCCTAGAGTTTCATCAGTAAAAAGGGAAAACATACAAAGTACCTGCTACTTCTTGATCACATCAAGTTTTTCACACTTCAGAAGACACCAGTGTTTACTTAAGAAAGCAAATATAATAACCTAAATTTCAAAAGCAAATGAAATCTCTTTGTAACAGCTCATGCAGCAGTTCAACTGTGCAGTCTATTTCTCAGTGTGCATGGCCTCAAAACACTTTTGATTCATGCTCTTCAGCACTCCAAAGCGACTAACAAAATCACAGGTGCACATAAATTTTGTTTCCATTACCAGAACTTCGAACAATACAATGTTTCTATCTCAAGTACTATCTACACTACCATTTCTTTTTTACTTCAAAGTCTCCGTTTTTCACAGACTCTTATTTTCACTTTCTGAAACTCAGACAACAGTACTGTTCTCACAGCATTCGGTCTTTTTCCACATCTGCCTTCTTTAATACCAACCTACTCTAGACTCAGCTAAGTTTAGCAAAACCAAGAACAGAACTTACTAACTGTGGTACAAATTAGACTATCAGCATTCCTAAAAAATATGATTGTTTTAAAATATGTATTGGCTTACTCTTACAGATATGTGTGATTTTCCTTATTAAACAAAGGTTTAGGTAATGGAATGTATGTCTACATACATACAGTCCCAATCTACAAACCCATATGAATGAGACGCTCTCAAAGAACAAGCCTAATTGAAACTGTCAAGGTAAATCCAAGTATCTTTCTTACGAACAAAAATTTACATAACCAAGCCTTCTAAAAGTCTTGTTTTCATCTCCAGCAGTAAATTTATTAAATAAAAAAATTACATTTTTCTCTTACTAAATCAACTGCCACATACTATTTTCAACAAAAATAATTAATTTGAGATTCTAGAATAAGCATTTCAATTTTCATGTATATAGGCATTTCCCTAAGGAAAGTTCATCAACAAACCACATATGGCCACATATAATCCTCCTTTAATGCATAAAACATTAAAGTAACAGAGTAACAGCTTTATTAACACATTTAATCAACCACTCACCTGTACAAGAACAAACCAAAAACCTATCTCATCTTTATTGAAGCTTGTTTAAGGAGCTATTCTAGTTAAATTAGTGTAATTTTTCTTGTACCAAGGTTTGAAGGTTTGAACAAATCTGAGAGCTGTCTATATCCAAAATTCAGTATCTGTTCTGTACACTTAATTTTGTCAGTTGAGTCTACTACATAAGGAAAAACAATAATGCATCCTTCTGCACCATCAACCACCAGTTCTGGTCAAAATGCTGTCACATCAGAAGACATATACAGTAATGGGGATCACCCTAACCCAATATAATTTTTCCACAAATGACAGCCTGCACTAACTATGTAGCAATTAAGATCTCCAAGCAATCTCTTCATCTCTGTTACTCTAAAGAAACATTAGCTGAGATGGCTATCTCTGGTCATGGCATAAACATTTTTATTTTCTCATTGATCTAGAAGGTAAGTTTGGCCCTAGTCTATAAATTACATTTCATCATAGGCTTTCACCACAAAATCCTACCAACTTCACTTTAGGATTCCATACTAGTGCATGCAGTTACTTGGTTAAAACTTCTGCATATGCATCCTTCTCGCACTCACATATAATCACCATTTCAGAGTAAAAACTGAAAGTCAGTTTTCAGAAAGGACAGCCATAACACAAGGAATAATTTTTGAAAGTCTAATAATGACACTATTAAGGCTGATTCACTAAAAAAGAGCACAGAAAGGACAAAATTGATGGTTAAGCAATATTTCAATCATTTGTTTCTTTCACCTTTTCCACCACAACCACACAGACTTAAATGGGCTATACTGTCCACAGCTAACAGAAAGCTAATGCTGAGCTAGCTAATACTACACAATGGAGGCTTCAATTTTCTACACAAATAATTGTACCATAGCACACAACTGTTACAGCAGAACAACGGAAAGGTTCAGATTAGACTAAGGCTAGGCAAGAGAAACTGTGAAGTTAACATATTTAAAAGCTAAAAAACAAAGCAAAGAGTATTGCATTTCATCTAGCACTGTAACTACATCTGAAGACAAAATTAAGTACCACGGTGAAACTGCTACGTGGGGAAAAAAATCCCAAAACATTTCTGAGAGACCAAAAGACATTAATTCGGTCTTCAGATTAGATTTTTGGATAGACTAAAATAAGTAAATGCTCTGGCATTCCATAGTGACTGTAAAGATCAGTTTTCAGAATTAAAAGTATTTTTAGTTCTCTGACAATTCCTTCTGTCACTTATGTGACATGCTGAGATTCTACTTCAAGAACTTAAGACAGGAACCAAGTTCAAATTTAGTAACTCCACACGTGAGGAAAGGGTTAACTCACAGTAAAGGAAGATGTCTCCAGACTAAGTTTTGCAGCTATGAATCTGTCAAGGCTTTCTAACAATAACAAACAACATGCCAATCAAATGATTCTGCTCTCTTAATAGCCTCCATAAACTAGACAGGTACCTTCTACAGCAGTTTCAAGTATTTTGGTACGACATAGACTTGCAACTCTCTTCTCACTTATGAGTCTTTCTGCAATGTATACCTAAAATGTATAAAATTTAATTAAATTGAAACTACAGTTCTATAATCTTCAAAAGGCTATAAAGATCTTTTCTTGTGTTATAAGTTTATAGTGGCATAAAATGGTATAGATAAAGTCTTAGACACCACATCAAATGGAATCACGCTTGACACTTTCATATTGAATGCGTAAGACGCATAGTGACACAAATTTATCGAAAACACTAGCCACAGCTAAGATCTTGGATTCGTCATTGAATGATGTAATACAAAACATACTTAAACCAATGCCTTCCTATGGAACTCAGAGGAAAAAACAAGTCTCCCAGTGTTTTACACAAATTCAAACAACACTGTGAATATGAAATAATCGGATGTGAATTAAAAGTTCTGAGAACAAAATAACCTGATGCTGTTGACATCAGTTTTGTAAAGGTCTGATGGCAGTTACTTAACCACACTGATTTTAAATCAAAACAAAATTCTCAAGCACTAAAATGAGAAAATGTCAGTATATTGATGTGGACACTTGTGTGTAATAAATTCTTGATGTACTATTTAGGAAGATGAAGATAGAATCATTCCTCAAAAGCATCAACACTAGCCAAGCCTAGCTGTCTACAGATTAGTGTTCAACACCCTCACAGCCCCAGTGTAGTAGTTTCACCTTGCTGGATTCTTCCACATTTCCACAGCATTCCCAGGCCACCCTCTGATACACCTTCAGCTCTCTTTCTTCACAAAACCCCTTCTTTCCTTCCACATTAAAATGTTCCCTTCTTACTCAGTGAAGAGAGATATTCTATTGCTTGCCTAGTATTAGAAGTTGCAAGCTGAACAGCTCTCAAGCTACTACCCAGAAACATATAACATTTTTCCTTCACCATGGTTAATAAGTATCTACTATCTAAATTGTTTTTTATGAAACTTATAGGAATTTATCTTCACAGGCATAACAATCTAAGCTTGGTTAAAACTACCCTAAAAGTTCCACATCTCTACAGGCAGCAGATGAGACATCTGCAGTCAAAAGTACCTCATTTCCTTAGAAAACAAACTTTTTTTTCCAGGAGAAAATTCAAAGTACAATCAGCAGAATTTATTAAAGGTCTATTAATATTTTACATAAAAAGAGTAGTGAATACTGTTGGAAAAATTAAAAGCAAAGACAAGAGAATTTCTGTAAAGGCATCTCTCAGTCTGACAAAAGCCTAAGAGCAAATTTAGTTACGGTCTTCCTCTTGTCTGTTGCAAAAATTCTGCCCTCCCTCTTTACTGTTAACCATAA
Source organism: Tychaedon coryphoeus (assembly GCA_013398595.1). Taxonomy (NCBI): domain Eukaryota; kingdom Metazoa; phylum Chordata; class Aves; order Passeriformes; family Muscicapidae; genus Tychaedon; species Tychaedon coryphoeus. The sequence continues at coordinate 563,700 of WBND01000564.1, read as the reverse complement.
ATTCAAGTTTCGTAATTTTTTATTTCTCCAGATTTAGAGAAGCCTCAGCCTACCATCAGCAAATGTTATACAGAAACTTTAAGAAACTGATAACCTGAGCAACCTGCTCCTGGAACGTTGCAAGAAATGAATGAGGGCCAACTGAGGTGATCTTCCACAGAAAGTAAAAAACATTCCATACTGAACTTCAATGTTTCCACAAGAAAGCATCTGCAAAGTGCAACTAAGAAAACACTAATGGATGAGGTTAGAAGTGGAACATGTCTCCCATGACACTTAAAGCAATCAAGTCACTGACTTCAGCCTCTACAGTATTACTCCATCTTCCCAATATTACTGCACAATTACTTAAGATTTAAGAAAGCTGTATTTTTATGGACATTATCTACATTTAAACTGACATCAAAAATATCAATACTACATGAAATTAAATACGTTCTTCATTATAAGCTAGCAGAACTCCTCTAAAGCAATACTGAATGCCTTTAAAGATTGTTTTTTATCATTACATTAAAGAGTTGTTGAAACATGCCAAGTCATGTTAACGACTTCATTTAAGTTCAAATCAAGATATAAAATATAAAATGCTTAGTTCCTTAAATACAGAAAGATACTCACAGGTTTTTTCAACAGACAACAATACACTTCTTAAATAGTACTTTCTTCTAGGCAGATGTGTCCTATCCTGGACAAAATCACACCTTCCAGCATCAGGAAGGGAACCTGCCAGGAAGCTCATGCTTTTAAAGCATTTTCTACAAAAATGCAGCCAATGAAGCTTTAAAAATGTAACAGATCAAACATTCACTAGGTAATTAGCATCTCAAGTTCAAAGACAAACTGAACCAGAAAGAACAGTTTTATGGGTAAAATAAAACCTAAGCCTGAAATTTGCTAAAATGCAAAAGAAAAAATGCAATTGGACAACTTTGACAGGTAAGTACAATGGCTCTTCTCCTACTGCATGTGGCACACTACCTGCTGCTTCTGTTGCTCACCAGCCTCAGCACTCCCACACCTCAGTGAAGACATTACTCACTCAGAGTACCAGAAAGCTCACAAACTCAGTAACTTACTAGGGAACAGAAGCTGAATCAACTCAGTGGAGGATACAAGAGACAGGACGGAGAGCAAGAGTGGAGCTACAAAACTGCACAGCCAGAAATGGAGCAGCAGAATGCCCCATATTAGACAGAAGGGCCTTTCCAACAGCAGGCAGCACAGCTACAGTAACTAGTGTTTCACAGCCCATCAAGTGCATCCCTTCAAAGACACAACACCCCAAAACTGCCACACCAACACCACCTTAACTCTGCTTCTGCTGCAAACTGTTCATCTATGTTCTGTTATTGCACAGGGTTACTGAATAAAGAGCACAGCAATTCACGAATTACTCAATGAATAATTACAGAGAATACAACAGGTTGTGACAAACCACTTCAAACTTAGATTTCAAACTGATATCTAGGCTCCATTCGTCATAAAACATCTGTATTTTTGGCCTACTGAAAAGGACCTTATCCTGCACTATTGTAGTCCAAATCCCATCCTAATCGAAAATAACATCATCGAAACACATGGCTGACAAAGAGTATAAATTACCATCCAGGGAATCTGGAGGAAAAAAAAATTATTTCTAGGAAAATGACAGTAAATTACTACATTAGGTGAAACTATTACTACAAAGTCTTGGCATGTTAAAAGCTAAGCTGGCTAGTAACCCTACAGAGAAGATCCTAAAGCATAGGAAGAAACGGTTTTAGTTATATTAATGATGTCACACACAAAGTCAAATTAAGAATGAAGCTACTTGAATATGCAAATCTTACTTGTGTGTGTGTGTGCGTCATGGGCTTCTGTGACCTACAGTTACCTGAGTAAACATTTGGACAAAGACAGTTCTGATTGATCAGTATGTCTCCTCCCATCCCCAACTCCACAGCACAAGGCAGGATACCAGACAAATGGCAAGATAACAGTTTCAGCTTTTCACATCTATATGGAAATAGAATATATTTATTTTGTACTAAATATCCTCCTTTGAACGGCCAAATAGGGATCTTAATCTATCTTAAATTAAAAAGGTTTCCTACAAAAAGTCAAAAACACCAGGTAAATGAGGAGGTGAAGAGAGGCAAGTATAGATGTTAAAAATGTAAGAGATAAGGAACACACGGATCAATGAATGTCCTAGAAGAACACACTGATAAACACATTTGTAATAGTCTGAAATTGTTGCATATTTAATATTATATATTAACCACAAATATTTATTTTTAACATACATGTTAATATATTTAATATATAAATATTCTCTGCCCCTTCTGTAAGAAAGAAACCTTCTTATAAATTTAAGGTAATGAATAGATCATCTCTAAAACATTAGAACTAAAGATATAACAGGTGAGCTAAATCTCACCAAAATGAATTATTCCATACTTTACTACTAAGAATTTCAGAACTTCCTCTGAAAGTACTGGTTTCAGAAAGTTCCCCAACCACAACCCAAACCAATTCCATAGCATGGATCGATGTGTGATGTCTCCTCTTCTACATCCTCCCTGTGCCAAAGAGGAGACATTAAATTATAAGTGGCTTACCTAAGATGACAGGGAGGGACAGATGTTCCAGTCACTGTCTTTATCTGTGATCATCACCCTAGCTTTTAACTACCTTCTCACTAATCTGCTTTCATTTAAGCAACTATTTAGCTTTAACACACATTTTTCTTCACCCAGTTGTTTCAGCTGTAGCTTACAAACCTCTAGAACTCCAGTGACAAAGTCAGGAGGCTACTCCAAATTGCACTTAAAAAAACAAGCACAGCAGCATCAGGCTTGATCTCATTGTGCTGGTTCTGCACCAGCACTGAGGAAGCATTAAAACGCCCGCATAGCATAAAATGTCAGAAAATATACAACAATTGCTTCAAAGTTACTTTTTTACCTTTTAATAGATATGGGAAAGCAATTATATAGAAGTCTCAAAACATTTTTGAAAGAGTGTTAAAGGCCCAGTGTTTGGTATTGGAAACATGCCATTCCATTTACATTATTAAATGACTTCCAAGTATCACAGTCAGTTTTAGATCACTTAAACGCAGACCACAGCTGAAAAGGATTGTCCCACTCTTCCCTTAAGTCAGGTATTTCGTTCATACAACCTCAGGTGAGGTATTAAGGACAGACAGAAACTCTTGACATTAATTTGCAGTTGAATCGGTGAGCTTACACTGTGAAGAAACAGTATGTCGAACTCCCTTACAACTTTGTTATTCCTGTGGTTTGTGTGTGATTTTAATTACCTTATTACTTTTACGTAAGAATCCCCCCAAAAATCACTAAAAAGTAAAAAGAAAAGCCTGAGGAATGAGACATAACTAAACAGCTGGGGGAAAGTCAAATAAAGATGGGTAATATAGCTGATCAGTACCCTGATCTTCAGCGAGTTCTTTTATGTAATCAGAAGATAATGAAGAAAAGTAACCACTGTCATGTCCCTATTGCTCATGTTCCATTTATTGTTGTCTCAAAGGCCTAACTGAACTAAATTATTCTTCAACATCAGAAGACTTCCTAGTCTTTTTTATTAAACAAATTTTCAAGACAAGAGTAAAAATATTAGAAATACATGTAACTTTGATCACAGAATCCTTTAGCACAGTAACTAGTGAACCAAGAACTCTATTTCCATAGGACAAACTTTGTGGATACAGTGTGGACACTAAGATTTAAAACAATGCACGAATTTAAATAATGCAACTAGTTTCATTATGAGACTATTAAAAATTACAACAGGAAGTAAATTCAGTCTTGTAAATTGTACATAAATAGGCTGGACAAGGGAAAAACTCTTTCATAGGTTCAGTTTCTCTTTTTCTAAGGAGAAGAACAACTTCAGAAGGGTTAAGATGCACTGTCACAGGTTAATTCTCATAACTAATCCTGAATATATTTATCTTGATCACACAGAAAAAAAAAAAAGCTCTACAGAAAATGTGATGTGCCAGAACCAGTACTCCGAATTCTGAAATTTATTTTATAAGCCAATATCTCTATTTGATGCAGAGTGGCAAGAGAAAAAGATTAATTTCATTAGCTGAAAATTATCTCAGCTGATGTAAACAGTCTGTCGTTTGCCAGATAATTTCCCCATTTAAGGCCAGCACAACAAAATATCACCTTTTTCCACTGCAAATGCTGTTTAATTGTTGAAACGTCTCAATTAAAAAGAAATTGAAAAAAGGATGTTGAGATCAAGAGAAGACATCTCCTAAAATATAGTTAGCACAGAAACTTCTATCTCATCTTTTCCCTTTAAAGCGATATTGCATTACTCCAATCTTGGATTTTAACATTCCAGTGCAGCTAGGGATAAAATATGTTCACAAGAAAAGTGAGTTTAGAAGAGATGTGAGTCTAAAGAGCGGGAAAGTTGTTTATCCTTACAAGTAGTCATAACCCAGGCAGCAAGGCTTAATATGCTTAACAGTGTGCTTCACTTATAATCACGCTTAAGGACATGCACAGTATCTATTTCTATCTATGCATGCACTTACAAATGATCTCAACTAAAAAATTCAGCAAGAAAAAAAGTCTTCGATTATATTCTTTTTTTTTTTTACATATTGCATGTCACTTCAACACTCATTAAGGGTGGACCAGTAAAATGAACAAGAATGCCTGAAAATAAGGTCTGCCCGAGTTCCATAGTGAAAAATATCACTTTTGAATATTTTAATTAATTAAACTTAAAACCACCACATTCAGAGCGTGCCTATAAATAATTTCCTGAAAAGCAAAATAAAAGGTAAGAATAAAAGAGCACTGGCAGCTCAGTTTGCTTCTAACCTGCTAGTCTGCTAAGCCTGCACAATCGCGCTCTAGCAACCTGCTTCTACAGACGAGGAAAACAAACCTACTTTTTCCTACAAACCCATCTCAGTGTCGGTCGGACCACCCACCGCCAGCAGCACCGACACCGGCCGCCAGTCGGGGAACCGCACCGCCACAACAACTCCCGCAGCAGAGGCACTCGCAGGTCTCACAGCAACGGCTTTTGACCCCCGGGAGCGCGGCCACCGGGACCCGACGGGCCCTCCCAGCGCCGGCCGCGCTCGCGGCGAGCGCTCCGCCCGGCTCCGCTCGCCCGCCCGGGCACGGCCCCGCACAGGCGCCGGCTCTCTCTGCCCTGCCCGGCCCGGCCAGCCGCCTCCGCCACCGCCGCGCTCGCAGGGGGCTCCGCGGACCCCGCACGCCCCGCGGCCGCCAAGGAAAGGGGGGCGAAGGGAGCCCAAGGCCTCGGCCCGTGGGGGCGCTGCGACCGCCGCCGCTCCGAGAGGCGGCTGGGGACAGCAACCCACCGGGAAGCCCAGGGGAGCGGCGCACAGGCTCGGTGTTCGGCCCCTCACCTCCGGCACTGCTTCCCGAGCCGCCCCGCCCCTGGCGCGGAGCTCCGAAGCGGGGCCGGCCGGGGCGGCACTCCGAGGCGGAGGGGAAGCGGCGGCGGCCCCGAGCACCCGCCCCTTCCCACCGCGGCACGGGCGCTAGGGCAGGAGGGACGGGCCGCGCGCCCCTCGCGCGGGTGATTGACAGGACGTGCCGGCCACTCAGGGGGCGGGAAGCGAACTTCAGGTTGGGGGAGGGGGCGGAGCTTGCTGGTGGGCAGAGCCGGCAGCCAATGACGGCAAGGCGGGG
>WBND01000564.1:538225-551160 GCA_013398595.1 Tychaedon coryphoeus | reverse complement strand
CTGGAAGAAAAAAAAAAAAAAAAAAAAAGTTGACTTTTACAAACCTTCCCAAAGTTTTCCCCTACAAAAATGACTTTGGTAAGGTACCTTGTAACCACTTTGTATTCATAGAAACCCCATCTGAAGAAACTCTAACAGTAAGATAACACTAGTCTGATTAAAAAGTATACTGAGGAATTTCCACCTGCACCAGCAAGACTGGAAGCCTGCAGCAGCATCTTTTGAAATCAGCCCTTGGCCTTTATATGAGAACAAATACAAACAGCATTCCACAGGATCTTTGTTATTTGTCCAAAGTACTTGAACCACCACTGCCGAAGGATTAGTGAGAGCATAGCAGTGACATATGAGACTGCTCCAACATATTTTCCAAGTCACCAATTACTTTCAGGTGAGGGAGTTCCTTTGCTGCTTCTGTTTAATAGCCCTCAATAGATTTCTTTTGCAATGTTAGTCCAGGCTCCCTTTGAACTCATGCCAAGTCTATGCACTGACAACATCCTGTAGTGGGGAGATTCACAGAAAATGTAGCTCCTGTCTCAAGATTTTGCCTGTTTTGAACCTGGCTCATCTCTGCCTTGACTCGTGCTAGAAGTCCCGCTTAATTTATGCCACAAGTAATTCTGCAACTTCTGACATAACCCTTACTGAACCGTTCTTTTGGCAGGAAGGTGGGTTCTTTAGTTTGTTTGGGGTGTTTTTCCCAGACTGAAAAATCACCCTTCATTCTTTTGTTCCTTGCAAAGAAGTTTAAAGAAACTGTTACATGCATTGGTCATGCTTGTTACCTCATGTGAATCTTGTGCAATTCCAATGACCTCTTTTCCAAGACCAGTGGGATGAGGATCAGGATGATCCTCCTTGGTTCTTTCTATATTATTTTCAAACTATTTATAATTTCTAATTTTTTTTCTTTCGTTTTGGCCTCTATAAAGCATTAAGTTGAAGTTTTGCACATAAACTAGGTTCCATCTTCTGCATAATTATGTTCAGCCCACATTTTTATGTGTGAAACTGGCACTGTTTTGCCCCAGGTCCATCACTTCACATTTGTCTGTCTTGAAGTTCACCCGGCATTTCAGCTGCTAGGTGATTTGGTCTTTTAAGATGCAGGAATTTTTATCATTAGATCATTTAAAAAATCAGATTGGTACACATTTCTAAGATATATGTAAAGTACAGATCAAGCTTGGGTTTGTAGTTATCTTTTGTTTTGAAAAAAAATAGAGTGACATTATAGGATGAAAAGGCAAAGGATGAGTCATTTATCTTAAGAAAAATGGAAATTCCATCATCACATAGTATAGAAACCCATTGTACCACTGAAGATTTATGTCTGTGTGTCTGACTCAAAAACCCCAACAACTCTTTTCAAAGAGTAAGCAATTTACTCTTTTTCAAAACATTGCAGTTAAGTTATATTTTTTTCCCATTTAAATTGGTATTAAGTTCATATCTTTCTTTTTCCATGTGGAAAAAAGTCCCTGCTATGTAGTTTCAGATAAAACCCACAAGGCATCAAGGCATTTAATCCCATTTTCACTGCATGCCTAAAGGTTTAAAAGAGTGTGAATGTCCACTTCATGACAATAGAAGCTATCTAGCAGGATATCACCCTTTAAGGTTTTTGACTTTGTTGAATTTGAGAAGTAATGAAGAAAAATGTTAAGACAAAATATAGGAAGTTATTTTCTGCTGGGAGGACAGTAGGAGAGTGGAGGAAGGAAATCCTTTAAGATGTGTGAACCAACATATTTCTGTTGTGAGAGAAGTGTGTCTCATTTGTTCTTAGTGTAGTTAATAAAAGCTCAGGCTGTGTGCAGTGTATGCATTCATTTCCCATCACAGTCTGGAATGCAAGAAGGAAAAACAAAAATTTAATGGTCTGAGTTACCAAGGGTCACAAAATCTAAACGCTGTAGCGTTACTTGTGGTGTACATATACATTGTATTTTGGTAAACTGTATTTTACACTTACCGTGATAGATTTAACTCTGCTATAATTATTCTTCAAATTCTGTAAACTTCCATATATTCTACACTAATTATATTTGTGTAAATTCTCAATTATTTCGCTAGTTGTTTGCAAGCCTCTGGCAAAGCTAACAAAAGTAGAACCTTGAGAATTTTGAAGAAACTATGAAATCTTCTCTTATTCTTGTTATGCCATTAAAATGCTATCCATTCTCAGACAGCCCACTGTAAAAATTTTGATAGCAATTAGTTTCTTTGTTATTTAGATCATTATGACAAATCAAACCTACAAAAAGAAAAGAACACAAAACCCCAAGCGACCAACCAAATTAAAAAAAAAACCAACCGAAACATCTAAGCAATTACAAGGGGAACTACTTTTTGTGTCCACACACGATGTTGCCAAAATTAATTAGTGTTGCTTACTCAGTGTATTTTTAATGTTCCCCCAAAAGATTCTTTTATCCTTCATCCAAACAGTACTACTATTCAAAGGAGTCATTGCCCCTCCTTCCTCAACTTTTTGGCCTTCTTGGGAAAACTTGCGAGCATTTTATCCTATTTTGCAGTGGGATAAAATGGTCTAACACTGATTTTTCACTTCTAATAAATTTGTTCCTGAATTTTGGTACATATAGTCATGTAATTTCTTGGAATCATAAATTAATTTAATTTTAAAAACACCAATTTTAAATTGTCAATGTACATACTGTAGGTATGTAACAATTAGACACAACTAAATTTAAAGAAAGAATGTTCTAAGAGGCCCATAAGGATCATCATTTCCAGTTCCCTATCTCAAGACTTCACCTACATTAATTCCAGCCAACGATTGTCCAATCTTTTCCAAAAATATTTACAATGGCCATATAATTGGACAAACAGGCCAAAACTCACCACTGCTTTTAGTACTATGTTAGTCTATAAATTCTCTACTACTGAAAAGTGGGGGGGAAAAATCCCCATCTTTATGGGGATAATATTTGTATTATTATGTTGCTTGCCAGCTCTATGAGAGAATGATATAACTATAAGTTTAGATAAACTATGTAATCAATACTTGCAGGTGAATTTTTGTGGCAAAAAAAAAGAGGAAGATGGAACTGAGTGAGTTAATACTGATGTAGTTTGGTCTGAAAGAAATAAGTAATTCATGTCCCAATCTAAAACCTTTTTAAAGTCAATAGAAAAAATGTGGAAGGTTGAAATGCTGCCAAGCATTCAGGCTGATAATTTAATCCACTTTTCACTTGAAAATTAGTTTTATTCATGTAAAATTCTTTTTCTCCCATAACATATGTACTTATTTTGTTTTGTCAGGGAGCAAAAATATGGAATAGTCATCAGGTACAATTTTCTTCCCTACTATAACTATTTTTGATTTCTGAAGAGAACATACATTTCTTTACCATGTAGAATTACTCTGAGCCAACTGTAAAGTTATATGCATTCTCACTATTGATAAGAAGTCATCCAAAAGATTTAGGGCCTTAACCCTCCCAAGCATATGAATAGCTTTTCTTCCACTCTGTTGACTTCATTAGGACTGCTTGCATCTTTCAGGCATAGCAGAGTAAGGATTATAATTTTTATGATGTTAAAAAATCACTTGTTAAGATATAACCAAGGCAGGCATTTCTAAATGTTAAGAAATCACGAAAATATGTCAATTATCCCCAGAATACAATACAGTAAAAACCCAGTGCAAATAAACCAGATTTAAATAGATATCCAATAAAATTAAATATTTTTCAATTTCAGCTTTTTCTGTTTTAGTATCATCTCATAAGGCAACATTTGTCTGTGTATCTTTTCTCATTAAAACTTTCTTCTCAATAACACGCTTCAGCCCTTGATTCTGATCTTGCCCAATGCCTCGGGTGAAGTCCTCCACCCATCAGTGCAAATAGGCATTGTGTCCCTGACTTCAGACCCAAAAATTCTTAATTGGAGCCCTGGCTACATGCAATTAAAAGATAAATTATTCTATTCAAGAGATCCATCCTTAATGTGCTGGTTATTTTATTTATCTGTATTGAAGCAGATAAAGCAAACATAATTGGTACTCATACTCTATAATGCTGTGTGTTCCTCTTGGCAATACACAGCGCCACTAAGAAAGATTTCATTACATTTTTTGGATTAATAAAGTAGGAAAAACAAATTAATCTTCAAAATTCCTGCCTTAAAAAAATACTTCTAGTGCCATTCCTGACTTTTCAGTAGGTTGCTCTAAATGTAAAACCAGAGATAAAAAATAGAAGTAAGAAAATATCTGGAAAGGGATCTGCTTCTATAATTTAGTATTCATTCATTTTAGTAATACAAGTAAAGTTTTTCAGTCACTTTAGAACATACTTCTAGATGTTATTTTAATTCACATTACTGTATCATTCACTTACACTTTACTATTAAAAGACAAGCATCAGAACATACTAGAAATACTTTCCGAATCAGCAGCTAATGAAAGATTCTAGAATTTTAAATAAATAAATTAAGTTCTTAGATATTTTTTTCAGAGGCCTTGTTGATTCCGTGTGGAGAGAATTTTGGGGCTTGACATATTAACATACAGCAGAATATATTAACTTGCAAATTAATGCAATATATTTACTCATCCCAGAGATGGAATGATACAGAAATCATCTTCTTACAACTCTGTCTATTACTAAAATGGTATGTCTTGAGACCAGTGTCCTTTCCAATCTAGTTATTCTGGCTTCATTGTTCATAATTTCAGTAATTGCATCATTCTAATTTTTTCAAGGTTATTTAGAGGACAGCAAAAGAAAAAATACAGGCACTGCTAAATTTTGCTTGTTTGGGACTGTGAGTACTATTGATTTTTACACACTGCTTTTATAACCTTACAGCATTTAGGTTGAAGGCAGAGGCAACACTAAAATCCTCACTATCAGTAAAGCGTGTATATATCTATTGTATGACTGTATTTTTATGTATGTGTATGTACATATATGTACACAGCTCACACCTTAGTAGTGAAGAAGAGAGCAAGAAACACTGTTTTCCTTTAGTGTCTGTCAATATTTTGTACTAAGGAACCTTGATCCTTCTTTGAAGCATCTAGTAATCAGTACTAGGGAAAACAGCCCCAACCAGCTATGGGTGATTTAGAGTAGTCCTACAGTAGCTTTCAATCTCCACACTAAGTGCATTCAACAGTGTGAAAATCGAAATAGTTAATATTCATGGCCATTTTATTATAATAATGACAATGGCCACACTTTACACTTCCGTATCTCATGTACTTCCAGTAATGGTATATGCTTTCTAATAGTGGTGAAAAAAGAGACCTCACACAAAACATAATTGAGTCAGCATCTCTGTGTACATAGGCAGAGACTGCAAACTTTAAATAAATTTTATTATGCCTACAGAAACATTCTCTTGGGTTAGACTAGGTATCTTATCTAACCACTTTACCTGGATTTTATTTTTCACATTAAAAATATATTTAGCAGTAGCTTTATGCAGTGTGGTTCAACATCACTTTATGCATTAGAGAGAAAAAAAAATCAGAATGGCTTGTGTAGTGTAAATTTATTAGGTTTTTTTTCACTTAATAATGCTGCCTTAATTTGGCATGATGTAATGAAGTAGTATTAGCTATCCCTAAAATATATGATACTTAAGGGGTAAAATTCTTACAATTCCTGTATAAAAACTATGCTGAAATATTTGTTTATGTTCCTTCTCTCATGCTGCAGTCTGAATGTAACAATAGATTCCTTATGAAGTCCTGAAGTATCAACATGACTAAGTCAATTGCACATCTAAATACATCTCTTGTGGGTATAGCACACTAAAATGTGGTTAGCTACTCCAGAAGTTTATGACATCATGCTTGTAACAACTAATCTTTCATTTAAAGTCTGTTTCAGCCAGATAGCTGGCTGAAATTTTAGCTACATGGGAAAAAACATACGACAGATCTTGAGAGACAAGATGCTTATTTTATAGTTGTGTGAAGATCACTGAAAATAAAGAGTTACATGTTTATATTCCATCATTTCAACTATTCCTTAAAGACTAAGTGGATGATGAAATTTTAATAACTAGGATTGCAAATAATATTAACAACTATGTAAAAAAGTAACATTCCTCTGTTTATCACTGAGAGTAATTGTAATAGAAATCCTAAATACAACTGAAAAGCTTTTCACAGGAACACTTCTGAGCATAACTCCCTGATGAACCAAAGTAGAAAGCTATACATTGCACCTTTACTTAAGAAGAATCTATATCTGCTGGTTTATTTTTCCCTCATGAAAATTCCAAGAGGATCTTTTTTTTTTTTCAAATACACTAGGAAAAATAAATTGTGTCCACACTGTGTCCTGTCTGCAGTTTCTTTTGATAACCACTTAAAATATGTGTAGCACTTCTGTCACTGTCTGGTGAGCTTTCCAGTGGCATGAAAGGCATATGTCGTTCAATTCAGTACAAGCTAATTTGCAGTAAGCTTTACTTGATACTTGATAAAAAGCTGATTTTTCAATGCAGGACATAGTCTGTACTTTTCTGCATTTCATTTTTACATACTGTACAAAATTTCTGAAGTGATTTAGCTCGTGAAAAAGAGCACAGATGTTTCACCACAGCATACTCTGTTGCACTTTCACTCTTGTTTCAATCTGCACCAATAAAGAGTCTGAGAGATGACAGAAATGGATAACTGGGTCAAGCTTCTGGTTTCTGTGTCCTTATAAACTGACTTCATGGAACAAAAAATTTTTGAGCTCCAAAAGCAAGATCAGAAAAAAAAAACAACTTTTCTCTTTGGATATCTCCTAGAGAATTTCATTATAGGTCTCTCAATGGAGTGAAAGCCTTTGATTTTGCCTTCCTGTTCAGGAAAGATGTAGAAAATTTCTGGGGATGGTGGCAAAATGAATGTACCCATAAAGGATTTATATCTTTGGAGCACTCGAGCAGAAATATGAAAAAGCTCAATTGTTTGTCTGGATGTATTGTTATAGGCCCTTCAAGAGAGACAGGCAGGGCAGGCGGAGCAGAGGGATTGGACTGTCCAGTGTTTGCATTAAAGGAAAAGCAAATAAAGCAGATGTTTTTGTGAGAGTTTGCTATAGATCAGCCAGGGTGATGCCACCAGTGTATTATTCTAAATGGAATTAATGGAAATCGCCAGAGCAGTTACCCTGATCCTTACGGGTGACCTCAAATTCCCAGAGGTTAACTGAGTCTGTCATACAGCAGACACAAAGAGGTCCAGGAAATTCCTGGAGCACATTAAGGAAAACGCTTAGGTACAGATACTAAAGGAGAGGAGTGGGAGGAGCGGAGTGATCTCTTTTCACAGTTATCTGGTGATAGGACACAAGGGAATGGTAAGGGAAATACAAGAAATATCAGGGGAAGATAAGACTAGATATTAGAAAAAATTCTTCTATGAGAGGCAGGTCAAGCACTAGAACAAGCAACACCGGAAGTGGCCCCAGGCCTGTTGGTGTTCAAGGAGGTGTTCAATTTACAGCTGCAATTTTTTACACAATTTTTTTTTGCACAATTTTGAGAATTTAGAAATTTTAAAAACTGCTCACTTCCAATCTGCACATCAATTAGAAGAGAAAAAAAATAACAATTATATATATAACACAGCAAATACTGACTAGAAGCAATGAACTTCACAGCATGTGATAATTAGTTCCAAAAGTACCTTTGCACATAACGTGTTTTGGATAGGACATTGTAATGGAATGTGGAGGACTAAACTAATGTCTATTATTCCAAAGCATCCATGGGCAAGACATACAATCCTTTTATTAAAGTTATCCGTCTCCATAAAGGGATTAAAATACCTGTGTCTAATTCTGTCCATCTAGTCCATCTAAGACCAGATGTTAACTCATACTGGCAGTTACGTTACAGAAGTAGCTTGTGTGAGGAAATGATACAAATTCAAGTACAGATTACTGCTTGCTAGAATTAGATGGCCTTTTCTATATATCATTTTGTATCATCTATACATGCCTTAAGGATTTGCTTTAGCATACTTTCAGTATTCTGGTCTTTGGTACTACAATATTCATATCTGTTATTTTTTGTTAGGTAGTTGCTATATGCATAGTTTTCATGTTCTGTTATTCAAAAAAACCCAGCAGACTAGTTTCTAATTTAATTCTCTGTGAGAAGTTATACAGACTACCACAGATACTTGAATGTGACTTGCATCACTAGATTTTAATGTCACTATCACAGAGATGTATTTGACATGCATTTTCATTTTTTCTATATACCTGAGCATCTCAGAATAATAGTGAATTTTCCAATAACATTAAGTTGTGTGTCTGTACAGATATAATCTTACAAACCACATATCTGTGGGAAGAAATATGTTAGAAAAGTGACTGAGAGCCAGCAGTTCTTGATTAATGTCATTTTCTCACGGCAGAACAGGACTTGTGCTTCTTATCATAATTAGTTAATTAGCACTACATAACTACTTTGTTGATGTCTACTCTGAGACCTCCACTTGCTCTCTTATAACTACATTTATATTTTTAGTTGTGGAGGAATTGGGAAAGTTACTGCACTGAACACACTTCTTTTTCTTTTCTTCACTTAATGTCCAAAGGATTCTTACTGTGTACCTCTAGCAGATAAGCTTATCCAAATACCTCTGCAGCCTCCAAGTCATCCCTGAGTCCATTTTCCCTTTTGTTTTTCATTGGATGTGCTCCTGCCTACTCTTAACTTATGAAGTCTAAATAAATTATTTAGATGCATATATCCCATTATTAACAGTGGATCTGATAGCAAACTCGAATACCATACCCACATGATTTTTTCTTAAAATTCTCTAAAAAATATCTCATTTTAGCATCTTTGCATCACTTACCATAGACTAAAAATGTATTTTGATGTTTTTGTCTTTGATTTCTACACTCTTATATTATACAGCATGTTCAGCTTCGTAAGTGCTCTCTTCAAAAAAGAAAGATAATGTCTTGATTTATATTAAGACCAGCACGGCCTAATGCATAGATGAAGGAACTAAGATTTGAGAGATCAAGGTTCTCAGTTTTTCACTGATCTGCCAAGTTTTGCAAGCTATGATCATAATATTCTTTTTAATTAAATGACAAAAATTCATTATGCTGTCTATTCAAATACAACCTGAACTGCATGGATAAACTTTCTCCTTGCAGAGATGTAGGGGTATGTTTGTAGTCACTTGAGTCAAGATCTGAAATCTGCTGAAGTTATCTCTTCATAGAGAAGGACAACATCCCTTCTCATTAACTCATGTGGGTTCTGAATCAAATCCTTAGTGTAACTTGTTATTTAACTTACTAGCTCTTTCAAGATGCAAGGAGTTTCCTGAGAATTAAAGAGTGATAAAGGGAAACTGATAAGAGATTTCCTTCGATATTATCATAAGGAGATGCCATTTGCTGAAATTATTTAAGTATCAGTCATAGAGTAATCTTTAAGACATTTTACCTTCAACTAATTCATTAAACTTTGAAAAATGTAAAGGTCTCTAAGAATACTAAAAGTGAAAAATAGAGCCCATGAAATATTCTCACCTTTTTTTTCCCCTCTCAAATGTCGACTGGAAGTTTTCCTCCTTCCAAATAATTATGGTTTGGTAATTCTTAATTCTTCAGTATTAGCAATATTTACTAGGTGGGTAGTGAGCAGCCAAACAGTAGGAGACCCTGAAACCAAAGACCAGCCTTTATGTACCCATTGAGGGCATGTTTAGGTTGTAAAGCCATTAGCCATTTTCAGTCTTAGAAATTTCTATCACCAACAATTTCACACAGGATCTGACCTGCTACTTGTACAGAAAAGGTCTGAAAATTTAACAGGAACAATCTGGTAAGCTACATGAACTGTCCTAGAAGTGCCACAGCATAGGAATGCTTAAGAGAGATGCAGAATTTATTTCAAAATTCTTCAGGATGATCTTATTTTTCATCATAGAGTTCTGGGTAGTTCTAGGCTTGAAAAAAGAAGAAAGCCAGTGTTTTGTCTCCAGTTTGGAAATATCCACAGGATACTTTCTGTTAATTTTTCACATGTGTAGTTGTCTGTTTGCTTTACAGTTCAAATTCTTCTAACAGTTGTAGTGGGTTGACTGGGGCATCCGCTGCCAAGTACCCACTGCTCTATCACTCTCCTCCTCAGCTGGGCAGCAGTGATATTAGTGTAAAAAAAGGCACACAGGGGGAGATAAGGACAGGGAGAGATCTCTCCCCAGTTATTGACAGGGACAAAACAGATTCAACTTGAAAAAAAAATTGTTTCATTTCCAGTTAAATCAGTGAGAATGAAAAATAAAAGCAAAATCTTAAAACACCTTCCCCCACCCCTCCCCTTTTCTCAGGCTCTTGATCTTCTCTGCCTCCTGCCCACAGAAGCATAGGGGGACAGGGAATGAGGGCTGTAGCCCGTGGGGGCTCTGGTCAGCTCATCACACATGGGGGATTCCCACAGGGTCACAGCCTTTTTCAGGCACTTCCACCTTCCAGACGCTGGAGGTGTAACCCTACTGCCTCGTGAAGGTATACATGGTATCCATTAATACAGCTCATGTGAATAGAATTAGGCATCACGATAAACTGTCCGGTGACATTTACACCATGTACACATACCACAGCTATCAGTGGAGGAGAAATAATGATTTATGACTTTTTCTCAAGAAATACAGTTCATCCTTTTTTCTCCCATTTTCAGAAGAATAAAATTTACTCATTTTCTAATCTAATCTAATCTAAACTAATCTAATCTTTGAAAAGAGCCTTCACTTTTCTTCTTAAACTTTTAAATGATGTTTTTTTCTTCTCCAGGTCATACACTGTGGATCAGTTGTTCCAGTTCTAAGTTTTGCCTTAAAGACAGCATTTAAAATTTGTCTCTGATATCCAGACTTCATATAAAGTATGCTCTTAGTGAGACTGTTTTATGATAAGAAACAACAGAACACTTAAGGATACTTCCAAAGTATTCCAAAGTGTAACCAAACAACCATAAGAAGACTATTTTTAGAACACATATTCCAGTTACATGCAATTTAAATTAAATTTAAATTTAAACTACAAAGTGTTACAGCTATTTATTATTCTCTCTGCATGAGCAATCCTCAAGTGTAAAAGTAGTTCCAAAACAGGTTAAATGAGAACTAAATAAATAATACTAAGCCAATTAGAAATGCAGCAAGTAAAAACCTTTCAATGTCAATAGAAACAAATGTTAAAATTTTTATTTAAGAGAATGAAATAAAGAAAGCAGAATTAATAACTCTGTAAAATGAGGTATAAGAAGAGACATGGAGAAAAAATTGACACATTATGTTTATGGGAAGTGAAGCTTCCATGCCAATTTAATAATAAAGAACTGTTAAAACTTAATAGGCTCTAAACAAGGAGATAAACATTAAAGTCTTGATTAAAGCATTTAATAATTGCACCCATAAATTATTAACTCAATAGTTAGTTTAAACATTTACTATATGAAAAAAAATTTGTAACCAATGCTAAGTTAAGCATTGTGCCTAGCATTCACTATTTGATTTTATGATCAAATTTATAATATGTATCTACCTGAATTTAATTACGTTGTTTCCTTAGACATGTGGGATAAGTGAAGATAGTAATGAGGCAAAAGATATACTGGACAGTCTCTACTTCACAGAAATTTGAGTACAAATTGACAAATGAATACTTTAATTGTTACAGTTCTAATTCTGTTGCTAAAAGAGAAGCATAGTAACATTAATTTGATAAAGATTAATGAATAGGTCAAACTAAGAAAATGGAAAAAACACATCAAGGTAATGTAATAGAAACTGACTGTAATTGAAACAGGCTGTTTAATGACTTGTTCTCAGAGGATTGTTTGTTTTTTTTACCGTTGCATCTTGGGGGTTTAAATCTATGTAATTTCAGATAGATTAAAAGAGTCTCACAAATTATTAGAAAGAAGTGGGCTGAATAGCAATAACACATAAGACCTTTTTGATACCAGCATTGTCTTTATATTGTTTTGTTTAGATGCCTTTCCAAGTCTAGAACATTTATTGAAGTGTGAGAATCTTTAGGTTGTCCCTACTGTTTGAGTTTCCCTTAGTTTGGAGTCAATAAATGCATTTAGAAAAGGGTAAAATAAATTTCAAGAAAGTATCCTTTACTCTTTCATCACTATTATCAAGCTCTAAATGATAGTCAAAACACTCCCTAACCCCTCCACTTCCTAAAGAGGGCTCTCTTTTTCTGCTGATTCTGAATAGTTTATAGTCACTTCTTGCAGAATTCCAGAAGTGCAAGTTATCACACCACTTTCCTATGATTGCTTACACTGTAATTTTTGGGCTTGACAATATTTTCGATTGGTGTAGATGCATTTTAGTTGTGTTGTCAATCCTGCCACCTTTTTAGGAGAAGAAAACTTAATTCCTGTGCGACTGTTCTTATGTGCTTCCATGGTTTCTAACACTTCAAAACCCACCCCTGCTGGACAAATTAGTACAAGGCAAATCAAATCTGCTAGTGTCCACTTGCACACCACTCTTGAATATTTTTGATCATCAGGCCTAGACAAATAGGGTGCACCTGTCTTATAGGGAGAAAAGGATCTTCCCTCAGGAGTTTACAGGCCTCATTAAAGGAGTTTTAAACTACATTTGAAGAGGAAAGGGGATAAAAACAGGTCCACTAGAAATAAGCCTGGGAGCACCATGATGATCAAAACTCATAAAATTCTCCCAGGGAGCAGTCTGATCAGGCTCAGATTCAGATCTGCTGTATTTTATTATTCTCTTTATCTGCTTCCTGTTTCTTCCTTCATCATTCCATGCAACTGGAACAACAGAGGAGAATTTTACATGTACTCCTGATCCCTCAACCAGTTAGTCTCAAGGTGCTGAATTTCCTTTTTGATTGCCCTTAGACTTCTTATTGCAATTTCATCACTGC
>WBND01000564.1:493836-530923 GCA_013398595.1 Tychaedon coryphoeus | reverse complement strand
TTAGATGGTGAGCAGTTGGCTACTGACCCCGTGGAGCATACTGATCAGCCAGAATTTGCTACAGAATTGGCCTGGGAACTTGATAGGAAAGCACTTCATCAGCACAGGTAATGTTAAAAACTGAAGACTAATTTGCAGATAAAATTTAATTTTCTTGTCTTTGCAGTTAATAAAATACAGTTTTTGTGTTACTGTAATCTGAATTGATTTTTAGAAACTTTCTTTTAGTTTTATCTACCATAATGTTGTGAAAAAATGTGCATAGCTGTCATTTGGTTTTACAAGTCTTACACCTTGTTGTAATATTATGACCATATTATCAAAGAAGTTAGGCTGTATTGTTTTTATTTGACACAGATACTTGCATTTGCCATGTGCTAGACATCTGTGCCATGAAGTAGTCAGATGCTTTACCCAAAAGTCTTCTCCACACAAGTACTGTCATTAAGATGCCCTTACAAGTGAAATTCAAATTTTGTGTGAAGCTTGGTGCTTATTTCTTTCATGTGGATGAGGTATTTATTTGTTACTAATGTCTTTTTAATAGTGCTTGAGACTCTGAGACACCAAAGCACTCTTCTTAAAAAATTAAACTACGTGTTCCTTCCCTCACTTAATGTTGACTTTTTATATGTTCAATATAAATTCAGTTTCTGACCTAATGACACTAGTTATATAACAAGTTTTGTATCATTGGCTTGCTGGAAACGTAGGAACTGTCTTTGAGAACTATTTTCAGGGATGCATTTTATATTTAATATTTCAACTGCATTACTTTTTCAGGCTCCAGCGTACACCTATCAAACTCCAGTGTTTTGCATTGGATCCTGTATCTTCAGCTAAAGAGAATATAGGTTATATTGTACTGGATTTAAGGGCTGCACATGAAAAGAAACAGGTGTGTTATGGGGTATAGAGATTTTAAAATTTGTTTTGACAACAATGCTATTACAGATAATATAATTTGGATTAAAGCACAGGCTCAACTTTTGAGTCCTGTTTTGGAGTATGATTGTGGGGAGAGGGATTTTCTTGCTTTTCTTAAGAGAAGAACTCTGAAAACCTGCAAATGAAAAAATACTGTTGGTACTAATCTTGCTTCTGAATTGAATAATTGGATCACTAGCAACCAATTAATCTACACAATCTAATTATTTTGTCAACTGGAAAGTTTTGTCTAAGCAATAGATGTGGAGCAATTGAATTGAGTCTCCATCATCAAATCATCTCTTAAGTTGGTTTTTTTCAGTGGGCCACCATGGAAAAAGATGTGTTAGGTGATCATTTCCAGCCCCTTAATACAGCATAGAGTAAGCACAACAAAGCTGTTTATATAAATTTAATTAGCTTGTATCAAGCTTGATCAAAACATAACTTTGATATGGGACATACAAGAAGCCTGGTATCTTATTTTGGCATCACTCTTCTAGAGAATTTTCAACTGCATACTGTGCAGTTGTGGACTTGAAGGTTTTCTAAATAAAGATTTATGATATATTTCTCTGTCTAACTTTTGAACTGTCTTAGTCAGTAGAAAAAACTCAGTATGTTCAGCTAGTTATCCAGTAACCATTCTATAGAATATTTTAGTACAATACTGTGCTAAATAGACCAAATTTTTAGAAATAAAAACCAAAGTGTATTTCTGTAGATGATGAAGTAGAAGTGCTAGATTAAGACTGAGTTTTATGTAATACTATTTTTTTCTGTGGTTTTTAAACACTTTTGTGTCTCATTTTTGTTTTTCACTATGTAGGCACCTAAATGGTATCCTTTGCTTAGTAACAAGTACCCTAAGTTTAAACCTGAAATACAAATTGGTGTTGCATTGGAGGCAGATTCAAAAGCACTAGTTGAAGATTTTAAAGCAAAGGAGGCACCCCCTAGAGAAGGGAAGGGTAAGTAACATGACATCACTCACTTTGAATTAAAAATCTTCCTGTGCCCGATGAGATACCACTTGTTGCAAATGTGCTGCTTTAAGTCTCAAGAGAATTTTAATTTCACAGCAGTTCCAGTGTAAATCCTTTACAGCTGATTAATGTACCCTGTGGTAGTAAGTTTTTCAAGGATTCTTTACTGTGGTAATTGTGTGACTTTTAGGGGTATTTAAAATGAGAATCAGGGGCTCATAGTTAACTCCCTTGGGTATTTGACTTGTATTTATGGGCTTTGGAAAGTTATGAAAGAACTAGAAAAATAACTTCTTTATAGAAGCTAAAGTTTCAGTAGTTTGGGCTTGGAACTGTAAAGTAGTAAAATGTCTCATTTATTGGGTAGGTTTGCTTCTATTTTGGTGGGCTCTTCTTCTAATCTTTAGACATTTAAATTATGTACTATTGTTAAGGTTTTTTTTTAGTAACATCTGCTTACTGTTGGGGCTCATTCCAATTCTGGATTCTCGTGTTCATTTTTCTCAAAAGAAATCAGTGAAATGTGTCAAAAATCTATTGGAAGGCAAATGTTAACACTAATCTGTACCTTTATGTGCTGTGTCTTCAAATCACTTTTTCATCTGTGATTTTTCTTTTTTTTTTTTAATGCAAGTTCACAGTTGTTAAAAAAATGAAAACAAGGTCTTAGAAACTTGATTTAAAGAGCACCAAAACAAAAACGTATTTCCATCTTGCCCTGATCTCTCACCCAAATGCCTGTCAACTTTTTGAAAAATGAGCCTTTTGGTATACATTACAATACATTGTGTTCTTGCCCTGAAGGTACATTTTCGCATTTTCTAAATCCGTCATCTATCTGCTGATGTTCTGTGGCTGTGATTTTGTAAAAGCACTGTGGTCAGTGGCAGGAAGTGTTTTACAAGCTTCTGGCCCAGAATTCACTGGCTTGGCTGCATTTCAAGATTAGTTAAGACAGGATTTATGCTTCAGTGTAAGGTAGCTTACTCCATTCTTTCAGGTTTATAACAAAACACAGGGAACTTTCCAAATTATAAAATTTGTTAAGGAGGAAAAGAACTATTGTAAATTATTCTTTAGTCTGCTCTAGTCATGTGGTCTTTGTGCCTGCAAGTTCTCCTATTCCTCATGACACTGGCAAAAAATAAAAGAAGACCCTTCTGCCTTTACTTGTCACTGTTTCCCATTTCATGCTTTCTGTGGTATAATAGCTACAAACAAATTTGCCAGCTTTTTGTTTTCTTTTATCATGTCAAAATTAGTCAATATCATATTTATGTAATGGGAAAAACAAACTTCTGAGTTTTTGCAGTTGTAAAGTTAATGTTCCAGGGATTGGGTATGACAATGCTGGATTACCTAGTTCTAGTCTAGTCAGATACTTTTCCCTTTAGTATTCTTATACCCTTTTTTTCTTTTCTGGCTTAAGTTGTCTAAAGCTTCTGCTATTTGAAATGGAGCATTTTTGTTCACAAAATGCTAACCTGAGGGCTGAACATGTTGAATTATTGGCACTATAGAACAGAAACTAACAAACCAGAATACAGTGTTTTATGCATTGAGGATTTCAGATGAAAAATCTTTAAATGAAACATTCTAAAGATCTGTGGTATGGCACACCATACTTGTTCTAATAGGTTGCATTATGCAGTTACTGTCGTGCATTTCCTTTAATGCACAGTAAAGAAACAGCATGGTATACTCTAGCCTAGTGAAATAAACTTCTAGTCACTTTAATGTTTCTCATTGTAATAAAAATAAGAACTAGAATTCTGTCTAGCATGGTGTTCAACATAACAGTTGTGAATGTAAGTTAATTTCAGAATTTTTGTAGCTGTTCTGAAGTATACCTAAGGACTTTTTTATGTTTTGGAAAACTTTGATACCAGGCATCAAAATCTTTATTTGTAATTTTTCTTTCCACATGTAATTTTCATGTGTAATGCTTAAAAATAAAATTGCAATTATATATCAGATTGCTGAAGGAATTATAAAGACCACTTGTCACTTATGTTTATTTCTTATCTCTTAGTACTCACCCTTTTTCCTGGACTAGACCCTAAAAGTATTGTGCCAGTCTTGAATGAAGAAGAGGGCTATCATCAAATTGGACCAGCAGAGTATTGCAGAGATCACTTTGTCTTATCTGTAACCATTGCATTTGCCACACAGTTGGAACAGGTCTGTTTCCTTGCTTTGTGTAGTTTTTAAGAAGTATTATCCTGCATTAGTATTTTCACTCTCCCATCCCTCATTTGTAATTAGTTTTTTTCTATTGTTTTCTAAGTTTATTTCAAGAAATAACCTTGTCCCATAGTGAATTTATATTAATTTTAAAACTTTTACGAAGTCCTTAACATGGCAG
This sequence comes from Tychaedon coryphoeus, assembly GCA_013398595.1. Lineage (NCBI taxonomy): Eukaryota > Metazoa > Chordata > Aves > Passeriformes > Muscicapidae > Tychaedon > Tychaedon coryphoeus. Next base: position 526,645 of record WBND01000564.1, on the reverse strand, counting down.
AAATATAATTCTCTGAAAGTGCTAAAGCTGTATTTACTTGACATTATGCAATCTGATTAAATGTATACTTCTCTACTACAATATAGTTTTAATACTTTGTGTATGGATAATACCAGTCTTCAACATGGTACCCATGCACTGGGGTAAAGTAGTTTTCAGGTATTTAAGAGAGTTCATATATTGCCTGAGGGAAGGACTTATTAGCTTGGATGAAGTGCCATGCTAATGGTTTTTTCAGCTTTAAACCTCAGCTGCTGTGTTTATGCTGTACTGACAGCATGATTTTAATTGGTCTAGAACTCATGGTGTAAGATGAAACTCTCTTCAGTCTTGTCATCTTTCTTTTTTCAGGGAAAATAATTTTCCACTTCAGAATTACAGGACCTTGAGAAGTAAAATTTATTGTGATCATTCTGGTGTGGCTTGTGCCTTTTTAGGCATTGGCCTCACTGCTGCAGTTGCCTGCAGGTTGAAGTAGCTGTTTGTGTGTCTTTTATTCAATCTCATAAATTATACAACAGTATCTAATCTGCATTATTTGTATTGGAAATATTTTATGGAAGCACAGCTTATTTCTGAGTATTTGTGCAGTACATACTCAGAAATAAGCTGTGCTTTCATAAAATATTTCCAATATAAATAATGTTGTTAATGATGTTATTAAATACAGTCTGTTAGAGCCCTTGGTGTTGTCAAGTCTTAAGGGGAATTCAGAATATTTTGCAAGTTGCTGTTATGCTTGCAAATTAAAGTTTGCTTTTTTACTTAAAAAAAAAAAAAGTAAAACATTTTTAATGTGAGTATCAATATAAAAAGTTACGTGTGGAGTGCAAGCTGGGATTGAGGTCAGCTGGTCACTTTAAGCTTCAATTTCCAATCTAATGCTTTCAGAAGGAAAGAGATACATTACTCTCTTCTGCATCTCTTTCAGTTAGTTCCTAGTACTATGAAGCTCCCTGATCGACAACCTGAATTTTTTTTCTACTACTCATTACTGGGAAATGATGTCACAAATGAACCTTTTACTGATTTAATTAATCCAAACTTCGAGCCAGAAAGAGCTTCAGTTCGAATACGTAGTACAGTAGAAATTCTTCAAGTTTATTTTTGTGCACAGTCAAAATTGCAGGTAAGTTGTAATTTCAAATGTGAATGAAAATAAATAATTAAAATTAAAGAAATAGAGTCTGTCTCAGGCTGTATCTATGAAGCATTTGTTTCCAAAGCTAAGATTGTATTATAGTATTTTGGCTCAAATATAAGTTGATTCTCTTGCTGTTATGAGGGAAACCATAGCAGCAAGTTTCCTTGCAATCTGGCAAGCTCAGGTGGAGTGCTGTCTTTTTAATTAGTTGCTATTACAGAAAGCTGGTTTACATGTAGTGTTGGTGAAATATGATCTTCCCAAAGAGCAAATGTGTCACTCTCAAGAGTTCTGGGCTTTGGGGCCTGCCCTGCAATCCGACCATCTGCAGCCCAGAGTCCTGTTTTGTACTACCTATGGTAATCCCATGCCAGCTGCTCAGGTCACTCTTGCCTAAGTTCTAAAATCACTGTCCTCAGCACTCTTTGTGAATAAGGGAGGTCTGTCTTTTTTCCCAGCTCTGTAGCCAAATGCTGTTTCTAAATACACAACAGACAGTTTTGGGCTGTTACGGGATATTGCTTATCTTTAGCCTTGCCTTTAAATAGGGGACATGATTTAGTGGTGGGTTAGCATTGTTAGGTTAACAGCTGGACTCAGCAGTCTTAAGGGTCTTTTCCAAACTAAATCAATCTATGATTCTAAATATCAGGTGGTACTCAGAGTGTTTATGGCCATCTGTGCATGGCTCAAACTAATTACAAAACAAGAGACTGCTTCATTGAGTGAGGGTGGTGTAAGGTTTCTGATAATGTAGCTGGTAAATAAGACAGTATTAGTTATACAGAATATGTGGGTCTAGAACCTTTTAAAGTTATTTTTCTTTAAGTTTATACACTCCATTCTAGGGTTTTTATGCAGGGTGATTTAAGAATGCTTTTATTTAAATCTTGTGTTGTTTCAGGGTTTTTTTTTACTTCAACTGTAAATATTTTTGAAGCAACATGTGCCCTGGTGTCTTTGGAATTTATTCTAACTCTACAGTCTTAAAGCAGAGTGTTTAATACAGCATATACGATACATGTGTGCATATATGGAGAATTATGCATGTTTGCATCATGTATAAAGAACAACTTTTTGAACTAAAATTCTTGTGTGGTCAGATCCACATTTTGATTTACAGTTTTCTTTGACTTCTCACTTGGCATCTTAAATCTTTGGATGTCGGGTCAGAGTACTGTGTTCTGATTCTTAACTTCAATATATTTTTCCAAAAATGAAGACTTTGGTTGTAAAAGGTGCTAGTTGCCAGACTAGGGTATGTGTATAAATGTATTGTATGGCTGTATTTGTATGTATGTATGTGTATAAATATACACCTAGGTATGTTTACTGACAGCTCACCCTTTCAGCACAGTTTTCCTTAAGTGCAGTAAATATTAAGGATGAAATTAGTGTTCTGATCTGCTAAATCAAAATTGAAGTTACTCTTATTTGGGAAAAAGCAAGTTAGTATTTAAGTTTCAAAGAGTAACTTTGAGGGAAATAGATTACCTTAGTGTGTCTTGGTTTTTTTAAAATCCATCTTTCCCTTGTATATATAAATATTAAGCTGAGTAAGGAAAAAACAGTTGAGTCAAGTTTTCAAATAATTATATTTACCAGGAATTAAAACCAGAGTTACTTAATTCCAAAAAAAACCTTGCTACTTAAGTGGTGTCTAAATATATGCCCAAAGCCTTGAAGTAACCTTTTTTTATTACATTGCAGTCATGCATTTTATATTTCTATACATTAAGGGCAAGAATCTGTGCTGTGTTTAGAAGCCAGAGTTCTCAATTTATCCTAGAGAAGGAATGATGTGGCAGGTCCTCAGAAGGGCAGTGATTTGCTGCTGCCCTGTCAGTGAGCAAATCCCACCTGCTCAAAACTGACATTTCACAGCTGTTCTTATTCTCAGCGTGCAGGGACTAGGCTAGGGATGATAACTTATTGTATTTATGCTACCTTTAGTGGAGGGTGTACAGAGTTCCAGTGCAAATCACGTATACCAGTTACTTTCTAGTGCCTTTGTGTGTGTGCAGATCCATCTTTGCTGCGGGGACCACTCTCTTGGAAGCACTGAAGTTCCCCTGTCTGGACTACTAAAGAAAGGAAATGTGGAGATTGACCAACACCCTGTGGCAATAGAAGGACCATTTGTTCTTGTTCCACCAAATAGAGCTAAACAGAAACTGTCACAACTGCCTTTGGATCTGGCTCCTACTGTTGGGGTATCTGTAATTCTTCAAAGGGAGAGCTTGACTACCCAGGTATGTCTTAACCCATTCACTGTTGGTTTAGACACTGTTGCACAATTTCATGTTAAAAAAATTATTGGTGTTTTTTAATCACGTTTGACTGATTTTTGTGTTAAAAAAAACAAACCTGAAAGAATTAATTGCTTTATATGACTAATCCTTCCATTGGCATTCTTCTGTGTCTGAAAAATAATCTTATACTATGAAATGTCATAGACAGAATTTTTCAATGCAAGCCATGATTAATAAGAAAACTATAATTTCATTCAGCCTTTGATTCCCTTAAATGCTGCAACTGAGCCCAAACAGCCACAGGAGAAAGAGTTTTCTCCTGTTAGTGGAAAAGCAGAAAGCCAGCAGCAGAGATCCCAGAATGTCCCATCTCAAGCTGACAAATGTTCTTCAAAAGAAGATGTAGCAACAGAAAGTGAAGTGGAACGTCTTAAGTTTGAAAACGGCACAAAACCAAGGAAAAGGGGTATGTGTTATATAATTTTTTGCCCAGTTGCCAGGTGTGGTTCTTGAATCATGTACTACTCCTTTCTAGTATATTCATGAAGTACTAATCATTTCTGGTGATAAATTTCAATCAAGTCAGAATTATTCGCGTAAAACAAATAACAGAAGGGTGATAGATGTTGTGATTTGAACATGATTGCAGTAAAATACACTTGCAAGAGCCAGATTAGGGTTTCGGGGGTGTGTAGATTACAAGTGATGTGAATGGTCATCAGCTTCAAAAATCCTAACAAAAGTTTTTGGAATTTCATGAGGTTGTGAATAAGGTGGTGTAGAGCAAATCCTATGAAAAAAATGAACTTGTTAATAAGACGAAATGGTCTAATGTTAATTTATTCAATAGAAAAGCAGGGCTAATATGGGATTTTTAAGTTTTATAAGAGATTTACTATGTGGGTAATAATTTGTGGTGACAAATGTTTGTATGGTACAGATTCCTGGACAAAACCAAGCAACTGGGTAATTCTGTTTGGTTTTATATGATCCTTTTGTTTGGACTTGGTAGCCCATGCCCTAGGAGGACTTATTTCTGGTTTGGGAACTGAGTAATGGAAAAGTGGAAGAGGAACAGAGATAAGAAGTACTGTCACAGAATAAATCTCAAAAAAATGTTGTTTTGCTAAACCACATGAATTTTACATATTATTGAACGTGAATCTTCTTAAGAGATGGTTTATGAATGAAGTGGAATTATTTTTTTTTTTTCTAATGACATTTGTATTTCTGATCTTTTGAGATTCATCTTAAAGGCACACAGTTCTGTAGAAGAAATTCTGTGTCCTGGAATGGCTCTCAGGATATGTCTGCTAATTCAGCCAAATTTTCTTTTAATCCTAACTGATACTTTCTAAGCAAGGATTAAGTCCTTTATATGGAATGTAAAAAAAAAAAAAGTATTGTGAACCCCACAGATGGTTTGAATCTCTGGTTAGGAAATTCAGGATTGTGCTTTTTTATTAATAGTAGTAGTAATATTACAATTCAGTTTTGCTAAGATGTAAAACATGTCATTTCACATTTGTCTTTCAGGGCTGGTGGCTGGCTGCCCTCAAGAGGTTAACAAACAGTCTTTTGAAGAGCTTCCAGCTTTGAAGTCACAGAGCAGACCAAAGTCACCTCCATTAGATCTGCAAAATCCCAGTAAGGCAAAATTTATTGAATTTAGTACATTAAATGAAATTTGACTATAGTACCAACAGTAAACTGTATGTACTTTTTGTGTTGTGAGGATCTTAAAATTCCACTCAGCCACTTCTTTGCACTGAGCGATCTACTGACATTTTACCTGAATCACTTAAAATTGTTTTAATTCATACGCTGTGTTAACTAGCTGATGTTGAAATATTACTGCATTTTTCTTTTTTGTAACGTTAATATTAATGCAAAGAAAACACTTAGAAAAAGGAGGGAAGAATAAAGTCAATGCTAGTAATGATGTATTTCTTTAAAAATTACAAAAGTGGAAATGTTTTAAATAATTATGAAGGAAGTATCAGAACAAGTAGCACTCACAAGAGGCAGTTTAGTTCTTATCTGACACTTTAATTCCCTCTTTTTTAGGGGCTTGGTAGCCCAAATAGTCCTTAAAGACTTAAACAAAATGTCCTGAATATTTTTCAAGAACACCTTTTGGAGATATGTGAAACTTGTAGTTTGATGTTTTACTGTCTGAATCGGATCTCAGCGTAAGGATGTGAGATGTGCCTGGATGCAATTGGGCCGTTGCTTTTGCTTCCTAAATTGTTAAATGCATGTCAGAGTATGTGTGTTCTTTGACAGAAGCAGATGTGCTTTGCACATTCTAGTTTGCTTCAATAGCTAAACCTCAGCTTGGGGCCACTGTAATTGATCTGTTAATCTGTCTTTGCAACTCCCCTAAAGGAGTTAGTAAATTTTAAAAAAACCCTGAATTGCTAAAAATATTTTTTCCTATGCAGGCCTTCATGTTGGCTAGGAGCAATTAATATAAACTGAAGTCTTATGGCATCTTTCTGAAGAATTTAGTATCTTTGATCTTGGTATAAACTTTATTCAGCAAGTTAAACTTACATAGTTTCAGAGATTAATAAAGAAAGGAAAAATATTATGATTCTATTAGATTTAAAGTATATTGGGGCTTTGGTGGTTTTTTCTTGGAAGTCATAATTTACAGAAGGAGTGGTTATTTTTCACAGTATTCATTTATTTTATGAGGAATAGAAATCTCTTAAGGAAGCAACTTATCTACTTGCATTTAAAATGTGACACTGATCTTTGATATATTTTGGTTTTTTTGGGCAGAACAAGTTTAAGAAATGCACATGAATTCTCTTTTGTGTTTTTCAGCTGATAGGGGTCCAGTAGCTATATCTCAGCCGAACCCTGTGGGTGTGTCCAGTTCTTCTGAGCCTGTGTCAGCACAGAAAATTGTCATTCCAGCAGCCTCTCACCATTTTTGCTTTTCAATAGACTTAAGAAGTATACGTGGTCTGGAAGTTGGTTTTCCAATAAATTGCATGTTAAGGTACAATTTATTTTTACTATTCTTGGTAAATACAAAGCCTTCATAATCTGAATGATTGCTGGCATTATGCTTCTCTCCTTCTTCATGCCTTTTACGTATTATTTTATGATTTTCAGTTGCAAAATACTTTAGAATGTTCATCTGCCTTATCACTAAACTGAGCATTAAAGATACTTTGTAAAGCTTTACCTTTTACTGTAACTGGTATTAAATGTCATTTAAATGTCTGAGCTCAGACAACAAGAAACATCAGTCTTGAAACAAAGAGAAGAATTACTTTTCATGTTACTTTCTGGCTATATTTCCAGCTGATCAATGAAGTGATTTATTTATTTTGTTTTTTTCTTTTTTTTTTCCTTAGTTTTCCAAATTCCACCAAGANATCCAGCCCTGCCCTCTGGCAGTGGGAGCCATTCCCTGTGTCCTGTCCCTCCATCCCTTGTCCCCAGCCCCTCTCCAGCTCTCCTGGAGCCCCTTTAGGACTGCCAGGGGCTCTGAGCTCTCCCTGGAGCTTCTCCTCTCCAGCTGAGCACCCCCAGCTCTCCCAGCCTGCCTCCAGAGCAGAGGGGCTCCAGCCCTGCAGCATCTCCTGGTGCCTCTGCATTTGCTCTGCCTCTTTTCTGGCAGAGTTTGATTCATACAGTTTTAACTGGGAAGTCTAGTTGTGGTTGTGGTTCTTGGGGTTTAAATTTTGTCAGAACAAGCTTGAAGAGGTGTGGATAGGATGTAGGGGGTGGAATGTTTTAAAATACCGCTAATACGGAATGCATCATTAATAAGTCTTTCCATATAGGCTACATTACTAAATAGTATGTGGAAAGCAACATACGGGGTTCTGCAACATTTCAAGAATTAATTTGTTTCAGAACAGTAACAACACATAGGTTTGTTTTAGTTTCATACACTTGACTTTTTATAGTCAGTGATGAACATGGCTGGAGGCTGAAGAGGAGGAACATCCAGGCAGATAAATATTAAGAAAAATTGCAAGGTAAAAAATTGCATATTCACTGTAGATTGGAAACATTATTTTATTCCAGTCTAAACAAGCTCTTTCCACAGCTCTCCACAAAAGGGGAAGAATGCAATTTTTATATATAGAGGCATCATTTGATGCAGCTTTTTATTTTTTTTAGGAACTTAGCTAACAGCTGGCATCATCAGTTTGAACAAAATGAGGTTTAGGAGGCTCATGGCCTGCCCTTTGCAGTTTATCATGCACTGAAATGTGCTGGTAGAGTAGTTTCAGGCATATTTTAAGTTGTATTTGTAAAATGATTTGACTTACCTTTTAGTCAATTAAACTGTAGAAATGAAAAGCTAACGAAATTTTATAATGGTTGTGACACTGTGTATATGTATACCTAGTTATCAGTTTCTGCATGTTGATCTCGTCTGAACTATAGTTATAGGTGTTCTCAAGTAACAATCTACGCGTGAATATAAGTTTTTCTTCTGTTTGCTCTGTTACATAATTGCAGAGTTCTAGTAAAATATTAATTCATCTGGTTGTGAACATACAGGTTATTAAAATTTGTTTTGTCAAAGCAACAGTCAATATAAGAAAGCTGGATCATCCCTGAAATGGAAACATGAATACTTGAGAACTAAGTTCTACTGCTCTATGTACAAGTATAAATTTCTCAGACTTGGATACCAGTCATGCTTTAGTAAATGATGTCTAAACTGGTTTTCCTGTTGCAGAAGGTATAAGAAAAGTTTTCTATTTATAGAGTTATTATTTTTGTTACTGTTTTTATTAGGTACTCGTACCCATTTTTTGGCAGTGCAGCACCTATTATGACAAGTCCACCTGTAGAAGTTAGAAAGAACATGGAAGTCTTTCTTCCAAAGTCATATTGTGCATTTGACTTTGCAACTATACCTCATCAGCTTCAAGATACATTCTTCAGGTGGTAATTTGCAATTTTTTATCTTGATTATGTATTGCTAGATTTTGTTGTAAATGCAGTTACATTAAGATTATCAATTCTAGAATTTAGTAAATAATTCAAGGGCTAGTGCAAATAAGTATTTAATAGCCTGTTCTTCCAGTTTCTCTGTTAATTACATTTAAAGTCAGGAATTCTATAGTTCTTGATTTTATTTCTTGCATAATTAGATATTGTTGCTTACAGAAACAAAACTTTAAAAGTAAAGGTTGATGGCATCATTTTTGACTGTAATTTTTTTCTTTTTAATGTGCAATGACTCTATGACATCTTTGAAAATATAGCAGGTATCTGGAAACCAGCTCATGGTGTTGAGGGCTGTAAAACAGTTCTCACAGTAGTTCCACCAGCTTTCAATAAAAGATTAAGATGTAAAAAAATAGCCTTATTTTGAAAGTAGGAGTGGAGGGAAATGTATTTAGAGTGACAGTGGCTAAAATTAATTTGTAAGTATTTATAAATGAAGGTGATGAAGTTGTGTTAACATTATTCTGTTAGCCACTTTCACCATAAGTTTTAGTTCTTAGTAATTGAAGAAAGGAATGATAATCTGACTGAACCAGGTGATTGAGAAGATACAAAGTCAGTCAGTCTTATTCCTCTAAGCGAAAGGCAGTAAAACCAACTCATTGTTTGACATTTGCAACCATCACGGATTTAAGAAGTTACTTTTTGAACATGAGGTTCTTCTGAATTAGAATGCTTCCTCTTTCATTTTGATGCCTGACAGATAATTTCTTTGTTTCAGATTGCCTCTGCTAGTTGAATTGTGGCACAAGGATAAAATGGCCAAAGACTTACTTCTGGGAGTGGCAAGGCTTCAGCTTTCAAATGTTTTGGCTTCAGAAAAAATACGCTTCTTGAGTGGGAATGGTGAACAATGCTGGCGTCAGACTTGTAATGAAACAGTCAGTTTCACAGCAGCCCAAGGGTAAAACTATTTAAAAAATACTTAACTCTGTAACAAGTTTTCGAAAGTTGTTTATTTAGTATTTCTCTGAAAAAGAGCAAGCTTTTCCTGCTTACCTTTTTGAATAGGTAAACAGGCTGCAGAGTACTGCAGTATGCAGAGTGGGGAATAGGCATCCAAGAGATCAAAAGCTAAATTGCCGCTTCACGTTGGGCAATGTCCACGCTCCTACCAAAGTCATTGTAGTAAACCTTTATATAATCATGATTCTGGGTAAATTAAACTTCACAGACAGATTAAGAAATAATTAATTGGAAAAAAATGTTATTGAGGCACTTCCTTAAGTAAGTTACTCAATTATAGGAAGAGTTGTTATTCCACAAAATAGTTAACATTGTTTGTCCATAATATGCTTTTAGATGCAATTGACTTGAGTGAAAGTTAGAAAGACAGATACACCCAGAGAATGGAGACATCTCTTATTTTCAGTATAGTAGCAGGTGTTTCAGCCTGTGTACATCAGAAGGAGCAGTATTAACTAATATTCTGTCTGAAGACAGGTGTTCATTTATGTAGAGCAGTGATAGGGTTATATATATATATTTGTGTATACATGTATAAAAAAAATAGTTGCTTCTGTCCTGTGTCATTGTTGAAGATAAAGTGTTCACAATCAGTCTCTAGACCCTCATCTTTTCTGTGTGATGATAGAACTTGATTATGCACTTAAAAATAAACGCAAATGCTATTGAGACGGAGGTCAGTTTTAAACTGCTAATGCAACAGATTTTTTTAAAAGTATGTTGTATTTAACTCGCAGGAAATTTCATGTTAGTGACTGATGTCCCCCTCCTCCTCCCAACTTAATAGAAAATTGACCTCTGGCTTTGTGTAAACTTCAATGGAAAAGCCAGACCTGATTCTGTGAAGAGTTGCTTTAAGGTCTCACTATAAGCTTTATACTTTTACAATTCTTTAACTGAAACCTGGTTTTGCACAAAACATAACCACTAGATGGCATTCTCAAAATGTAATCAGGTCTGTGTTTTACTGAACTGACCCCTTCTTATCCTTGCTTTTGTTAGTGTAACCTTCTTTTTACACTGGTATGTTCAACAGACTTGTTGAGTCAATTACTCAGATTTCTTATGGCCACTAATACAAATCTTGTTTTCTTTTTTAGTTAGTGGCTGATGGGAAGAATTCAATGCTGCAATTTATTTTAAGTGAAGTACAAGCATTTATTGGTTTTTTTTCCTTTGCAAATAACTGCAGAAGGCTGCACCCTTTTAAAAAGTGTTTTAATGCTGTCTATCTATATTTGCTGAAAGTCAATTTCTATGAAAACTTTAGCCGTGGTTAATTCCTTCAACATCTTGTTGCTTGATGTGTTCTGCAGCTTCCAGATGACAAGTGATTGTGTAATTTGCCTTACTGAGTTATCACTGAAATCAGAGGTTTTCTTTTGAGCAAGGTCTACACTGCAGTGTACTTTCATGTGAAACTTTTGATGATTTAAAGTTACAGAAAGTCTGTATGTTCCTTAATACCTTTCTGTGCAAAAAACTGGCTTTGTTTGCTACATTTTGACTGTGATTAGAGATGATGCAGTTGGAAACAAGTTGTTATATGCAGAAACCTCACCTGCTTTTAAATTAATTTATTAGAGTATCTGTTACCTAGGCATTGTTTCACTGTACAAGGGCAGTTAGAAATTTTAGGCTCTAAGTGATTTAAAATTGCCAGTTCCCTGTGCTGAAGCTTCCAGAAATGTGGTTTTTAGTAATCCAAGGACAAATTATATGCTGAGATACTTACATTGTGGATAGCTAGAAGGTTACTGTTAAAGTCTAAATAAAGAAAGCTGATGAAATTTAATGAGTGTCTTAAGTTGAAGTCAGCAGCAATGCCTGTATACTAACAGCTATATCATTAGAAAGATTTAAGACTGTAGATATAATTTTGGATTATTCCCTTGTTGCAGGGATGTGTTGATTATAGTAATCTGTTAATTAAGTAGGTTTCCAATGACAAGTTATCTGTTTAAGTCAGAAAGCTTGCCGCACATTCACAAACTAGGCCCTAACAACAACATAAATAGAAAAGCTTGTGTGGATTCTGACATAGGCAACTGTTTAGAGATTCCAAACTTGCACAGAACAACTTCAGCTTTGCTGTTTTGTGTATTGTCTTATAACTCTCTTTCTGTATCTTTAGGCAGTTTTAATTAAAATAACATTCTAATGCTATTTATAGGTCAGGCAGCAGAATAGCAGAGCTTTCGTATGTCATCACCTTGGAAGACTATGGACTTGTCAAAGTGCAAGAAGTTATGCTGTCAGATTCTTCTCAAGTAAATTTTATATAAATCCTTTCTTTTTCCTTTGAACATATCTTTGAAAAGTTGAGGTTCCAATGAAAATCCACTCTTATTATGTCAGGATATAGGTGCTTGTCTACAACGGCATGTCCCTCACACTCAGCCTCGCCGTGCCCCAGGAGACCATGCAGAACCTCGAGAAACGTTGGAATACAAAGCAGCACTGGAGTTAGAAATGTGGAAGGAAATGCAAGAGGACATTTTTGAAAATCAGGTTTTTACTCTTTTATTACCCAAATTACGTGATTGCCAGAGAAGGTTTAGCAGAATTGGTCCAGGGAACAGCATCAATTGTATTTTACTTTACCGTTTCAAGTAAGAACTAAATTTTACTCATACAGAATATTAAACCTTCAGATGTAAACTACCCCATCCACAAATTCTGTGCTCTTAAGGAAGAAGGTTAATTCTTAAGTAAGCAAAGAAGGTGCTAGGTTTGAACTGCAGAATACCATCTTCGATTTCCCATTACTCTTTATAAAGTGCAATGGATTCAAGATTCAAGCTGTTGATGTTAAGTATTAATTCTGTTATTCCTTTAGTTGCGTCTAAAACCATTGCTGTCTACTCTTGAAGTCATTCAAGGTGTTTTTATTTACATGCTTTTTTTTAAAAGGCAGTGAAAATCTAGTACCTCTTGTTTGGGTATTTTTCTCAAGCATGCATTTATTTTGCATTTTGTACTTCAGTGTAAGAAATCTTTCAGTATCAGAATCATATCTTGAGCTGTACAGGTCAGCTTACAAAACTCTTGCTTCAAGAGTCTGCTAGGTCTGCTAGTACTCTAAAGGTGCGCTTCCAACAGTTTTGATCTGGTTTGGGGGTTTTGTTTCTCTTTTTTTCATTTAAAAGCTTAAAAAGAAAGAAATGGTTCATATGCAAGCCCTTGCAGAGGAATGGAAGAAAAGAGATAGAGAGAGAGAGGCATTAGTGAAGAAAAAGGTAAGGAAATTCCTCCTTATACTTGCAAAAAGTCTAAATTGTTAAAAATTTAACAGGACATTTGGTAATATGTAACAAAGGATCTGTAGTTGGCCGTTTCACCTATTGATGTGCATACATCTAGTCTACAACAGTGCAAAAGAATTAAAAGTAGTCTTTAATCATAGAATATTTGTTAGAAGTTTCCTTGAGTTATCTTGCTGTGTTTGGGAGCTCTTTATATGCATTTTGCTTGCCTGGTCGAAAAGCTCTTCTATGGCCTGGCTGTGTATGACAACCCATTAGCCTGTACTGAGTTAGAAGGATTCTCCATTGCAAGTTCTTAATTAAGAGCTGGTGATTTGTTTTATATGGAAATTTCTAAATAAAAACTATCAGTATTTTCTATTTTTTCCCTCCTTTGTTTAGGTATCAGAATATAATGTTTTGGAAGAGCAGCTTCAGAAAACCCTGAGAGATTTGGATAAGCGAGAGCGACAGCTTTTTAGTGCTGAATCAGAGGTAAAAACTGTTCATATTAAACAATGTAGTTGCATTAGCTACTTCTATAAGGTTTGAGTTTTCACATAGTGACAACTGTGCTCTATGTGTTAGATATTAAATAGCCAGATTCATAGTGATGTGTAGATGAGCACTAGTAATTAAGTCAAGTTTTGTTACAACTACATTTTTTACTGAAATAGAAATACAGTGAACTTGTAAATGGGTTGCTAGAATTACATAACTGTAAACCTTCTGTTCTTGACAGAATTAGTGCCAGTGCAGACATTTATGTAACATCAGCATGTCTCAATTTTAAGTTTAGCACTGTCAGGTAAGTATTCACCTGAGGCACACAAGAGTGCCTCACTTCAAAAAGTAATTGCTAGATTAATTGTTGAAATAAGAGAAGGTGACAAGGAGATCTGGGAGAAACTTCAGATTATCCAACATTTTCACAGTTCCTGTATCTGTTTATTTTTTTTAATAGTGACAGGGTCAAAGAGGATGCAGGAGAAACCAGTAACTACCACTGTACTGAACACCCCCAATCTGAGGAAGTGAAGTGTGACTTGAGAGGTGCTGGTCATATGAAAAGAGAAAATAAACTGCCTATTCTTGTATTTCAGAACAAACTCAAAATGATGTAGCTAAAACACTGTGATGTTTTAGCTGTCCAACAAACTTGATCTTCCCTCCTTGCAAATCAGATTAATTTTTCTAGCCTACTAATCCCTTCTGTGCTTGTAACAAAATTGAGAATTCCCAACACAGAACTGGCTTGCTGAGCCTGTCCTCTTCAGTACTCAGACTATCTGTACCTCAAGGTGCAGTTTGTGCTGTAAATAATGTTTTGACTTTACCATCTGTGCAAGAAAAATCTGGTGCTCAGGTTTGGCGAAGTGCATTTCAGCCTGAGTAGAAGTAGTTATTTTGAATCTCATGTATATTTCTCTAAAACTTTCTCAAAGGTTAGTGAGATTCTAGCCTGAGAGCTAGATATGATAAAAATCAGTGGATTCAAAAAACATCTGGTCAAACTGATGTAGTGTTCCACTAGCAATTACACAGTTTGAGAAATGGGCCATTGGAGAAGTTTCTATTCTGTTAGCAGTTATTTGGGACAGTAGCATCTTTCTAAACTGTTCAAACATGTCAAGGATTGTTCCTCTGTGTAGCTTGATGAGAAATTATCACAATATGCTCAGTTTGAACTGTGCAGTCTCGCTGACCTAAAGACATTTTGGCTGTAGCTGTGACTTTCACAGTCTCTGCAGTGAATTGAAGTTGTTAGCTTTCCACTTTGTAGTAGGAAGGTAGATGTGAAACCTACCCTGAGCAATCATGTAGAATGTAAGAAGAGCTCCAGAGAGCTCTGTTTTTACAGTAGTCAAGCAAGGTTATATTTGTAGCTCAAATAATAATGAACATTTGAACAATGGAAATTTTATTGTTTAATTTCAGAAATTAATGACAGTTTTTCTGTTGTGAATAGCAGTAACAGTTGTAAGAGATTTTCAAGTTAAACTCTCACTCCTATGGATTAATCTAAATGTCTCTTTTTAAGCTTCAAAGAGTAAAGAAGGAGCTGCAAGCAGAGCATGAACGAAATCTGCAAGTGCTTCAGGATTCTGTGCGTCGAGCCAGGGAGGAATGTGCACACCAGCTAGAGCTAGAAAGGTCAAAAATTAAACAACTGGAAGAAGACAAGCTTCGCTTACATCAGCAGGTAAGTACACTTATTTTTTTCTAATAAAAGTGAGCATTTTTCTATGTATATTGAGTTAAGCAGTGTTAGGAGGCAATTGTATTGTGGCAACTTTGTAAGAAACATTTTATTTAAATTGGGGAGCTCTATGCTGAGATCTATCCATGTCTGTCTAGCTCAGTTGTATGGCCAGTTGGCAGTGCAGTACTTGTAATAATTTTTTCAACACTGAAAATAAAGTTTCATTTAAAAACATCCATTGCTTGAAGAACCTGAACAGCACTGTACATTTCAGTAACTTAAAAAATTGTTGGTAACTAACATCAAAGTAGTTTGACTGCGCAGTTAGTTTTATTCTTCTATTGCAAAAGAGTAGTTATAGTATCCTTATTGGGACAGAGGGGGAAACTCTTGTTATTATAGTCTTCTATTCTGAGAGTAGTACTTTCTAAACAGAAAATTTAGACTGTGTTCTGTTGTCCCGTAAGATGACTTTGGCACTAACAACAAGGGTAGTCTAATTATTTTTCCTGACTATAAAATAAACTGTAGAAGTATTTATATTTTTTTAGCTGTTACAGCATTAGACACTTAATTTGTTATTATGTAGATTAAATCTTACTTATGCCTAAGTGTTCTGAAAACTACTTTGTTTGTGTAGATTAATTGCTTGCTTTGGTGTTTTTCATGTCTGATAAGTGATAGTGATAATCCCATATTAGCTTCCCCTGTTTGAAGAATTGTGTCAGCCAAAGCCACATTTTTGCATTTAGGAAGAGTTGTGATCAATTTTCATGTGTTTTTTAGTTCTGTGTTAAACACTAATATTAACATACTTGTTTTCTTGTTAGCATATATTAACCTCAGTACTTTTTAAAAATGAAGCTGATACAAAAATGTTACTAACCTCAAAGATACTCCTTTTGACTGTGCTACTCAGGCAGTTCACTGATGAGATGAACAGTTTCAAACTTCAGAATGCAGTCCTCTTCAAAGTGATAGGTGGATCACTTTTGCATTTTATGTGTTGTTGGTAGTTACCAGTCCAGACACGACAGCCAGTAGTTCCTTTTGCTCTAGTGGCCAAATGCCATCAGCTAGTGTTCTTATTTCAAATTCATTCTTTCAGCTCCCACTGACCATTTTTAGCTTCAACACACCTTTTCTAAATAAAACATCACAATCACATTATTTTTCCTATTCAGAACAGACATGCAGTTGTCAGACCAAAGATCATTTAGCTCAGTATTATGGAGCAGCAGTGGCTGGATTTAGAGGATGAGAAAATAAGAAGTGAGACGGTGGAAAAAATGCAATTTTGGTATATCCAGCAATACCATCAAGGGTTATATGTACTCTTTGCCAGAGTACTTACTAGCCATCAATGAAAGTTTTCTTCATGACCTCATATGATTCCTTTCAAAAAATATTTATTATTGCAACATCCTATGGCAGTAAGGTCTAAAATTTAAATATGCCGTTTATATTTGAAAACTTTTTTGTTCATTTGAAGCATATTTCTTAATAATTATGAAGAATTCTTTAGTGCCTGTGGAACATACTATTCCTGACTGCATAGGTGGTTATCGTACTGTCTCTCTGCCAAATACAAGCCTCACTATGTTTTCTCTTGTTTTATATGAAGGCAGTTTTTTCCAGAGCATCCTGGCTGTCTTCCTCTGTGCTGTTCCTGCTATGCTTCAGTATGTGGTGGTTGTTGCCACATACTGTGCGTGAGACAGGCTTTTTTCTTTAGCTTTGTTGGGGGTGGGGTTTTGTTTTCTGTCTTTGGAGGTTCTCTCTAAGACCCTGCTTTTTGTAATGTGTGCAAACAGAAAGTTTCTGTTGCCACCAGATCAGTATTTTTTTTAAAGGCCTTTTTGGATGTGGAGTTTTTGGTTTGCATGGCTTTTTTGGTTTTGCTTTTGTAACACGGAATATTCTGGAATAAGTAATATTATTTCATGCCTTTTAAAGGGATTTGTCAATACACAATTTCCACACTTTTCCAGACATTTAGAGAACTCTAGAATTCAACTTGTTTTGAGATAAACCCCACTCTGTACAAGAGAAGATCCTTGAAACATCCAGTTTGAAGAACACCCTTACTTTCTGAATAAGGAAGTTGTTCTTTATTTGTGGGATTTTTATGGTTTCCTCATGTCCACATTTCTGAGGTCCCATGAGAAATTCAATTTTTGAAAGTGTTTCCAGAACCAAACGAGAAATTTAAACATTGTTCTAGAAGTTCTAAGGAGAACGGATATTTCTAATAGCAAAAGAAATTAGAAATATTGTCTTTTTCATCATGTCTGTATGTCTGCTTTAAAAATAAATAGGTGAAAATGACAGGTGTTAAACCAGCAGTATTTTTTGTTCAAGTTCAATAAGTTATTGTAGTTCTGCGAGAAAACAACAGCAGCGAACTCTGGTTTTGTATGGCTCCCTGGGAAATGTCTTTGCTTTCTTACATCCATTCTGTAACAATTATAAATTAAAGCAGAAGTTTGGGAGAAAAATATAGGTGATCCAGTTAGAAGATCCAAAGAATTAAAATATTGTTGTACTAGTAGAAATTGTTGGCTTTGAAACAGAAATGAGTTCTCTAAAGCATTTTCACTCAGTATTTAAACTGTTGGATACAATTCATTGAAGTACTTGCATTGTCTAGTTGGACATAAATACAAGATCAGCATGTGGGATCATATTCTGGTAAGGAATACTTCAGTTCCATCAGGTGTATTAAGGTTGAGTAATATTTAACAGAAGAAAACATTACAAAATATTCTTAGTATCTTTCGTATATTATAAAAAGATGCTGTTAAACATTTGACTTCCTTTCTTTCTCTGTAGCAAGTAATTGTGTATTTCGTCATTTTTCAAATTACCCATTGTGTGTAAAAAGCAAAGCACTCTCTTCATAAAAATCTTCTTGAAACTTTGGAAGTACACGGTGAGGGCAGAGGTACTCAGCATTAAGTCATTAGTCACTGAAGCCTTTCTGCTTCAGCCTTTCTTCTAAATCATTTGGCTGTACATACAGACTATTAGTAGTTTCCTTTTGCAGACATTCCTAAAAAAGTTATGCTGTGAAATTGAGTAAGTAATAAAACTTCATATAGTAGATAATGCTGGCTTTCTTTAAAAGATGTGTAAATCTTAGTATTATGCTTTCTGTATTTCTTCTGCAAGTTGTTTAAGAAATGTGAACAAAAATGTGCATAAGTCTTCACCTTATGTTTATGAGGACAGACTTGTTTTTTTCTTTCTAGTACTGAGCAAAGATCCTCTTTAAAACTCTTCCTATTAAAACATTGCTGTGTGCCATCATCAAGAAATCATTAATTATGAATGCGTAACTTTCAGTGTCTGTTTTATATCAGATAATTGACAGTAAAATGTTTGCTTCAGGGACTAAGAAATAACTTATTTTGTGATCTGTTTGTCTGTGAATGGGCTTTTCTGCTAACTTGCATTTTGGTTTCTTTAATGTAGCTTTATGAAGCAGAAAATAAGTATAAGACTTTGGAGAAGGAATTCCAGCAATACAAAGAACAGCAAAGTAGCAAACCAGAAATCCAGCTACAGTCAGAAATAAATCTTCTCACTTTAGAAAAGGTATATTGGATTTTTCTAGTATTTAAAAATGGTCACAGTGATGTGTTCACTGATAAAGGGGATGTAGAAAAACACTGTGTGGTGAAGTAGTTAATTTGTCCATTTTGGTTTACTTTTTGCAATAATATCTTTAGAGTTAAAATATTCAGATGCAATTAAGGGCAACAGTGGCCTTATTTCTATAGAGGAATCAGTAACATTAGAGGCTAAAACAGGAAAAAGTCTAACCTTTATATTTAAATAATGATTTATGTAGAGGTCTCTGAACATTGTTTTAAAAACTAAAGAAAGATTATGATTTTCTTGAGGATTAATTTAAACTGGTTTTCCATTATGTGCATTTTCATAATTATTTCTGCAAAGTGGTTGTTACTTATCAGTAAAATGGAATCACTGTCGTAAGTTGATTTTCTTAAGAGTCGTATATTCCCACAGTAGAGAATTTAATTAAAACCACAGATATGGACATTTAATGCTCAGAGTTATTGTGAACTTTGAGTAAAATTGTTGGTGAAATAAGCTGACGGAAAATTAGGCCAGCCTTCTTGGCTCAGAATATACTCAGTGATATGGCCAATCTGTATGTTACTGTGTATCTTAATAATGTCTAGTTATGCAAGCAATTGATGCAAAATATTTTTGTGTTTCTACAGGCTTTTTAAGTTGTACATTTTTAGATTTCCTATTTTTCTTAGATGCATTAAATGAATCAGTGCTTTAAGATCTTCAAAATATAATGAAAATTTTTGTCAGATAAAAAAATTACTTCCTCAGAAGTGTTAAAAATACCTAATTTTTATTGTTTTGTGTGCTTCATAAATATTTTCATTTGTCTTTTAATAATTTTTTTTTTTTGCATAAATAATAAAATAAATCTCTTTAGTGGTAAAATCTTTTAGATATTTATTTAGTTAGCAAAATCAAAAGGTCACGCTAGATCCAGAGATTTTAAAGAGTGGTTTGAGCAGATGGGTATTTCAGAGAAAAGAATGTAGGACATATCATCCATCAGCAAACTAAAAAAAAAAAACAACTATGTACTTTGTTTAAGAGAATTTATCCATCAGCATTTTCATTAAATTAGTGTTTGTAACCTTACTTTGAATAAAAAAGGAATGAGGGGACGGCTAATTTGAGAATCTTAAATTTAAAGGTTACATCAGCAGATTTAGTGCTAAAAACTAATCTTTTTCTTTTTGTATAGACGGCCATCCAATAAAAATAAGGTTATATTTTAAACAAGAAAATGTTCTTCTGCCATAATATTTATGTTATATTGTATAACAGCTTTAGATGATGTTGTATATTATGCTACATAAACACTTTTCTTAAACCAGACCCTTTGTATATATACATCTTTCAGTGATTGTTACTGCTGTTATTGCTTCAGCTGATATCATTTTAATTGCTTTTAGGTTGAACTTGAAAGAAAGTTAGAGTCAGCTACCAAGTCAAAGCTCCACTACAAACAGCAATGGACAAGGGCTTTGAAAGAACTTGCGAGGTTAAAACAGGTATGCAGGTTTTCTTTGGTCATATTAGACAACCAAGTTATTGTCATGTTGGAAGCTACTAGGATTACTGTTAACTACTGTTTTCATGTTAGTAGTGTTTGTTTTTGCAAAGTAAAGCTCTCAGCTATGCTTTTAACAAAAATGAGAATAGCATTGTGTTTGACTTTGAACTCGGGAAAGGCCAAGGCTCAGACCTGCGAAGTAGGCTGAACTAGTGAAAAGCAGATGTGATTTTTAAAAACGAAAGGCTTAATTTAATCCCAAATAATTTTTGTGCATCAGCACTTTCAGGAAAATATTTTGCCACAATCCCAACTGTCTTGGTCAGTTGCAGTCCTAATAACTGTTTTGTATTTTAATTGTATAATGAATGAAGGGTAAAGGTGACAAACAAAGCCTCACTTCTAGAAATAAGGGTTTAAGTTTTGATGAATGCTGTAAAATGAAGAAAACTTAACTTAACTTGAACTGGAAGTAAAATTTTTCTCTGCTTTCAGAAATTCTAACCTCATACTAATGTGACAGGCTATTTTACTGCTAGGTTTTAAGAGCTCTCTGTCATGTCTGTGGGCATCTATATAAATACAGTTATATACCTTTGACTTGAAATTACTCTGTTTAAACTTGTAGTAGGAGCAGCTTCATCCATGTTGAATCTGTATTACATGTTGTGTTTTGTCATAATCTGTCTTTCATTAATTCTAGTAAACATTAGCTAAACAATGTGCTTAAGAATGGGTAGCATTTCCATTTGCCCTGACAAACAAATTAGTACATCATTAATCCCAATTGATTCATGAACAAACATTGACACGAATACATGAACACAAAGAATTCAAGTTTAGTAAAAGGTTTTGTTGCCTGTATTCACACTTTCTTCCAGCTTGAGGAACAGTTTTGGGTTTTCAGGTTTTGGAGAGGAAGAAGTTTAACCCACGCTCTTCTAACTTGTAATGTTTCTTTAATCTGTATTTCAGTTTGAAGAGTCAATACACACCATATTCATTATTAGTAAGTTAAAACTAACCTGCTATTGCAGTCTTCAAGTTGTACCTTTTTTGCCCAGTGATAAAAGAAGTCATCTCTGATTTTTGAAACATCTGTGCTTGAGAAGGTGATAGGAAGAAGAATACTCTGATCTTACTGATTAAGATTTCTTCAGCAGTCATGAAATATCCAACCTATTTTTTCTTGCAATGTTTTAAAATTCTTGTAGAGTAAAAGCAACTTACCACACTAACACTAATGTATATCACTATCAGGTTCTTGTTACAAATTTCATCGGCATAGACCTGATGATCTGAATTTATTAATATATATTGATGGCTTCACCTGAGCCTCTTGATGAAAGTCTGAACCATGAAATAAGCTGGCAGGTACAGTGTATTATGCTACCTAAAACTTCTACAATAGAACAAGTAGTTTCTTGTGGTTTTTATACTCCTGTGCTTCCTCTATACTTAGTCTATTGTTAAAGGCTTTAAATGACTTTAAAGAGCCAGATAAAAGTTGAAGCAAATCTGGTTTAAAAAAATTTACTGTGTTTTAAATATAAATGTAGAAACTTAAGCTTAAGGAATTTTAGATTTCCTTTAGTTCAGATGATTTGTGCAATTGTGCATAGTCTGACCAGTTTCTTGTTTGAATTGGATTAGTACCATGTTAATTTTGCATTGCCTCTGGTGAATAGCCACAGGGCTGTAATCTGTGCCAGTAATTTGTCACACCAAAGCTCTCTAGAGAACTATACAAAACATTTGTGTAGTGAGGATTAGACGCTGAAAGCCGTATCTTAGATTGTTAATAAATGTTAATGACAAAACCCAGCTGGTAAGCCTTGGAAATGAGATCTAATGCTTTGTGCCCATTGCCAAAAAAATGTTTAAACAGAGATTTCCATTACTTAAAGGTGACCTGGTGCAGTCAATTTGTGAATTAAAGAAGCATAATCTACAGGCTAAGCATTTAGTAAAATGCTCTTCTGATTTGCAACCATAAAAGTCAATGTTTCCTTAATTAAAAAGTTTTCTTTTTACTTTGGAACTAGTTCTTAGCACACATCTGGGATAATTTTATATTTTGCAGAATATGAGAGACACAGCACATAACTTAAAGTATGGGACTGTTAATAGAATATGATCTAAGCTTCTCTGTGGGTAGGGTTTTGCATGCCAAACACAGTGCCAGTTTTACTGAAGTACATGAAGGCACACATACTTACCTGTGCTTAGAAAATAGAGAGGTTAGCTAAATTTAAACAGTTTGTAAAACTGAGTGACAATAGTCTTCATCCAGCCTACTTTTCTTTTCTGTTACTCTGTATTAATACTGTTACTCTGTAAGTCTGTATTGCTACTTCAGTTGTTATATCCCTATTCAGCTTCACGGGAGACAACGTCATCAAATTAGCTATATATCTGTGCACTCAGGTAAATGTTATAATTTCTGGAGATTTCAAAACCTCTTTCAATGTTTGCTGATTGGGTGATCTTAATACTACACAAGTGAGATTTATTTTTTTTTTTTTAATTTATGTGAGCATTATTTCTCAGAGGGATCCCAGCTATTTACACAAAATTGCATCCATGCTTACACGGAACTTAGATATCAAATTTAGTACCTATCTTGGTGTAAGGAACATTATATCAAAACAAAAATGAAAACTGACAGAAATGTAATTTTCAGCAGTTGATAATCAGTTAGATTTAATCCAAATAGCCAAAATCTCAAAATGTGCATGCAGCCAGTGTTCTGGAAGTAGTGTTAGAAGTTTTCTAACATGTTTGTGTCCTACAGGCCTGTTAGAACCAGCACTGAGGTATTTGTTTAAAAGAGTATAGACCATATTGGCTGGCTGACAATTTCGTTCTGTCTTGTCCAGTATCTTGCTTACCCACAGTAATTAATTTGATTAATTTATAAGTAATTTAGCCAAGGAGAGGATGTAAATCTTTGTTAAAAAATGTAAAAAGGCACACACACGCACACAAAAAACCCTACAGTTGAAAGTCTAAATCTTGGTTAAAAACTGTGTCTTGAAACCATCCAGGCCCTCCTACTGACTTGTCAGCTCTGGGTTATTTTCAGAAAACTTTACTTGAGTTCCTTAGCTTCAATCGTAAGTTTTTCCCACAGACTTGATGGTATGTATGAGTGGGAGAGTGAATAGTGGCTGCTATTTAGCCATTGTTTAGTCTAGTGTATGTATGTTTACATCTCCCTTTTGGATTTATAGGCAGCTATGGCAAAATAAAGATTGTGCTTCCTTGATTGAAGAGCCTCTTAACTAAAGCACCTGGTGGCATACAGGGATTCTTTAATGATCTGATTATAATTCAAATTTTGATGGTTTTTTATTATCAGTTAATTTTTATTAAATGCTGATATTTCTGTAGTATCATAGATTTCAAAATGTGATTTAGATTTCCACCACACAGGCTTCTAAAACAGTGTTTCATTTCTCAAACACTACATAAGACATGAAAACTGATGAAAAAAAATTACTAAAACCTTGAAGTAAATTATCTGAGAACTAGAATGCAAACTTGTTTAGTGTGGGTTTATTTTGTTTGTGGAGGAGAATGGCAAAATATGAAATTAATAAGTGAAAGGAATATTGTGATGAGTTTTACTAAAGGAGGTGAGTGGGGAGCTGAAGGAAAAGGACCAAGCGGAATAGCAGGATTAACAGTGCTGAGAAGGTACCTGGACCAAGTAATACATATTGTAGAGGTAATTCTTAATATTCTTGCGTATGATATTCTTGATTCATCTGTTACTGCCTTACTATGGGATAGTGGCTGAAAATTGGGTGATGATGCAAGTGTAATATATTTCCAAGTATTTTGAGTTTATGGTTTTATATTCTATTCACAAAGTTGCCTGTAGTCCAGCAGATGCTTCTGGAGTGTTACCTTAGATGAAATTTAAAAATGCAAAATGTTTAGAAACAAAAATTCTAATACTTCTTGATGAGATTTAAAATAGCCTGACTGTCTAGAATAAGCAGTTGGGAATAAATCTGAAATGTTGCTTATTTTAGGGTATGTTATAAGAGTAAAGTTTGGAAAGTTAGCCAGAAAATCTTGACTGAGAATTTTCAGCATGCAGCATGTATGTTTAAACTTGTGTGCACTGAGATACACTTGGCGAATACCAAGTATTCAAATATATCTTAATTTTTCAGTATTCACAGAATATCATGAAGGGAAGTTACTAGGGGATTTAGAAACATTGGACTTAATTTTATGCGTAAAGTGAAAGTGCAGAAGTGTTTTACTAATACTGTTTTTTTACTTCAAAACATCGCACAATAAATTCTGCTACATTTCAAATCCTACTATAGAGTAGAGATCTGTTCCTTCTCTATTTAAAAAAGAAAAGCGTTTGTTGCTCAGTGGATTGTTACATTATCATGCGAAAAATGGATTTAATACCTGAGTGTCTGATAAAGTGACACTGCAGGTTTCATCACTGAGATGAATAAGAAATCCTTCCTTCTCTCTCACCATAACAAAATAGAGTCTTTTTATGGTCCCTCAACATATCATAACAAATTTGTATATAAATTAATTTAAAGTGAGCATGCCTCCCTTCTTATCAAACTGTTGTAAACCCTTTGATGTCTTCTTGTATTGATGGATTATTAGGAAATGGGTTTCTCTTGCTCTGCTATGAATGGTGTAGATAGAACAAGTTTTCTGTTATGTACCCTACAAATTGTTATGACGGACTTTTTAAAGGAGTCAAAGACTAATGTTGGGAAAGACATTTGAAAATCACAATATGAAGTGTGTAATGTAAATTGCACACAGGATCCATCATGGAAGAATCTATTCTCACTTGTCCTAGTGCCTGTTTTCCAAGCTGGACTGTCATGAACTGAATGATAGAAAAATCTTGCTTCAGCAAGTGTTGTTTTTTTATTTTTTATTTAATGGTATTGTGCCTAAATGTTGCTATTCAGGGCCATAGTATGGCATGCCTCTAAAATTCTTGTCTTTCAGCGACTTAAATTAATCTGGACTTTTCCCTCAACACACCAAATAAGTACATCACAATTGTATTAGTAATCAAATTAAATATCAAATCACATTTGTCTGAAAGGAATTACTACCCAACATTAGCTTGGAGACAAAATGTACTGATAAAGGTGTTTCTCTCCTCTATTGAGAAAACAAGAATTAAGCACACACTATATCTAATCTTGCTTCCCTACAAATCTAGGGCTATTATCCTTAGCAAAGACTATGCTCACTAGTGACACTGGTTGTTGGTTGGTTTTGTGTTTGTTGGCTTTTTTGATGGAATTTTTCTCCAGAGAACAATATCAAAAGGAGCAGGAAACGAACAAAGGGTTCTGCAAAAAAGCCTTGCTTTTCCTTCATCTCTCCTTGGCTTCTTCATCATTCTCTTGTTGTCTTTTTCTTGGTTTAATTAGACATTAAAATATTTCTTAAAGTTGTGGTTCCAAAATGAACTCATTCAGTGAGGACATGATGTACCAATCTTTTAAATAACGTCTGATCAATCTGAAAGCATTGGGACTAGTGTGTCCTCTTTCTGGTCTGATTGAGGTTCAGACATGGTTCTATTAACCTTAAATATATGTACTTCTTTTAACATATACCTCTCCTATGAGCTACTCTTAAAAAAAAGCCATTTTGGCTCTCAGAGTGCTGTTCTGAACATGTTGCTGGACAGCAGAAATGTGTGGATCATTGAACTTTCCTGCCTCAAATAGTAACGCATCAACATGTCATGAAAGCTGTGGTCCCACACGCTGCTTCTGGCCAGCATGCAGTTAGTTATGCCTTTCTTCTGCAATGCAGGTGGAAGAACACTTTCAAAATTTTCTCTCATAGATCTCAGTAATATACTTCACAAACTGAAGGACTGGATTAGAAGACTTCTACTCAGTGTAGTCACAGCTATGTGACGGTTTGTGTTTATGTGAAAGTATTGCTGTTCTAGTAACAAGTGCTACTCTGTTTTGCATTAGTTTTACAGTACTTAGCTTTTGGTCAATTTTTGCACAATGTACTTTCAAAATTAATTCTCTCATAGAACTTTGAGATACACAAATTTGGCAGACTTAAGATTGATACCCCAGCTTCCCATGACAGTAACCCTAGTTTAAAATGGGACAATGAGAGCATGAATAAATTGAATTGCAGAACAAGGAGTTTCCTAAAATTAATCCTTGTCTCATGATCTGCAAAAAAATTTATTGGACTGAAAGTGATCATATTGCAAATTAGCATAAGTTGAAAGGCTGTTAAAAGACATAATGGCAATTTAAAGTCGTCTCTTGTATAAAAGTGTTGAATTTTTGACATCACCTAAGAGGAAAATGTCATCCTCCACAGTAACAGTGTGGTTTTCCTACAAGTCAGTTTCTTGTAAATGATATTATATAATTTGTTGTGAGTCTTTCAGGACTCTTATTGCGGCTTAGATAATGTCAACAGGAAAGCCAGGATATACTAGATATTAATTTCAAAGCCACAACTTTTCAAAGCCAGAACTTGGATATGCAGGGTATCCTGTATCTCAGTGGTATCTGTGTTTTTTCTTATACTTGTTGTCAAATCTGGAAAAGTAGCTCATTACCAGGCTGAGTTTCCGGATTCTTTACCTGTAAAGACAGATAACTAGAAATTTCTGGATTTGTTCTACATGTACAGGTCAAGGGCTCCTCCCCTGAGACTAAATAGGGCTTCACAAAGGAGATTTAGAGTACTCAAAATTTTAGGTCTCATGTTTGAGTTGCAGTCTTAGTCACAACTTTTTTTTTTTGTTCCTGAAACAGAGATATTTTAATTTGCTTAATTTTGTAAAGGATTTAGCTTAGGAAATTGAATGGGGACACTGAGGGTAGTGATTGATGGTCTCAAGAAGAAGTAAATACTAGCTTGTCCTCATACTTTTAGATTCTATGTAATTGAGGTAATCAGATTGACTATCAGTGTATGTACTTGTTCTGTTAACTGAAGGTGAGCTGGTTTTGTAACACCCTGCATAAGACAAGATTATGCTCAGTGTTTTTTCTTACTACCTGTATTTAGCAAAAGAAACATTATTTCAAGTATCAAAATAGTTATGATAATTCCATTCTTCTCATAGCCCATTTATTCCATTCTTCTTTGTAGCCTATTTTATACTTGAAATATGGCTTTACTGTCTGGGTACTGTTGCCTATTGGCAACAGACATATTTGGGAGCCAGAGAATAACATTGCGATATTTGCTGGGACTTTAGGGGAAAAAAACAAAAAACAAAACCCACTCTCTGCCTCTTCTTTTAAATACTTCAATAGTACTGCTTTATATGTAGAATTTTTTTCTCAAGCTTAGATGTCTATCTTCATTCAAAACTTTCTGTGATCAAGAAGCTCCTAGCATGCTCAAGTGTGTTGTTTAAGTGATTAATTTCCACTCTTTTAGTAACTTGAATCATGTCTCTAATTGGAATATACCTAGTTGTGAGGTTTCAGCCATGCTTTCATTGGATGGTAAAGACTCAGTTGGTGAACTGATGCAAAATGTCAGTCTGATCTGTACAGAGGCTGGCAGTAGATGCACAAGATCTAGAAACAAGGTATCTTGGATATCTTTGACTAGCTTCCAGAATCCCCCAGTCAGTCAGTTAAGTACATTGTGAGCCAGCAGTTACAGTCAGACTATTGTCTTTAATGGACATAAGTGAATGTTTCCCTTTCATTTTTGTCTCCATAATATCCCACTCTTCGTACCTCTGCATTTCCCACACTGAATTGCATTGTATCAGCAGCAAACTTGCATAGGGATTTTTTCATTTATGGATATGTTGAAGAGTAGATTCTTGACCTTCTTGCTCTTGTGGAGATGATCAATTGCTATGCCTTCTCTGGTGTTACAAACCCTGAGTCAGCTGAGAGTACTTTCAGCTGTGACTGCTTAGTTGTGTGTTTGCTAGGAGGTTTCTTTAGTGTAATGTTTGGTCAAGTTTAAGATTAGTGGGAAGAGTGACATTTCTATAAAAGCTAGATTTGTTCTTCCTGATGTACCCATACACCCTGTTAAGGTTTGGATTTAGTTACAGTTTCAACCAGTTCAGCCACTATGGAAGTTAAGTTCTGCTGTTACTTTCTGAGTATTTCTAAACCTCTGTTTAAAGAGAGAATAAAATAAAAATGGAAAAAACTGTGGTGTCAGCACCAGTTTTGGTGAAGGATTAAGACTAACTTCCAGTCACTATTGCAGCTTCTTGTTTGAATTTCCTTATAGATCTCGAAAATTCTGAGTAATAATTGTTCTGTAGTAACTTGTTTTAATATTTACTGTATGTATTTGTAGAATAATTTCAGGCTAAAGCAGAACAGGTTTTATTGTAGTACTCTTCAACTCTTTCCCACATAAAAAAGGGTTTCTCTCACATGGAAATGCCCTTCTGCAATGAATTCTTGATGGAGAAGGAAGGACTATGGGCTTATCTTCACCAAGTGGTTTTTCTATGCTTCAGTCATCTATCAGCTGTAGACTCTTTGGCAGGATTCCTGCTTCTGGTTTTTTTATTAGTATGTATCTCTTCAGCAACATGTTCTTTAAGATTTATAACCTGTCTCACTGAAGTTCTAACATTTAATTTGGCTGCCTAGTGTATTGAATGTAGTATAAAAACTAAATTTTTAGAGTCTTTAGGGTTGATTTCTTGTGGAGTACTTCTCTATTGCATTGTCTGTTCAATTAACAGTTAAAGATTTTTTTTAATACCAATTTCTTTTGAAATTCAGATTTTCTTGCCCTTTATTGATCATTGACAGGGAGTGTTTAAAATGCTGGCAGCTGTAATTCAGGAAGTTACCTGATTAAAGTCTTTAAAATATTATGAGGTTGACTGTATAAATAATATGCTTACACATATCAAACAAAAAAATTACCTTTTTTTACCTGCGTTATAAATATTATACTGATTGTATTAACATATTCAAACACTCCAGATGAAAGCAATGTCAGAATTGCAAAGATAAACTTGCACTTCATGATATGCTGAGATCCAGGATGTTTGTGTAACCTCCTGTCTTATTTTTTAACTACCTGAGGTCTTCTGTCTTATTCTGGGCATTAGATTGACTGTACTCAGTAAGTGCACAAGGTTGTATGGAAAATGACTGGGAGAAAAACAAGTGGAGAGAGGACCACGTTTACTAAACCACTTAAATGTCATGAAGTGGTAGTGGATCCAAACCTTAGTTTTTTAAATATCTGTATAGAGCTGAAAAATTTAGAGCCGAGCAAACTTTTAGAATGGATAGACTGATTTCATTAAATCCACAAAATGAGTTATCTAAACTTTTACATAGTGCTATACAAATGTGAAAGGACACCTTGCCAGAATTTTGTTTCCAAGGCTTATTTTTTAACTACAAGTTAAATTTTCAAATAGCAGTTCTTGAAGCTTTTGTACAGGCACTATGGGGCTGATGGTGGAAGTTTCCTGCAGCTATTTAGTTTTTATTTTTTATATGAAAAAATATTTCATATGCCATATACTGAAGGAATAAATCTCAGTAGCTTCAGCAGTTTCAGAATTGTAAGTTTTGTGTCTACCAATTTAAGCCACAGTTAGTAAGAGGGTTTGTTAATAATTTTACTGTTTTGTTAATGGGAGGATATCTGTGATTGTGCTGCAGTTGATCCAGCCTGGGCAGGTTTACTGTGATGGTGATAGTCACTGGTCTTAAACATTATGGATATCACTAGCTAAGACATTGTTAACTCATACATTTCTAAGACCACTGGAGATGTAATTGTCATGACTTCATTCCTAAAGTTCTGCTCTGCTGCTATAATTAGCACTTTTACATGTAATCACATAGTCAACTGAGTTATGTCTTCACCCTTTCCCACACAGCGTGAACAGGAAAACGCGAT
Organism: Tychaedon coryphoeus; assembly: GCA_013398595.1. Lineage (NCBI taxonomy): Eukaryota > Metazoa > Chordata > Aves > Passeriformes > Muscicapidae > Tychaedon > Tychaedon coryphoeus. The sequence goes on along the minus strand of WBND01000564.1, from coordinate 496,821 downwards.
GGCTCACCTTAAAAAGCAGCAACAAGAGCTTGAGCACATGAGGTTGCGCTATTTGGCAGCAGAAGAAAAAGAGCTGGGAAAAACAGACCGACAAGAGCTAGAGGATATCAGAAATGAACTTAACAGGTATAAAAAGTATTTAAGATTCCTCCCCAATTGTCCCCTTTCCTTTTTTTTTCTTGCTTTTACTCTCAAAGCAGTAGAATATTCAATTAAACCAAGTTTGTAACTGGCCATCAGTTAGGTGAAAGAACACAGCTTAGTGTCCCTTGGGTAAAGACTGTACATTTGTGAAATGCAGCAGTACAGCAGTATAGGAAAATCCATGTTTAACGCCACCTTTATTTTTTGTTAAGGTCATAGATATATAGCACCAAGCTTTTTTTCTATTTTAAACCTTCCGTTCTAAGCATAGCTGCTGTGTTAAGAAAAGAACAAGGCACATTTTATTCTTATTTTGAATACATTAAAATTTTAAATGTATCTAATGTTGTCCTCCAAAAGCTGTCTGCACTAGTTTTGTCTGTTTAACCCTTTTAATTTGAGTGCAGTTTACATTACCGAGCAGAAGCATTGACCGTGAATATCATAGTTACATATGTACAGATAAAAGGTTTTGTTAATTGTTAATATTTAAGTATTATATTAGCGTTTCTTTTAGGTGTAGTTGTTTTCCCTAGAGACAGAATAATTTTCTGTGCTTTACGGATTTCTGTATTTTACTTAGTAGTTCAGTAGATAAACTACTTAATGCAAAGACATTCAAACTGGGGATTAATATTCTCTAATTCTTTCTATTTTATTGATATCAGGCTAAAACAACAAGAAGAGAGAAAGAAATTGCAGGATGCTAGAGATAATTCTGCTGATAGAGTGGATGGTCTTCATTGTCGAAAACTAAATGAGAATACAGATGATTATCTTTCTCGTCTGATAGAAGAAAGGGATACCCTGTTGAGAACAGGAGTCTATAATCATGAAGACCATATTGTAAGTGAACTTGATCGTCAAATCAGAGAAGCTATTGCAAAAAGGAACATTACCATTTAAAAGCAAAAAGAAGAATGGAATAAATGGGCTATGAGAAGAATGGAATTATCATAACTATTTTGATACTTGAAATAGAGTGACTTTTATAAGCCTATAGTACTTTGTGAAATATGTAACATCATGCTTTGTTTTGCACATTATGGTCAGCTCTCTTTGAAATCTATGTAAATATTTGCAACATGTCAAGTTAAGCACAGTTGTAAGTTTTATGGGGGCAGTGACTGGTTTTTAATGTTTTTATACTCATATGTATAAATATATATATATGATTGTGTGTGCTTGTGTGTGTGTGTAAATATATTTATCTTGTGCACCCTCTTCTGAAATGTTTCTTTTTGCATCGTAAAAAGGTTTATTTGTGATAGTTTTAGTATTGATTCTAGGAGGTTTTTAGTCAATATTGTTATGATTTCATTCGGTTTTTAAAAATATCTCTTCAGCTATACGAGGGCAAAATTACGTGAGCTGTTTTCTCTGACAAAACTCTTAATTCTGGACTGAACTAAAGCACCCAATGTTAGTTTTTTTACTAAATGAAAAGTAGTAAGTTTTTGCTTCTTGCAGCTAACATAACTAAGTTATGAAGCAGTCCGTAAATAAGCAACAAGGTTTTGAGTGTGAGGGGGAAAAAATCAAACCTTATGAAACTGAAAGCTGAACCAGTTATTAACTATCCTGATTGTGCAGCGTTGCCCCAGCAGCATTGCACATGTCCTGGTAAGGGTATACCCATGAGGGTGAGGATCTTATCCAGAAGGATACCTGCATTCTTGTATCAATCCCTAATGGGGAAAGATACTTGAAGCCATAATTCTGAAACAAACATAAAACGAGCTTTTCTAAGTCAAGATGTTTTCTTTAATCAGGATGTAACCACTTTCAAGTTACTTAACACGTATTTCAAAACATGTTATCTCATTACGAGTTAAATTGTATGAAAGTTGTAATTGTTTGATTGTGGAAGTACAAACAGCGTGCAAGGGAGAAATCTACATTTAATGTTAGTTTGTGCATAATTGCAACTGAAAAACTTTAGTTTTCCAGCTTTCATTCCATTTCTGTTAGGTTTGGTGGATTTACCTAAATAACATTAACTTACTTAACACTGTCCATTCAATAGGCATTCTTGTCTGTCCTGTAGTCACAAGTGTTTGCATTTGAATGTCAAGTACAAAATCATCTTAGGATTTATTACTTTTAGAATGAATGAAAATACCAATGGAAAAAAGTAGTGGTAGTGGTTTGGGTTTTTTGCATAAAATAGTGAACTTTCATAGAGAGGCTTGTATACATGTGACCTTCCTATTTTGTGTGGTATTAATTATAAAATGGGAGGAGGGGTATTTGTATTTGGCTTTACCTCTCCATTGCATTGTTTGTCCTCCTCTTTACCATGAGTGTAGGTCCTGCTAAATAAACTATTCATTTAGACTCCTTAGAAAAGTTACAAACAAGCTGTATAAACATGGAGATCATATTCCCTGAGGAATACTTGGATACTGCTCAATACCAGACTTTGTGAGACTTTTGTAAATGTATTTTTCTAAGTAATGTGCTTAGAAATCCCTCTCCACTTGCAAAGAAAATATCACCCTCTTAAATCCCATAGAAATCCATGAAATGCAATTTTACAGTACTTTTTACATTGTGCTGCATCATATCACTGATGCAGGGTTATATGCAATTATTGTAAATGATGCAGGGAGCTTCTATCTTGACAGGAAAACTTGTTCATGGCTTTTTTTCTTCAAATGCTTGCTCACTTGTGTAGTTTCTTCTCTAGACACTGGAGGGTGCCTGAGACTTAAATATTGTAAAGACAGTGTTGACTAAATTTTCATAACTGGTTGGTTTTTGAACTGGTATTTTATGACTTTTCAGGTGTATTATTTTATGAAATAAAATTTGATTTTCAAGTAAATATTAAGGACTTTG